>OY720145.1:0-600000 GCA_963082955.1 Cheilosia grossa
CCTCCTACCACCACCAAATAGTAGCCACAGCCGCCACACACATACATATATATATTTATAGAACATTGAAAAAATCCCCCAACTTGACACGACAATGCTTTGTAGTGCCCAGAAACAGGCACCACAAAACATACCTACCTCGCGCCCAATACGTTATGTACATTTCCATGGATATCAATCCATTTAAATGTACATTACATTTGGTGATTGGGGGCCAATTTCTTTTCTACGGATTTGTTATTTATACTGGCACGTATTGAAAAAATTCTTACGAATTGTAAACGAATAAAACTTACAAGGACCTTGTGTAAGGTTTTTGGACAACAAAATCAGATAAGCGATTTGACCTGGTTATTCATACACAGGACGCCAAAGTAAAGTACCCGTGCCTGAACCCTATCAGGGGGAATATTGTTTTTTTTTTTGTTAAATTCATCCAAACAATAATACAAGTATTAAAAAAATAATAAAAACAAATAAAGCTACCTATATATCCACTATAAACATAGAAATGTAACCCTCTGCCTACAATCTCCCTGTACATCCCCTAAAACCGTAGAAACCCTAACCAACAACTTGCCTGTTCATTCATTATCATTCCTCAACCTGCAGCCTACCTGTCCATCTACAGTACAGCCTACCAGTCAACTCATTATGTTTATAATCCTATACATGACTATCTACTACCTATTCCAGGTGCATCAATAGCGTCTCCCCCAGTCCATCCATCTCCATCTCTTCATCGTTGACGCCGACCTAAAATCTATCTGAAATATAAAAAAAGTCTTCAACAAATATTAACTTGCATTCTTTATTGGCAATAAACAACTACTTAATATACATAATACATATTGTAAAATTATATACTTAATACATAGCATAAATTTGTCAGCAAAATTCCATCGTCGTAATCACCTGCGTAATATGAAAACAATAAATTAATATATACCATACAAAACAAAACCTGAGTCACTTACTGTGTCCCTTGTTCCATTCCTCTGTCACATGGCGCTGTTTTACCCTTATGTCGTCTCTGAAATAAACAAACTTTATAATAAAAGAAGTAAATAAAATATTTCTTACATCTTATTCCATATTCATAATCGTCTGGTGGGTAGGTAGATCATTAGCACATCAAAACAAAAACATCTATCCTTGGTAAGGTTACCTAAAAGGTATAATAATAGTAAATTAAAAATATATCTGCTTACCTAACACATACTACGCCTCCATGTTGTCCATGTTGTTGTTCCAGTTAATCAGTCTCTGAAAAATAAGAAAATGTATAACAAAACAACATAACATTGAATATTTCCACCGAAAATGTGAAAATGTTTCTCTATACTCACCACTGGACGTTCATTAATTGATTATTAATAAAAAAAAACATATCAAACACAAGGCGATTACATTTGACATTTGTTCAACATCAAACCACGACCATCTTCACAGGACATTTCATATGGTTGCATTCAGCGACACATCCTCTATCTCATATCCATTAAACATCTTAACTGCTCTTGCATGAACCGAAAGCCAATATATAATGTATTCATTCCCCCTTTATCAAATCAACACACATTAAATCATTCCTTTTATTACATATAAATGTCCATTGATTCTAGCTACACGGAGACAATTCACATAAAAAAATCTTAATTACAATCTAACTAACTTAAAAACCTTTTGGGTTAATCGTAACCTGCACTGAAAATAAATAAAACAATATAAAAATAACCTTGCCTAGTAAAAACACCACTTGATTTACATACTTACCAAACTTTCTTCTTAACACACACTCCTACTCCTCTGCGCGCCTGTATAATAGGTACTTATTTACAGTACAAAGGCTCTGAAATAATAAGTATTTTATACAAGAAAATTAATTGTACTACTTAACCTCTGCAAGCACCGCATATATTTTATAAACACTATTTTCCAACAAAGTAACTACTATTCGCTTCGCTGCGACGTACAAACAACAAATAGTACAGCAACGAAAAGGTAAGGTATAAAACAACTGTGTATGTATGGTTGTTTCCGTATGAAAATGGAGCTCTTCAATCATGTGAAAGGGGGAGGGCGAGATATATTATGAAAGTAAAATGGATGGTAATGGTAAAGGAGAAGGAGGAGGAGTTTATGCCATGGATTATGAAAGTAAAATGGTTGGTAAAGGAGGGGTTTATGCATTGGATATGAAACGTAAGAGAGGAGTTGAGTTTATGGGGATACTTGTATAGGTATATGAACGGTGACAATTGTACAAATAATAATAATGATTGATGTACTTAGACACATATGGAATGGACAGGTGGTTACGTAAGGATAGTGATAATGCATCAGAAAACTTGTTTGTTAACGGTTGGATAGGCAGTAAACGTTAAATTATATTATATTATTTGTATACACTAGCCAATCGAAACCTCATTTCACATGACTGATAGAATCATATTGACTAATACATTTGCGATTTGACGCATGTCCATGTATATTATGATTGTTCAAACCTGGCTAGCCTACCAATTAATTCTACAATTCACTTTAGAATAGAGGAGCGATTACGATTTAATAACAAAATCCCTATAATATACTGCAAACCAATAAGATATGCCTGTCTATTCATTATGATCTTACAAATTACCTTCTTATGTGTCCATTATCATCCTACAAACATATAACATATATACCAATATGTATCGACTATCATCCTACAAACCTAACAAATATCCTACATATAAGTAAATCCACAATCATCCAATTATCCTACAAACCTAACCACCACCAAAAATCTGCTTTTGTCCATCCCCTATAATCATATTCTTACAAACACCTTGAAAAGTAACCCTAAATTCGATTTTGACTGCTGCTATTATAATTCATCATATCCTCCTACCACCACCAAATAGTAGCCACAGCCGCCACACACATACATATATATATTTATAGAACATTGAAAAAATCCCCCAACTTGACACGACAATGCTTTGTAGTGCCCAGAAACAGGCACCACAAAACATACCTACCTCGCGCCCAATACGTTATGTACATTTCCATGGATATCAATCCATTTAAATGTACATTACATTTGGTGATTGGGGGCCAATTTCTTTTCTACGGATTTGTTATTTATACTGGCACGTATTGAAAAAATTCTTACGAATTGTAAACGAATAAAACTAGGTACCTAGCTTTACGTATAAACAGTTTGTAAACAAGTTTTGGACAACAATTTCATATAAGCGATTTGGTTCATCAGTCATATCACAGGACGACAAAGCAAAGTATCCGTATCATAATTCCACCTGGGCGGAATTTTTTATTTTTTTAATTCAAACAATAATTATATCCGTAAAGTTTAAATCCCTTAAACCTCTCTGTTCATTACAGCAGATGCATCGTAGTAAATCATTTTAAACAATTAATTCTCAGCTCACCTGTCTGCCTACCATCGTCCACCAACACCACACACAACATCCTCTAGCCATCTTTCAACCCGAAATTCATCAATAATAACTTTGGTTTATATTTATTGATTGTAACTACATGAAATTATTAATTAATTAAACATATAAGCTATCATAATAACATATATTATATATCCTATCCGTCCTGGTGTAGTACTTGTGGAACAAAATATCCGTGCCCCTACATTCTGCATTTCCACGGTGAAGTTACCTAGTTTCCTAAAGAAAACATTGGGTTGAATTTAAATAACAAAAATAATTGAATAATCTACTTACCAAAGACCTTAACTGGGTAGTACACATACATGTGGAGCAATATCCGTGCCCCCTGCATTTCCATGGTGAAGTTACCTAAAGAAAATAATGGGGTGAATTAAAATAACAAAAACAATTGAATAATCTACTTACCAAACACCTTAACGTACCCCTAGTCTCCGATCTTTCGCTTCTCAGATTCTCTCTGGTTTCAGATTTCGTGTGTCTAATCACATATAAAGACGCCTGTGCTCTCTTTTTGTTGATATTTGTGCAATTGGATTGGAATATGTGTACCCTTCGACACTTTTCTACTCGCTTTTAATTCACTGGTTAAAATTTATATTAAATCATTTAAAATTTGCGCTCCAATTGATTTCTAAACATTTTTACATAAATAATTAACAAAGATAGATTCCCCCGATGCAATACCTTGCCTTACAGCTTAAAAATTTCACGTAAACGTAAACAAACTTCACCAGATGACAAACGCACTTGTATTGTTTTAGCAAATCGGAAGCAACCCTAAGAAAAAAAAAATTGCAAAAGTGGTCTGAAGTCGGAAAAACATTCATTCTCTCAAATGTATCCTCCAATTAGCGGGTGAACCTTCACGGTCAGAACCTTAATGAGTTCGCTCTTACAGCTAATCTCCCAGAATCAATATCACAATGTCAAAGTACCCAACATGACTGGAGGCATAAGACCCTGAGCATTGTGCGAAACAACTGTGGCTAGTCCGATGTTTTACAGTAATTATATATAATAAAATAATTGTTTCGTATATATATATACAATTTATTAATTTATTGTTACTCCTTTAATAAATATTTTGTATGTCTTAATCTGCTTCAAAGTGTATGTAATAACATTTTGCTGACTCATTCTTCTAGTTCTAGTTCATAGTTTTCAGTAACTACTTGATGTAAAGGTACAGTACTAAAATCTCATTATATCGCAAGTCCTTATAATTTAACATACATTTCTGTAAAATTCAAGTCAGTCATCAATCCTTTTTTAATTTTGTTTTAATGTGTTTCTATTTATTGTTTCGAATTTTTTTAATAAATTTGAGAAAGCAAATAAACATCATTCCTCCAATTGAATTGTGTACGTACATAATACAAATTGACCTACTATTTTTTTATTTACATACGAACACTACATTGCAAATTTAATAAGAAGAATAAAGGTTATTAGTTCCCTTCTTGTATTGATAAAAGTTTAAATTTAAAAACACGAGAGTAAGTGAGAAAAGTGTTCAATTATTATAACGAAAAACATTTCTTTAAATTAATCAATAAATATCTTTATAAATTTCAAATGAAAATGTACACATATGCAGATATGATATAAGTTTAATTTGATATTTATATAAGTATATAGATAAATGTTCTTTTTTTTTTTTGAAATAACATTGAATATTTGTTATGGAAGCAGTCTTACATTATGTCGCCAAATAGAAGCGAATATTGCAAATTCGGTTGCAGCAATACAAAAACTATATGAACAGAATATAGAGAAACAATGTGCAAAAGATGGAAAATTATCCTTTCCACAAACAAATTACATAAGTTTATTGCACTTATTTTTAATTATGAGGTCAATTACATAATCTGACACAAGCAACGAATATATGTATTGTTATTTTGTGCGTCAAGCATGCTGACTGACGACGGATTCCGTATAATCAATTCCGCTGTCATCATCGAATCCATACCAATATCACATTACCATTATTTGAAGTGCTACTCATTGATCTATTGTCCGATATATCCGCCGCTGTGGCTCGGGGGTGTAATGAATTCGAGTTCGAAAATGTTGTGGTGATCCAGGGACACTTACGGATCCACGTCTTGGTGGCGGGAGGGGTGGGGAACCGTTAATATGTCTGAAATTACATTGTATGGTATTAAAGAACATCACTACGAAGAAACAACTTTTGAGATGGTATTTAACGTTTACTCCTTACCGTCTGTTCAGCAAAGGGGATCCCCCTGTAGGCTGTCCGCTAAGTTCCAATAAATTTTTTCTTAATAAAAGGGGCGATTGACCGCGGTTGAATCTAGGTGGTGGATCAGGGCTACGATGTCTTCTGTCAGTACCAGTTAATATATGCGGATTTGGTGACTGCACGAAATTTCGCTGTATTGGATCAGATGCTTTGACTAATTTGTCGGTACATGTAAAAGGATCAGCAATATGTGACTTCATAATAAACGCATTTTTAGTTGTTGAACATGACATGCTTCCACTACAACAAGGTTCAGAATTTCGATACAAGCTCCCACAGTTTTTATCATGATCACGATTTATGTCTTCATTAGTTTGATGTGCGTTGTCATTAAGCTGCAGCTTTACATATGAAGAAAATTGTCGCTTCATCGCACCTGCAAGGGAATTAAACCATCCTACAAAATTCAAGGTTATTGATGATAGCGGCATTGGAAGAAAAAGCACATGTGTTTAGACAAGCGTAAGCATAATTTTATGCGCAGTAAATGATGATATCCTTATTTTATGTAATAAATGTAGGTTTATATTTACTCATTAAAGTTATGCATCGAATTGGCTCAAAGTGAGTCTACAATCCTAATAGAAAATAGATATACAGTTTGCGTAAGTTCCCAAGTTCTTATTGGCTTGTACGCACACAAAAAGTAGCTGTCTGTGTTGCGGTAGGGATGAAGGTGAACTGACGTCCTAGGTCGTAAAGCCCTGTCCAATAGAACCAAGGAGATATTATACCAGAACTTATTCATCGCTCTTCTGTTGCATGGTACAGAAGACTGGACCCCATCAATAGCGGATGAAAGAAAGGAGTAGGAGATTCAGGGACGAACTTTACGGACTAAACATCATTAACCTGGGTCAAAAAGCAGAAAATATAAGAACTGTGGCAGCCAATGTGTCTATAAGTCCACCCCTGAGAGACAATGAATAAGAGGAAAACCTCACCTTACTGTAAGCTCCATCTAAATTAAAGTAAGTACGACCCACTTAACTCCAACTAATAATAAATTTCATACTATATCCTCTTAATCAGCTGCTGAAAATGCTGCTTATGTAAACTTGGCTACTATTGTCTTGACTTCGATAACCAAGGTTTCTTTCGCGTTTCCAAGAGACTGATATTCAAGCCATACTTTTCTGCGAACAGAAATTATCTGAAAAAAATATATATGTATGTTAAAAAATTAACTAGTGACATCAAAAACAATGTTGCCTAAAAACATGGACCTAATCAGAAAAATGCGCAGCATCAGTGATCTGAAACAGCTAATACATGTAGAACCATTGAACACCAACGTTTTTGATTAGTCTTAGGTTACGCGCATAAGTGGAAAAAGGCTTAAACGGTTTCACCTCCCAAGTAAGTATATAGTAACATGCCCTAAAAAAAGTGTATAGTCTAATGCAAAAGACTGTATCAATAGATTTATCCAAAATACACAGACACAATAATGCAGTTAAATCATACTAAACTTTGTATAAAGTTGTAAATAAACAAAACATACCATAAACTTACCCTGTTCATCTTTAAGTGCGTTTTCTTTTACAATAGAGGATGGTGAACTATGTTCATGTTTGTTTTCAAAGCTTTGATAAAACTTATTATTTTTAACAGTTTCGTCGTAGGTACTTTTTAACAAACGTGAAGAGCTCAATTTAAAAGTTTCGGTCGTCGGAGAAGGCGGTGACCGGATATTCTTTAGACTATTCATGGGTAGATATTGATGTTTACTTATTAATGCGGCATAATGGGTGTTATCATCAGGCGAACTAGATTTTGGCGATTGACTAGATGTTGACGGCATTAATTGGTTGGTAGAAATCGGTATATGAGATATTTGATAAGTAGAAACATTACTATTCAGAAAAGGATTAGTGACTCCGTCAGAGCTTAGGCGCTCTTTTTCCCGGTATTGATTTTGTTGGTGATAAAACCGTTGAAGTACTAAAATAAAAAGAAAAACAAATCTTAATGGTTTATTCAAGCTTTTATAATGTGGCTTACCTATTGGACTTTGATTACCCTGAATCCGCATCGAACATTGTAATGGCTGTGTTTCGGATCTATTATTTACATAATTTAATGGCATTTGTAGATTTTTTCGTGTTATTACTGGCGATGGCTGCATTAATTTAGCAGAGAAAACATCAGAGCCATCACATACAGCTTCTGGTAGATTACTCATTTGCCATGTGGAATCCAATTCTGTTTGATTTTTTTTTTGACTAAAGGGCGAAGTAGTAAGATTGCGTATAATGGATTGACCTAACAAAATATATATTAAAGATTGATTTTGCAAAAGAAAAAAAAACATTATATACCAATACTGCTAAACACCGATTCTTTTCTAGGACTCTCCCCAAACCTTTGGGTAGTTGCGAATTTTCTCTGCATAAATGGGGATTTCTTGTAAAATTTACTAGAGTCGTTAACGACATTATCTTCTTTAGATATTTGAGAACTATTCTTGCTCATATTTATTGCTTGAGGTATGCTTGATGGTTGTTGTGATCTCATTTCCTGATTATTACTGTACTGAGAGCTAGTAGACGTTTTTTTAGGTGTATTTACTGTTGTTGTTAAGTAGTACTGATAGCTTGGTATTTGAGTTATTTTCACAGAAGGATTTGAAAATGGGGTTTTTGAATGGAGTGTTTCCGAGTTAGAATCAAATGGTGGTGTTGCGGATTTGTTTGGCATTAAAAGTCTGCAATTGAGAACGATAAAAGATAAATAGGTTTTTATTCACATATATTTTGCAATACCAGAAGTAATTGAAGTTATTTTTTATATTTGAGCGAAAGAAATTATTTATTCTATTTAAATTTGTTGGCGAACGGCGTTTGTAGAGATTACTTTTTTAGGAATTCTAAATAAGTTGAATAATGATTGAGTGCTCTATGAGTAGGGTAAATGCTAGTTGGCATCAACTTGGCGGTGCCCAGTTCTTGCACACTTATTTACACGACAATTCAGAATACTTTACCTCCCCTTAATAGCCACCGATAGTACTGGTCTTTTCTATCCGGACTCGACTTTCGAAAGTGTTCAACACGTGGAAAAAACTAAATCAACGGTAACTTCAGTAGTCAAGATGGCAGTTAGATACCTTACGTGAGTTACTGACAGTGGGGCTCAGCAATGATATGTTCACGACTAATAAGAACGCTGAAAAAGATAAGACGATCGACAGATTTGGTGGTTCACCACTGTGCTCTTTGACTGCCATCTTCCAAAAATGTCTAGCCTATGTTTCGTAGGAGCTATAGGGGCCTTTTGTTCCTTAACACCGCATATAAGGCCCCATACAATGTAGGACTGTGCGAATATCTCAAACCGTTCTCCAGAATTTATAAATAGAATTTATTTACTTCAAACTTTATCGGTATTTGTTGGCCCAACTATACTATATCCAAATCAAACTTCTTAAATATTACATCATATCAAATAAAAATTGAAGCGGTGATTTAAAGGTATAAAAGGGATTCTGACGAAGGAAACAAAGGGATATCAGCAAAATAAAAATAACAAAAAAAAAAAACATACGAGGGATTAGCCAACTAAAATTAAATCAAATATACTTACTGGGGACAAAAGATTAGGAATTAGGTAACCTACAAATAAATTAAAAAAAAAAAATCAGTCAGTAGCAAAGAACAAAAGAAAAATGTTAAGTCATGTCATGAATATCAACATAAATTTTGTTCATACATTATTAGTAATTATTGTGTAACTTGGAAGTAAAATAATAGGTACAATGTGAGTGCTATAAAAAAATAAGCTGTTAATGAATTTGGTTTTGTCAAACCGATAACAATTCTTGCCATGCTGAAACAAATCATTAAAGAAAGACATTAATAGTTTAACATGACACGCATGCGGTCCTCCCACCTCTTAGTACTAAAGAAATAAATTTATTGTAAAATGAGGGTACCTTTGATGCGTCCTGATCCCAGATGTTTCAACAACTGATCTAAACCAATGTGGTATGTCTACAAAAGCGAGTTCATAATCCTTTATGAAAGGTTGCTCTAACAGTTCAGGATATTTCGGTCTTTCTTGATGATTTTTTGTCAGGCTTTTTTTAAAAAAAAAAACACAAAAAAAACATATTTATATGAAACCACTTACTAATTTACTTAATTTACCATTTAGTAACGAAATCATGGAACTCAGGACTAAAGTCCTTATCCCGTGGAAGCCTTGGCGGATCCGAGTCTAAGACTTTTGTAAGCACTTCAAAGTCGGTATTACAACCTTCATAAGGCGACCGCGCTGTTGCCAATTCTACAAGTGTTATACCAAGGGACCAAACGTCGGCGCGAATGTCATATTTTGGTTTTTTTGGGTCTATTCGCTCAGGCTAAAAAAAAAACACCATAAATAGTATTTAATGTGAATATTTAACTGTGAACATACTGCCATGTAAGCTGCACAGCCCGCTGATCTCGTATTGGCTTTTGAGTCTACTAATCGACCACTGATACCAAAATCACATAGCTTTATATTGCCCCGTTCGTCTATGAGAATATTTGATGGCTTTACATCTCTGTGTATTACGCCATGTTTTTCCTTGAGGTAAGACAATGCTCTTACAGTCTGAAATGTTTTATTTAATTATTAAATTTGCATTTTCGATGACCATGCATTATGCTTACCGCGACTGTGACTTTACCAAGAATTTCTTCAGGAACGGGTTTTTTTGATAATTTTAATAATTTATCAAAACACATAGCCATTAATTCCATACAAATCCAAACATCTGGATCACGTACAAAACATCCTAGGCATTGTACAATGTACTCGCAGTCATGTGATTTGAGAACTACATCCAAGTCCATAAGTATACGCTTATTTTCCTCAGAGTTACCTGTACGTCGCATTTGCTTTACTGCAATTATCGTTCCGCTTGGTTTATGCCGCATTTTTACCACATGCCCACTAGTGCCATTTCCGAGGTCTCCTAAATGCTCTAAATCTTTTATATCTGTCTTGTATGGTTGATTATTAATTGTTAGAATGCCTGTTTGTTTCATGATTTTTTTCAGTTTTTTGTCCGTTTCTGTTTCAGCGGCGGGATGCTGAGCTACTACTGGTAGATTCAAAGACTTCCTTGGCCGATTTGGCGTTGTCTCCACTAAACAAATACGAATAGAATATCCAGTTCAAATAAAGAATATTTACAATTAAAATAAATGCATCAATTACACAGGTATAAGTGCCAATCATATATTATATAGGTGTTAGTTTCCGTATTCACGCAAAAACGTAACTTAACTTATTGCAATGCAGAAATAAGTTTATAAAATTTAATAGGTATGCAAGACAATTAGAACTAAAAAGTGCTTAGTACAGAAAATTAATATTATTAGTTTAGAATGGTGCTTACATTGTTGCGGGCGGGGTGCCTGCCGAGGGGCAGGTATTTGTGGAAATACCATACGTGAATCATTTTCAGCTTGTAATCGTTCTTCTAGTGTCTGTAATTTCATTCCGATTGTGTCTATGGAACTAGACATTATTTAATGAAAATCGTTTCGTTATGCTAGATTAATTATTTTTTTTATACTATAGACAGAAATTTTTCCCGACAAAAATAAAAATAGCTGAAACCACACCGAGATATTTCTCCACTATGGAGACAAAATTTTTTTGAAGTAAAGTAAATGCTGCCAGCACTCATTTAAAGTTTCTAATCAGAAGCGCCAGGCTGCGTTCATCTTTCCAATAGCTATTTTTTTTTTCGCTTGGGTATCGTCGATCTATAATCTGTAATGCGTTCGGGCTCTCAACTATTGTTAATATTGGTTAATATGGTTACAATTATTGGCGTTTTCCATTTTATATTATTTTTACGTAGTGACTCCTCACAAAACTATATTTTCCTCCGGAATTTGTGTAAGCATTTTTTTTTTAGATATTTTGTGAAAAAGAAATAAATCCTTTGTCGCTTAGTTTTGCGATTGAAACTATGCAGGACTTTAGTTTTCAAATAGGTAACCCGTTTTCTATGTGTGGTCACAATAGTGTTAGAAAAAGGATTTTTGGATTTTAAAAATTAAATTTTACGAGGTAAAAAATACATTGCATTTTTTTTGTAGAAACGGATGGTTTTTTAAATTTTTTGTCTTGGGTTTTGCTTTTTGGTTTGTTTTGAGTTGATGAATATTTATTCGCTGAATAAGATGCTCAATAAAACACACCCAATATTTGTGTTTCTTTATGTTCTACTGCTTTTTACGCTACAGATATTTTTTTTTCCATTGGCACCAGCATAATGCGTCGGCTTCTCAACCATAGTTAATATGGTAACTATTGACATTATATATTTAATTGATATCATAACCTTACCATGAAAATCATAGTACCACGACTGCTTTTATTTTTGTTAGCAACACGTTGACAACTACCTACTCCGCACTTCCGCAGTCACATTTGCGAAAAATGGTATAAGCTTATATATTTTGCTGTGTGCCTCAATTTAGTTTAATTCAATTTTTTACTAAATCCCGCTCACTGAAAGCAATATCATAGCATATTTATGATAGTTATCGTCAATCTGTCATTATAGGAGAATGGTTTTATGGTAGCTGCTGCTGTCGAGTCACTTTTACCACCAATCCTCTTGTTTTTACATGCATTGCGGTTCGAATATTTTGTGTTTTGTATTAAATTTGTTTGGGCTGTGTTAAGGCCTAAATTGAAAAAAAATTGAAAAATACACATTACAGAATACCGAATTCTTGCATTAAAGTTGAATTCGTGATGGCTATAACATGGATATCTTTCGCACGTCTATCTCCCCAAAACCCTCTGTATTCCATTAGCTTTAGCCCATAAAAGCAAAAGGAATGGTGGCCGGCCATTAGCAACATGCTTTTTTTTAAGTCCCAGGTATTCACACACAGGAATTGAAATTACAAAAACAACAATGTAAACAAATGGGTTTGGACGTACGAAAGATATCCATCTCTTAATCATTCATCTCTGTTACCCATCCTACGAAACATCTGAAAATGTGTGCGTGACTTCTTGAATTTTTCGCCTAAACATTTGTACGCTACGCATCCAACTTTCCACTGGAAAGTTATGTATTTCTGTTATGACTTATGAGGTATTCGATTGGGCAGTTTGGGCTTGTTCAGATTTCCTCGCAGATTTCATTTCGTGTGGCTAATTGCACATAAAAACGTCATTTGCTCCTTTTTTGTGTTGATATTCGTCAAAGATAATGGAACACAGAGATCAACTTAATAGAATACATTTAATCATTCATCTCTGATATTCGTGCGATTGGAATATATGAAGCCTTCGACACTTCCATTCACTGGTTAAATTTTGTATTAAAACATTAGAAATTTCTGTCCCGATTTATTTCATAAATATTTATTAATAAATAATTCATAAAAATAGGTTCACCCGAAACAGTGCCTTTCTTTACCGTAAAAAAAAAAATGAACGTAGAAATATGCGTAGCCATATTCCAATCGCAAGAATATCAGCAAAAAAAGGTAGCAACGTTTTTATGTTCGATTCCGAAGAAGCACAATCAAACACCACATACGTTTCTGATACACGTCACAACTGAAGACGTAAAAGTAAATACATGAGTACCTACTTTAAGGGCCAAATAATTTCAAAGATTCCTTGAATTTCTGCAAATGACAAATGAGCCTCAAAACCAAACCGCCGGTGTTCCTTCGTCTCATTACATCATTTTTTACTCTCTCTCTCATTATATCCCTTTTCCCCTCGGCTAGCGGACTAGAATCTAGAATTAGAACTATAGGTACATTGAAGTCTGAGTTACATAACTTCCATCGCTTTCACCCCACCAAAACCAAAGTTAAGTAGATAATCGAACTAATGTGGTATTCGATTGGACGCTCTTAGCACTTCTTATTTTCGTTTAGTACAAAAAGAGCCATCTTTTTCAGATTTCAAAACCCTTTTGTGAATCTCAGATTTACAAATCAAGTGCACTCGAGTTTGAGAAATGGTGGAGTTTGCTTACGTTTTCGGGAAATCTTTCCAACTGCACCGGCAGAATTTTTTTCGTTGGATTGGTAAATCTGTAGCAACTCTGAGAAAGAATCCAAATTCGCAAAAGTTCTCTGAAATCTTAAAAAGATTGCTTTTTTTCGTAACAAACGAACATAAAAAGTGACCTAGAGCAAAAAAGTGATCTGAGAGTGGCCAATCGAATACCACATTTATTGAAATAGCCTTGTGGATAGAGAGGTATTCGTACATATTTTTCGCTTTACTGTGATAAGTTACTAGATTCTTTAAACACCAATTATAAATCCTGTGGTTTTTACAAATACCATAACAGGCCTTACTCAATTTGATTCAGTCGAATTCCATCAGATTTGTAAATTACGATTCATATTTGTTCAAATATCCTTTTATTCCCATATTCAAGGTTATGGTCGAGAATTTATTCAAGCTGGAATTTGACAATTATTTTTAACAATAAAAATCAATTGTTACTCCTCGTCTTCCCAGATTCTAGATATTAACGAAATATGTACGTACTGTTTACTAGCCATCATCTTCTTTCTTCATACATAAAAGGAAATAATTTAGGTGGAAAATCGAATTTATTTTCATTTATTATCACAAAAAATATATTTATTTTGTATTTTTGATTCGTTTGATTACATCATAACGCTTTTGCTATGACAAATGTAGTCACTGCTTATTAGTTGTTAAGAAGCTCATACTAAAATACATATTGACTCGTTTTTATTATATCAAATAATATACCTAACACATACAAATTTAAACTGCATTTGCCTTAGGTAGACCGTTTTTAAGTCTTATTGTTTTGAAAAATTAACAAACAAAAAACATTATAAAAGACCATTGGTGGGGTCTGTTGTATCCATGTAAATTGTCATGTAAATGTATAAAATATGGAATTAAAAATATGCAATGATAGACATTATTTTTAGTTTAAATTATAATATATTTATCGTTAAATTTGCAAGTCTAGTTTCATATTTAATTCTCCTTTGAGTAGTTAGTGGCAAGTAAGTTTCTTTAATTTACAGGAATATTTATATATTTATTTTTTGAAATATTTTTATGCAATACATTTGAATATTTGTAAAAAAAATATTAATTTCATAACCAGATTACGTTTTCCTCTTACAAAAATCATTTATTTAAACAAAAATAATATATATTTCTGGAAAATATGGAGTTTTTGGCATTGCATTAATTTGATTACATAAATCTACTTATTTATTTTTTTTATTATTATATGTTTCAGACAGTCTTCGTTAATATTATATTGGCCTTATAAAGTATAATTTTAGTTGAATGCATTTAAGTTGATATCAGAGTTTTTTCGATTCAGCAACGCTACAAACTTGTAAATTTAAATATTAATCTTTACTGTATTTCATATAACTTTCTAAGAAAAATATGATCAACCAGTACTTGAATAGTACCAACGGATATTTTTTACGACAATAGTCATCATAAATATGTTTATTATATAATGTCCTTCTAGCTAAATCCAGTTTGAAGTGTTCACTCTCAAATTGAATAAAGGTCGCAATATGAAATGAAATACATTTATACCCGCTTTGCATTGTTCATTGCTTGACCTTCTCCATACACACACGCTTGGGGAATGTTACCAATTTATCAGAGAAAACAATTCCTTAATTTCAGAACTTTTCAACATAATATAAATTATTGATTATTAATATGTCTTAGGGATAAATTATTATAATTTTTAAAGCAAAGTATTTGATTGCTTTATTTAATTATTTTTAAAACATCATAAGTATTTACAAAATATTGCGAAATTTCGGAATGATAACGAAGTTTTCTTTAACGGTAATATTAATTACAAGTATTTGACATTATTACATTTTTTTTTAACTAAACAAATTTAATACAGCAAGTCCGTTTTCAGTGAACCCTCGCTGTAAGCTATGGTGAGATCATCCGACGCAGGCTTTAGATATTCCAATGATGGATCATCCAGCTCTCCATAGTATTCTGCTGGTAATATTTCCTTTACCTGAACTTTGTCACCAGATTTATCCGTTTGACTATTTGGTACACGTGTAACACCTAATTGAAATATGTTTTCGGTTTTGGCCTTTACGGGAGTGTAATTACCTAGGGGCGCAGATCCTAAAATAATGATAAGTATTTGTAATCGATATAATACATAGTTATTACTAGTTTTACACTATAGCCATGAAAGACTAGAATAAGAAAACATTAACAAATCTCTGCACAATGAAAATGCAATAAATATTAGTAAAATTTTAAAATATTAGTTACCTCTTAATCATTAGTTCTACAGTTTAAAACTCTTGTTTCATAGAAAAAATAGCTACTAATTTGTTGATGGATTTTTATGTTTTGTATTATACATGTTTTGATGTAGTGAATTACGCACACAAAATACTCGGTAATTTTTACTTGTTTAAACAATATCTGGAAATATAATAATTTTAATAAAAAAAAAATTGTTAGCCCTTTAATGTTTTACAAAAGTCGATGTTGAAGAAAAAAAATTAAAATCCGATGTGTTGGAAACTAATCAGAAAATCCCAACGAATGTGTTTTGTTTTGGTACTTAATTTATATAACGACATGGTCAAAAACGAAGACCTATCTAAGATCAGGGTATATTACTTAAACACATCGTAAAATAATAATATGATTGGCTTACAATTAATTTTGAATAAGTACGCCTTATATAGCAGAAAGCTAATTGAGTAATGCTAAAAGAAATTTAATGTATACAACAACGTTAATAAGGAAAACGGAAGAATATGATTAAGAAGTATATATGCTTGTGATAAGTATGCTAGCTAGACTACTGAGCTAGGGGTCTCAGATTGAACCAACCAAATAGTTTAAAGTATTTTTCAAATTTTCCGACAAAAATCCGATAGCGGATAAAACTTCTCAGTATAGCCGTTCGGCATAACAATCGTACATTTCCATTAGCCCTAGAAATAAAAAAACCTACACATAGAAGCAAGCTAGGCCTTTAGCCCCATATATGAACCTGTAGCGCCAAATGTTCATTTTGTTTTCATTTTATTGATCTTTATTGTTCTGATGCGGCCTATGAAGATCATTTTGTGAACTTAAAATGTAGGAACTAAAATACTATGTGTGTTCACATTCTAAGGAGAATAAGCAATGCTTTCCCAAATTATTAACACAGCAACAACAAGCTAAGAACATAAAAATCTTATTTCTATGGATGCAAATGGGTTGTTCAAAAGTGGTATAAGTAATTTATTTTGTAATAGAAGGAAATAATATAGGCAAACGCCTTCTTACCTTCCTTAAATTAAATACTACAAACAATTTAAAATAAATCGATAATCGATTGTTATATTTCCAATAACACTTTGGTGTGTATTCTATTATGTGAGTCAATGAAGCTTGAATTAAAATAATAACTCAGTATTATTACTAACATGTGTTGATTTGTTTCTATTATATAAAAATATTTGTTTATTATTAGATGCGGAGTAATTCTTGTTTGAGAGTATTAAATTTGATTGAGTTGCTTCGATTTTTTTCTTAGTTTCTTTTGCATTTAAAAAGAACCGAGCGTACTGTGGGTTATTAAAAACGGAATTTGCAGACTTATTTGGCGCAGGAAGAATTCGATGCGACATTGTATTCTTCGGACGACTTGGGTAATCTGCAAAAAGTTTATCGAAAGTCATTGAAACCTTACATATTTTTGCATAAAATTGGTAACACGATTGTTTGAGTACTAGGGAAACTAGCTAGATTACAATAAATTGTTAAGGGTAATTATTTGGTACAAACAACTAACCTGAGAATTTTGCAAAATTGTCGAATTGGGCAAAGCAATATTTTGAATAGTTTGTTTTTTTTTATTTTACATGGGTTTATCGTTTGGAAACAGTGTAACATATCAGCGGAAATATTCCCTGTAAAATTGGACATTATATTGAAATTCGCATGATAATATTCATACCTCCGTACTGTTAGCTCATCACCTAAGACGGATTTTAAGTTGGAGTATACCACCAATCCACCGGTGATCATTAAGAAGTCAAATTTCAAATAAAATAAAAATGCTGAATTTAGTTTTTTATAGTTAAAACCACAATGGACATTTTATAAACTGTACAATTCGACTTTCTGGAAGTGAAGTGTCATAATAAAATTTAAAGAAGGAGACAATATAAAAACATTGAATTGTAAAGATAAAGATGGAGTTAAACTCTTTTTAGTCTAATTTTTTGTTTAGATGTGGTGGCTACGATATTTAGCTCAATACAGTTTATTGCACATCAAGCTAAGCGAAAATATCTGCCGACTGAATGCCACACCACACCTTCGCCCTCATCAGGCTAGACGCATTTCAATATTGTTATAAATAGGTACTCTTTCTTGCACATCAGGCGAAGCGACAACACAACCGTCAGCAGAAAAAAAAAGAACGAAAAAACATTTTTTTTTTGGACACGCCCGTCGATGCGGGGACTCGTCTATTTTTTTTTGATTGTGATACCTACACAATTAATAAATTAATTATAATTTTTATAACGTAGTGGAAGTATAGTGCCTTCCTATAATTTCATCACTATATGTACACTTTAAAACCTTTAAAAGGAGTTCGATATCGTTATTTGCGGTTTATTTAGACAGATAAAGTGAACATCCAAAGTTTCCGTACACTTTTTTAGTATTTATTATGAAATGAGGAGAATGAAACTTCTGTTATTTGAAAGGTACTGTGCCATAGATGTGCACAAACAAACAATCGTGGGTAATCGTCGCCATTAAGACTGGTAAAATGTAGTTAACAATTCCCCATACAAAATGCTTATCAGTTAATAGAACACATTTTGTTGATATTGCATATGAATGTGATAGATTTTTTAATATTACATCCTTATTGAAGGTAGGGTCGATTTTCGACCACAAGCGAAACTAGTAAGTATTAAAATTGTTAGGATCGAAGAAATAATACCAGCCAATATTCTTGCTCAAGAGTCTGGAAAGACTGATGAGAAGTGCGGGGGTAGCCAAACACGGATGGTCCGTGAATTTCCACCCGATTCTTGTATTCTCTTTTGGCCTCTTTCGTAGTTTTGTGTGTTTCCTTAATTCCTCATCTGTACTTGGTCGCATTATGTTCGCGCTGGCCATTAAAAAAAAAAGATCAATTCTTGTATTCTCTTTTGGCTTTCTTTTGTATTTTTCTGCATTTGCTATGTTTTCCAATCAAGGCACGGACCGACAATGCGCGATGCCCAAAAGGGAATTAAGAAGTGTGGTACGACCAAGCACGCAGTGTATAAATCCTGACTATGCAAACAAAAGAAAGGAGTGCTCTCTTGAGATCGGTTGTGAACGGACGTGTTTTCTTCCTCCCGAGTGCCTTGATTTTGTTAAAAAAAAAAAAAAAACTTAGTGGTGTTATAATGGGCTCTAAGCCCAAAGAAAAAGAAAAAGGTTATCCTTTCAACAAACTTTATCCCATTGATCCGGGTTTATTAAATAAAAAACGTTTAACTCTACCTTCGGAACTATTATCCATTGAAGAGAAACAAAAAATTTTGAATGTCGTTGGCGGAGTCCCGTTACTCAAAGACGACATACATAAAGATGATGAAAACATGGATACATGTATTAGTGAAAAATATGTTGAACCAGAAGTGGTATTGAAGGATCGAGATGCAGTACAGGCATGTAACACGATTGCAGCAGTGCTGCCAGAGCAAACATATTTTTCCAACCAAAATAAAAATGATAAATCTTTGCCCTCATCCATTTGGGGAAACAAAGAATTGTCGGGCTTCAACCAGTCGGTTGAAAACGACCTTCAAAGGATCCTAAAAAACGACACGAAGACCTTCGAGAAAGTGATAAACCGCAAAAGGAACTCGGCGAATCCACCTGCATCGTCGTCTAAAAAAGTGGCCTACACAGACAGGCTGTCTACTAATAAATTTCATCTACTCGCCATCGATAAAGATAATGTAACGCCTATACCTGCGACCGCCCGGAATCAGCAGAGCAAGGAGCCGAACATCCCAAGCAGCGATTGGTGCCCACCAATCTTTGCTCAAGGAGTAAGTTCCAAGAGCCTTTTAGATTTTTTTAAGAAACACTATAGTGGTAGTCTAGATGACATAAAATTTGAAAATAGAGGTTTTAATAGACTTAAGATTTATGTAAGGGATGTAGATTTGCATTCTTCTCTAATGAAATCTCTCTGCAATGAAAAGGCAAATGCCTATTCTTTTGTCCCTAGGCAACTGAAAAAATTTTCAATATTGTTAAAAGGGCTTTCGGATGGATTCCTATCAAATGAAATTGAGAAGGAACTGATGATTGTGGATCCCTCATTGAGGGTGCAGGTCAAACCGTTTTCAACAAAATGGTCAAAAGAAAATGGGCTAGATCTTGGAATCTATGTTTGTGTTGTTGACGATAGAGAAAGTCTTAACAAATTAAAGAATGTCAAGAATATTCTTCGTCACAGAATCCGCTGGGACTCCGTAAAACGAAACAATGTTGTCCAGTGCTTTAAATGCCAAAGATTTGGCCACGTAAGTGCCTATTGTGCATATCCTAATAGATGTGTCAAATGTAAAGATTTACATGAACAAGGCTCTTGCTCAATAGTTTTAAATGATGACAAGGCCAAGGTGGCGTGCATCAACTGTGGCTCTTCTGGCCATCCAGCCAACTTTAGTAAGTGCCCTAAACGAATGGAATATCTGAAAAAAAGGGGGTTAGGATCCCCAAAAAATGCAGTTAATACAAATATTCATGTTGCTCCAACATCTCAGAGCGTTCCAGCCAATGGCTCCTACGCCGATATTTTGCGTAGTGATCAAAATACAACTCTGTCCACTGGTAAAAGTTCAAACAACCAGAAAAATTCATCTTCATCCGCTTTTGGCGATTTTCTCAACGAATCAATTTTACTGTTTGGTGTCCCTATTAACACTTTAATTATACGTGTCCGAGAGTTCTGGCCAAAATATTTAACATTAAATGATTCCGATAAGCCCGGTGCCTATCTGGAATTCATCGCCAAGATTTCACCATGATTGTAAAGCTCCTCACTGCCAATATCAACTCTTTAATATCTCACAATAAATGCGCTGAACTAAACATGTTGTTGGGAGATATCTCTCCGACAGCAGTTTTAGTTCAGGAAACCCTTCTGAAAGGACACCATAACAGATCTTTTGATAACTATATTTTACATCGTAATGACTCCAACAGAGGCACCGGTATCTTAATTAATAACACCTTAAAGTCTAATATTATTCCATTCCAGAATAACGTAATCTCCACAACGATCCTGTCTATTTCCCTAACCCAACCTTCAGGTCCTAATAAAACTATAGCTTTCGTCTCTATATACATACCTTGCAACACAGGTGCTAGACTTACTAATGCCATGGATGACTTATGCCGCCTTCTATCCAAGTTCGATTTTTTCATAATTGGAGGTGATTTTAATTCAAGACACAGCTTCTGGGGCGACTCAACGTCCAACCTAAATGGTGCTCACCTTTTTTCTTGGTTCCATAGCAACGCCTTTTTAAATATGGATATCATCTCCCCGAGAACTCCAACTAGACCCGATACTTTATCAATCATTGACTTCTATATCGTTTCAGCAAACCTCCTTGCCCCACAACACACAAATCGAAATTTTAGCTGCTTAACAACACATCCCTTTTCAGACCACTTTTCCGTTTTTCTGGCGCTTGAAATCCCTAACATTTCCCCTCTGGTTTCTGACCCTCCATCAAACATTTCATTTAAAGATACAAATTGGCAACTTTTTAATACTGATCTATCACAGAAACTTAACGCGCTCAATATCCCAGCTAACAGGAACCTCTCGAATGATGAGATCGATCGCTTTGTCGTGCTCTTTTCTAGTTCCATCGAAGATTGTATAGAGCTCCATTCGAAAAAAATATCCCTTAGGAGCACTTATAAAAAACTAAGTGAGGAAATAGTTAGGCTCCTCAGGCTAAGGAAAATATGGAAAGCACAGTTGAAAAGGATCTTCCATAGAGAAGGAAATAGAATTAACCATGCCTACACTTCCCTTTCCTCCCGTATAACTTGTTTAAGTAAAATAATAAAAGATCAAATTAGAATTCATTTAAACAAACAATTCAGAAACAAACTGGAACAGCTAAGGCCTTCGTCAGCTGTTTTTAAAGAAATTGATAAAATCACTGGCCGCAAACGAGTAATCAATCAGTCATCTGCTCCCATTATTTATAATAACACATCACATCAATCAATCCATGAAAAGTTAAATGCACTTGAACAATTTTATACGAACTTATATTCACATGTTAGACCCCAATCAAATCCCGAAAACTTTTTAGAGGTCTCAACTTGTATTAATGCCTTCTCTGCTTGGAACTCTTCTACTACTATAACTCAATTTTCTCTCTCCAATGACGCTTCTTCATGTCCTGAAGACGAGTTTGCCTCCTCAGAACTGATTAGTTCAATAATTTTTAACCTGAACAACAAAAAATCAACAGGCTTAGATGGAATTTCTAACTTCATAATTAAAAAATGCATTACTACTATTTCTCAATTTCTGACCCCTATCATTAATAACTGCATAAACAACGGGTACTTCCCTCTTATCTGGAAAAAAGCCAAACTAATTCCGATAAAAAAAAAAGAAAATTCCAATGACATTGGTAATTTTAGACCCATTTCTATGTTGTCAAACGTAGGTAAGATTCTTGAAAGGGTACTGTACCAAAAAATTGAAGATTTTATAACAATAAACCAAATAATACCTTTTAATCAATTCGGTTTTAAAAGTAAACATTCTACCGAACATGCCCTTTTACATTTGCAAGACACAGTTTTAAAAAATCTCAGAAATAAATCGTGTACCGTTGCTTGTGCTCTTGACCTCACGAAGGCGTTTGACCTAGTATGGCACGAGGGGCTTCTCTCGAAGTTAATCTCCTTAAACTTTCCTCCATTTTTTACCAAAATGATCTTTAGCTTCCTTAACAATCGCTCCCTTACAGTCAACCTTGAAAATAGTTTTTCCTCTTTTGTCCCAGTAAATTCAGGGGTCCCACAGGGTTCCATCCTAGGGCCTCTTCTATTCAATATTTTTCTCCATGATTTTCCATCGCAGTTTCAATCTTCTAAATCCATTCTTTATGCAGATGACACAATAGTTTTTGATTCTCATGAAAGACCACATATTGCACTTCAGCGTGTTAAAAACCACCTTGAGATAATAATCCCATATTATAAAAAGTGGGGTATTGAACTCAATTTCTCTAAATGCGAGGTTATCTGTTTTAGGAATGCCTCCACGAAAGGTCATCACCTAGCCGTGAGAGAAAGCAAACAACTCAATCTTATATTAGAGGGAAATAACATCCCAAGGAAAGTAGGCCTAAAATATCTGGGAATATTCTTACATGAAAGGTGGAAAATGAACATTCAGGGCAGAAAGGCCTTAAATAAAGGTAAGGCAGCTGGCGCAAAGCTTAAACTTCTCTTAAATTCACGAGATGTCGAATGTAAAACCAAATTGTTATTGTACAAAACACTTATTCGACCAATCTTGGCATATGGTTTTCCGATTTGGTTTCAAATCTCGCCAACAGTAGCTGAAGAATTCCAGAAGTTTGAAAGAACTATTTTGAGAAAATGCACTCACAAATATAGAAGAACCTCGGGCAAATGGTTTACTAACAACACACTCTACGAAGCCTCTGGTGTCACGCCTCTAATGTGCTACTTAACAAACTTAGCTAAAATAAGACTACCAGATCTAAGACACCATCCTAATACCATGATGCAATCTGTTTATCATGATAATATAAGATTCTCAATACTTGATAATTATTATATTTCGCCGATCTGCATCCTCAATGAGGGCTCTACTCCCCTTTTCATAATGGGGAATGATTGTCACTTCTTATCTAACTTCTATAAAAAAAAGAACAACGCCAACTACAGGGGCTAATTACTTTTAAACACAATCTTAATCCAAATCAACATCCCACTTGTAAAAAAAAAAAAAAAAAAATATATATATATATATATATTGAATAAATGAATTAAAATTAAATAATATTTAAAAAAAACTGAAAGTAATATTTAAATATTTAAAAAACTAACATAATATTTAAAAATGCAAACAATATTATTACATACGTTTTATACTACAATCATTTCTTGAACAAACAATTTACCATATTCTTTAAGCTTGTACTTTTCTAAAAACTTTAATGTGTTTCACTTTCCATGCACTTTGGCATGACTGTCAAACATCCCTTCCCCCTCTTTTATATGCCTTTTGTTACCTAGTTTTTAAGTTTCATTGAATCTGTCATGTTCCGATTGAGCAAACATGTTTTTTTTATGTAACTTGTGTAGTTTATAATTCAATTCTCTTGTTAATTTAATTAGAAATAAGTAAATATTGATGTGACAGCCAGACCAATTCTAAGTCGGCTTTAAAAAAAAAATAAATAATCTATGTAAACCAAATATTAATGTATACTATGAAGTCTCAATAAAATACATACATACATACATACAAACAAAAGAAAGCAATTTTTTGGTCATTTGTTAAAAAAAATTGTATAACCAAATGTTAAAATTCCATTACTAAACGACAACGAAGATTGGCATATACTCAATATAAATCCGTCAAAAGTGAGCTGTTAACAACAAGGAGCTGTATTCATGACATTTTGCCTTATAATGTACTTAGGTTCATACTTTTATGCACGAATGACATTTTATGCGCGTAAGGCAGAAACGTTTATGATAGTGAATACGGAAATTTGTTAAAAAAAATTAAGGGTCTTAAAAGGAAATTACTGATACAGTATAATATAATTGAGTTAACTGGTGTGCAGGATTCAATGAACTATAAATGTTATACATCTTTTATTTCTTACCTAATGACAAACTCCCAAGAACTTTATTATTATGCGGAAGCTGAATAATTTCTTCCACAGTGACGTGATGATGAATAATGGGTGAATCTGTTTCAAGAGATTGATTTCCTGATATATGCATCGGAACTGTTGATGTTGGTAAAGATATATCGGGTATATTCGCATTTCCACTAAGATCAACGTATTCACTACCAAAGTCTTCAATTACTGATGATTCCGATGGATATTCAAAAGTCGATGCGAGTGTATCGTTAAAGTGTACTCGAAACTATGAGAGAAAAAAAGTAAACGAACAGTTATAAATACTGCAGATTCCTTTTGTTAAATCGTAAGATTCCTTTTTTAAATCGTTAGAGAAATTGTATTGCCAACCTTTCTCTAGACTGCATGCGCAGTCGTAGCACTGTAGATATGACAAATAAATATACTTACATGAGCTTCTTTGGGTCGATTTTTGATACTCGACTTGCCATCGATTAGAATATTTGCGTTTTCGAATTCTACATCACAAGGTGAAGGTGGACATATAGGTAATTCATCTTCTGGGTCTGTTGACGTTTCAAGCGAAAGATCTCCTAACATTACATAACCAGATTCATTTGGCTAAATTATCAATTAAATAAAAATGTTTGGATTTGTTATTATAAACAAATTTAACGAAAGAAAAATGTAATACGAAATATTAATACCTATGTAAAAAAAGTGGTATTGTAATATTAACACTGAGAAATAAATATGTAAATTTTGCTTCAGAGAAATAAGATTTAGGAAGAGCTCATCTTTTGCTGACTAGTGGGTCGATGGGAGCTTATAAATACCCATGTAAAAAAATGTGATTCTAATATTAACACCGAGAAATAAATAAATGTTGGTTCAGAGAAATAGGATTTAGTATAGCTCATCTTTTGCTGGCTCGTGGATCGATGGCAGCTCATAATTTATTTATTATTTATTTTATTTATACAGATTATGAAGAGCGGTGCAGAGTTATAGTTATGACAATCGAATTGGTTTCCACCTGATTGCGTTGCGTGCCACACAAAACGTACATCAAAATCAAGCTTTTACACAAAAAGTTTAATAAAAGTTTCATTCAATGAAATTATTATTTTTTATTTACATTACTTAATAATTTATAAGAAGGGCGTACGGATTTAGTTTCTACATCAAAAAAGTCGCTTATTACAATGATGAATTTATATTTATATACATATATGCTATATTTACATAGCCTTTCATTCGCAAGTCTTTATCCGGAAAAGTATTTAAAATACACAAATACGTTAATCGGTTAAAAGCAAAGAGTCAAATCATGAAGTATGCTGATGCAAAGATAACGAATTATATTTAATTATTTCGTATTTACTATTTACGATTTTGTTGTTGTTGATTTCAGCACTTACAACATTTCTTTACAACATTTATCGTTTAAGTTTATAAATTTGTATAAGGTTTTTGAACTTCAATATTATAGTAATGTTTTCATAGTTCCTCTTCCTCTATCCTCTATTAGTCTTATGTACTTCAAATAAAAAACCGCTTATGACATAAGCCTCACGTCACACAAAAAGAAATGATGATGCCTGCTACAGATAAATGGTTATTATTCGGTACTACGTTGCATGTACTTCCAATTTGGATGAAACACCATTCAGAACGAATTTTAAAACCGTGTGTTAATCATGATAAGCAATTAATAAAACAGAAACAACTTTCAATAAATGATTATTATGTTTTATCTATCAGTGATAACCTATTTTTAAAATACGTACATATCTGCATTATTAAACAAAAATTGTTAGGAATTGTTTACTACAATTTAATAAAAAACCGCACATGCCTTTATGCAAGGAAAACAAACAAATATATGTGTAAATATGTTCATAAATACATACAATAATTTAAATTCGAAATTTAAACGCTCAAAAGAAAATGTCTAGTAAAATTAACTTGCATATAAATATCAATCTTTTAGGTATTTTTTTCTAGTGAAACTTTGTTACCGCTAGTCATTTCTGCAAAATATTATAATGTACCTACTTTGAAAATAATGTGTTTTTTCTCAAATTTTTCTATATGCACATTAACTAACTTAGGGAAAAATTTCAATTTGCCTTTTGCGACAAGTGAACATTTATGAAATAATATCTGTATGGAAGTTTAGTGGATTGGTTAAAATATCACAATTTTGAAAACTGCTGCTTAACTTAATTTTTCTTGTTAAATTATTTATACATAAATGAAAATAGTCAAATAAAAAAAAAAACAAATATTAATACAAAATAATGCAAGCAAACTTCAAACAATATTAGATGGGATATTATAATTCACCTCTAGAACTATTTACATTTGTTCAAATTCGAGATTTGAACACAGATGAAATTATATAAGCAAGATTTATTCCAATTCAACAACCAAGTCTACAAAGAAATAATTAAAACGCTGTAATTACACTTCAATGATGATATTATGTACCTACTTCAAATGCAAATCTTTTTAGTCCTTCGATGAAAAGCTGTCACTTGCAAACTCATACTGTTAGCATAATTAAACAGGGCTGTTACTATGTAGGTACCTCATTAACAAAACAAAAACCACCGAACGAAACATTGAAAAATCTAATCGCTTACAGCCGTCAACTTGATCTTCATAATGCATCTATTTATGTAAACGCTCACTACCGTTAATTATTTAGATTTATAGGAAATAAAACTGTAATAGTTATAATATTTTTTTGTGATAATTACATAACACAAAATATGTTATTCTTTGGAATTAACACATCCACAAAGACAAATGTTTTCATAGACATGAATAGATGTATTTGTATAGGTATACAAAATTCGAAAGATAAAGAACCGAACACACATTTTTATTAATGAATCGAATAGTGCTTGCCTACTCATGTGAGTATGCCTAAGTACATTACTTAATGACTAATTTGGTATTCCCAAACATAACTACTACATGAATCACTCACCTTAGGTAATTCGCGTTTCCTGTTGAATATGAATATATCGTTGTCAATATAGTCCGGCACTTCTTTTCGATCTTTAAAGTTGAAAACCATTGTATTGTTTTCAGGAGAAGATCCCACGGGATTTCGTTTTTTTTTGTTAATAATAACCGATGACCAAGCTGGTCCGTGAGTAGTCCCACCGCTCTCACTTGTAGATGAGGTAGAAGCGATGTTTTTATTTACCTTAGTAAAACCAACACTTCCTAAATCATCCATTGAACTGTTCATTTCTAATTGCTCTGTTTTTTTCTCGTTGTTAATCCGATTTTTTTCAATTTCTCTGCTGGTTAATGAAGATGCTGCCTGAATAGGGGTGTTTTCATCTGTACCACCAGCAACAGAAATGTTATCCGTATAGAACGGTTCAACTAACAAAGGCCTTATAATTCCAATTTGTTTGACTGTAGTTGTACCTGTTATCGGTAATGTTGGGATATCATGTAAAGGCTCAGAAAGCTTTGCCACAGAGCTTCCGTTTGAAAGTACAGCGAAAGATTTCGTTGGAAATTGTTGACTTGTGCCAGCTTTGGCGATATTTTCCAGTGGCGATTTCGAAAGGCGTTTTACTGAATCGCTATCTCCGTTATTTACTACATATTCTCCGTCAATAGAATCATCGTCTTCTGAATCACTATCAGAAGAATCGGTAGAAAACTTACTTTGAAGTTCTTTGCGCAGCGGTTGATGTGTTTGTTTCTTCAGTGGTGATTCAATTCTAAGCTTTTCAATTTTTTTAGTTAGTTCAGTAACAGGCGATTCTACAGCCTTGCTTTCAGGAAATGTCTTATCAAGCAACGTATGGCGCGGAATAATGTCGGGTGAATTCTCTGATAAGCCCTCATCGACACTGATACATCCAGCACTTCTTATCGGTGTAAACTCCATTTTTGGCCGAAAAGCTGCCGCAGTGCGACTACTAGCTGCAGGTGTTGAGCTTAGGGTCACTAAATTCAGCTCGTCCTGAACCAATAAGTTTGCCGAAATACCTAGTGGTGTGGAAGGACTAATATTTGCTTCAGGCGAAGCCTTCTTTAAATTAGATTTTTTCGGACTAACTGGTTTAGGAAAAGTTATTGCTGGTTTGTTTTGGGTGATAATTGACTTATAATTGGCTACTTTAGTAGCAACCTCGCCTCCGCTACTACGGCTAAGAAAACGGCTTCTACGGTTTGCGGAAGCCTCAAATATTTTAAGAGTCTGCTTAACTAGGTCAGGTGGGGGTCTTTCTGTGTCATCTATAATTGATGTTAAGCGTTTAGGTGGATTATCCGTTCCTAAAAGAAGACGATCCCGTGCATTGTTTATTTTATCTTCTATTGTTACTGAATCTGTTTCATAATTTCTTAAAATCATTGGCTGATTGTTAGAGAAATTCCAAGGAGATTTTTCACATAAAAGCGCCTCTACGGATCGCGCACGTTTTAATGAATCGTTTCCACGTTTAATATGCCGCGAACGATGTTGATTGCTGTATGCATGTGTTGTCCCTGTAATTCTTTCACCAGAGTTATTTTTAAGATTTTTCTTAAAACCGGCAACCGTTTCATTTAATTTTACGGAATTGTCTTCAATTCTCATTTCTGATATTGGCACTAAAGTTGGACTGGTTTCTTCTTTGTTTGTGGAATCCAAGATATCATCATCTTCGTCGTCGTCATCGTGAACGTCATTGTCATCTAGAAGATTATTTAATGAAGTAGCACGTCTTAAGGTATCCATGGATAGACGCTGCTTTCCCATGGATTGACGCATGGCCAAACTTAAATAACGACATCGTAATTTCGATACAATACCAGGCCCATATTGCAGCTCTTCAGATGGGTCAAAATCCAACTCGTTACTTGTGATTTCGTTCATTTCTTGCACGGCGACCATTTTCTTTTTATTATTAGTCACTGTAGGTAACTCTACCGAAGCAGAGAGAGCAGAATGAGAATTCTGTTTCTGACTTACAAGATATTTCGTATTTGTTTTATGATTATGTGACGGAACCGAAGTGGAGCTACCGATATTTTGATTCTTTACAAACTGCGAAGTCGGTAGTACCACAGATGATCTAACCGAGGTGCTCGCAGTGCCGCATGGTTTCTTATTTAAAACAACTTTTGATGAAAGATAAGGAAAACCAATTGCGCTATTATTTAGAACGAATAATTTTGAATCTACCTCCTTTGGAGAGGGCAAGTTTACGCTCGAGCACGACGACGACACGTTATCACTTTCTTGGTCGGACTTAAACTGGTGCAATTGCTGTTCGTCATCACCACCGCCACCATTGCCATTGTTGTTGCTTTCATGTGTAGCTAAAGCAGGTTCTTGTATTATGTGTGCTTGCTGCTCACTAACACATACACTTGAATGGTCTTTGTTTGATTTTTTGTAAATTTCTGCTGCTACCGCCAGTTTTAAACTCGAACTCAAACGGGATGTTGACGTTGGAATAGAATCAGAACTTGTTGTGTTGGTCATTTCATGCTGTTCACTCATATTCTTTCGAAATTTCACATTCTCTTGTGCTGGAGTCGGACTGCCTTCGTAGCTGTTTTGTTCTACTATAGCAAATGATCGAGTCAGTGGAACTGGTGGTGGCTGTATTATAGATGCTGTTCTTGCTGCCAACATTTCGTTGTAGTTGTGCGTACCTCCACTGGATTTATTATTAACTTGCGTATAATGACCTCCACATGATTCCATTTCGATTTGTTGTTGAAGTGCAGCCGGCGTTTTGAACACATTGTTAAGGTTAAGTGCTGAAGTAAGGGAATGCTGACTAGTATTCATCTTTGTATCAAAAACAGTATTGGCATTTTGTGCACGTGTCATTAAGTTATCGCATTTATTATTAGAAGCAACAATAAAGGAGCTTTTGGAATCAGAAGTCGGAACACCTAATGCTGTTGTAGTTGTAGCAGTAACTATATGAAAGCAACGAAATATAGACACATAATATCAATAATAGTAGGCACAACATAAATTCGTAGGTATATGTTATTAAAAGCTATAGGTATTATTGCTGTAGGTGCAATAGAAAAATAGTTACGTAAAATGTAGGTATGTATCTAACAAAAAATTGGTTCCTATACACTACCGCCGATCAGCCCTGATTTAACGATAGGTACAACAAAGTTAGGTAAGTAAACCTGCCTAGGTATATTTAAATTTGTTGCAGATGCAATAGCGGTCAAGAAGGTATCTAGATCTATCTACTAGTCTGTACATAATGATCATGATTTGGGAATTGTTGGTTTGTGATTCTTAAATAAAATATATAAATACCTTTTAACTTCTGATTTCGACGATTCGCAAACAAGGAACGAGTTCCAAGTTGTTTATTGAACGGGTTTTTTTAAGCTTCGATCTCAGCAAAGCAAAATAAAGTACCTAAGATTTTCAGCACGCAATTACAACAACTACTGTTAGTCCTCAAAGTGTCAAGTAGACCTTAGTTGTTTTAATTGCGTGCTGAAAATCCTAATTTACTTTGCTTTGCTGAGATCGAAGCTCAGTAAAATAGTGTTATTTTAACTAAATGAACAATAATTGTACTTTGGCAACTTCAGAGTCGGGCTCGTTTTTGTTACAAATGCCACTCTTTATGTGCAGGTGTACAACTTTTTTCTGTATTAGTGTAGTATGGTCTCCATTTATTAGGACAGTCATATATCGGTTGGGTTAAGTGTGATAACAAGGACAACTTCGAACTCGCCCAAGATTGGGACGTCCGGATTTCTAGTTTAGTAAGTCTGACAGCATTTGTCTCTCTTTTGGTTGGACTAGCTCTAGATTGATCACATGACCAATTCTTTAATTTGAGTCGGATTTCAATTGACGTTGGCGGAGACGTAGCCGACCAATCTAGTCAAGAAAATGATGCATTGTTAATAATTTTTTATAATAGGACTGTATTATTCAACACCTAGGTATGTTAGCAAAGTAAAATAGTTCACTCACATTTGTGATAAAGTGGTATCTATAAACTCGTAGATGATTAGTTAAACCTGCCTAATGTTCGATTTTTTGCTTCTCGCAACCAGAAGATCTTTCAAGACAGTTATACTCACGGATGTTTGTCAGACGTTCGCGAGATGTGGCGCAACACCCTAAGTTGGAATTTGGATTTTTGCGGGATTCGAACCTGGGACCCCGCGCTATGTAGTCCAACACACTAACCACTAAGCCACTGCGCCTACAACGCGGCCATTTACCATGTAGATATAATAATACCAACAATTCTATAATTTCATTGTTTTGAAACAATATTTATTGTTTTTAGTTTTTAACATGAAATTCATAGACGTCAAATGCGCAAATAGATAAATATGAATCAACCGGTGGTCTCCACGAGCTATATTTCATAAATTACAATATATAACTCTATAAGAGATGCAATTAGAAACCACCGTTGCAACTTCTGGACTGTTTCTACGCAGCAGATTCCATAAAAAAAAAAACCTGGAAGATTTTTGCTCTTAAGCAAAAATCAGCTTACAACATACCTATATATATAACAGCATAAACAATAAAACCGTTCAATTCAAACAAATGCGAAAGGTTTTCGGTGTATACCTATAGCGACTTTGCTAGGAGACAAAATTATTTTGTTTTTAAAGTAGTCTTGTTGTGTTTTGTATCAAGGTTAATTATTAGCCTCTTGTGCTTAGGTTAGGTAAGGTAAATAGGGGGTAGCGCCACCCGTGCCATTTTGCAAAACATGGCTGAGTGATTAAACGGAGCGTGATACTCAGATACACAAAATTATTTCAAACTAAATTATGAGATTTAGTAAAGCGAAGCATATTGTATTGAAATAAAGTAAATTTTTTTAAATTATGAGCGGATTTTCAAAGGGGACATTATATCTCCACAACAAACCTAAAAATTGTTTCAAATTGCTTTTAAACCTAAGAATTGTTACATATTGCTATCTCAAACTTAATATCAAAGCTAACGGCACTCGCTTATTAATTTCTTGGTGTAGTTAATTTGAGTTTTTCCAGGAGAACTTAATATCCATTTTTGCTGAATTCTAAAGATTATTTTTTACCTATATAATAACATACGTACAATATCAGTTTAAAATAAATACATAGGTATACGAATATGCAACGTGTCACCTTACCTATATTTTCTACATTTATTTTTAATTAAAAATGACCTCTTTTGTTTATATCGACAATATTGTCAAAAAATGTGTTTAGGTAAATACACCACTTTACAGACAATTGTTGTTTAGTACGAATGAATTTGCTCAGACGAGAGAAAAATAGACATTGTTCGCAGTTAACTGTTCATTCTCACACAAACACAAGATGCATAATAATAAACAACCTGATTGACATTTGTGAGCAAAGGCCTGCTGACGAACCACAGTGCTAGTAACTGGAAGAGAAGGTATAAAAATGTCATAAAAATACAAACAAAATGCCCACTAAAAAAAAAATATAAACACAAAATGTCCACCATAAAAAGGATAGTGCGTGTAGGTTGTAACTCCATAGTTTTCTATCTTCTGACACGGACTGTTATTCAAGGAAGATGCATTTCAGGACACATTTTAAAGAAAATACCATGTTCACTGAATAACGTTAGAACTATAGGTAGGTATATGCGGACTTTAATATTTATTTATATAATTTATTTAAAAACAATTTATTGTTGTTAATTATGATAATCATAATTTAAAAACAAGTTAATATCGAAGTTTACACATATCTAAACATCTGTAGAAATGTAAGTATAATGTACGTTAAACTGATATGATTGTTTATAATAGAATATGATTAAATAATGGTTATTCTCTTTAAAAAAAAAACCTTTGCCAATATTTTTTGTAAAGCTTACTAACATGGGAGCAATTATGCCTGCTTATATTAACATTAGGTAACTATATCACCGGAATTCAATCGCAAAATGTGGTTAAAATCAAAGTAAACAGACCAATTGAATACATATTCATATATTTTTATATACAATTTTTTGTTTACCTATGTAATGTAGTTATATTATAACTTACGGTGAATTTGTCTAGCCATTAAAATTGCAATTTTTTTATCGGAATTTTTCTCGGGCGTTATTGATAAGATAAGATAAAAAATAAAACTTAATTATTTTTCGCTCCATGTGATGTATGTCAAAATTATGTATGTAGGTATCTATCATAATATGCTTTTGGAAGTCTGATTAGGAGTACCTTCCTAGGTAGGTAGTAAATCTTATCACCTATAATACAAGTCCATACATACATAATGTGTACTTGAAAATTCGTTATTTATTAATAATAGCTGAGTAAATCAGGCGAATAGAACGGTTCACTGTTATTGTCCAGATTAATGCCACGTTTCATCGAATAACATTTTAATCGTTGAAAATATTAGGTTTCCATAAAGTTACCTTATAAGGCTTCCGTAAATGCAAAAGTTGCAAAAGTTTTACATCCATTCTACCTAACTGAACCTCAACCAAAATGGCGAAAAAGAACGTACCTTTAGCAGTATTTGCAGTAGTTGGAATGATTTGATTAGCAACAAGGGTTTTGGAGATATTCGTCTTTCTTCTTAAGATCAAATCCTTTTTCCATTGTGGTATATCAGCACAAGGTGGTGGTGATGTTGAATCGTTGATTACTTGATTGTACGGAGAAGCAGCAATTTGAAATGAACTTTCCATAATCTCCGAAATGTCGCCCTTGGGTTTATTTTGTAAATTTTCAGTTGATATTGATTGTTTTACATCGGTTTCAGGTAATAACTTTATCATCGACGATAAATTGGAAGTAGGGGACGCCATATTTTACGCCGACGTGTTACATCTACTGCCGAATCGAAGAACCATGCACTGTGCGGTGCAGTAGGTAGGTATAGCTCGAATTGTTCCTGCCCTTTGCGCGCGTCGAACTACTCACTAAAATTAAATATATTCGCTTTGCTACTTTCCTAGTAGACCTACTTTGGTGGGTAGGGTAGATATATAAAATGTTATACACTATATAATTGGATTGAAATTAAAACCCTTTTCTGGTGATAGTTTCAATTTAATTAAGAGCACGCTGGACGAATTGGCCCGCCAATGTTTGGACTCTTTCTTTTGAAATTAACTTTTTATTTACACTGCTATACACACAACTTTAATAATTTGAATACAAACAGTTCATTCAGTATTTATGGAGGCAACATTAAAATAACCGACTAGTGAGGAAAATATCGATTTCTTGTAAGTTTGCAATAAGAACGGACGCCACTTGTCACTTGGAATATTTGTGTCGGATTATAATTTTAATTTCTAGTGTTTCCAAAAAAAAGTAATAATAACTAAACAACTAGATAGTCATATGGTTGAACTTATTGCAAAATAGTAAACGTAGACTTCGTAATATCAATAATAACCAGCAGCCATTACGATTTGCAGTCTACAGCAGAAATATCGACCGAAGTACAATCCATTCTTCATCTTCAGTTCTGCTTGTTAAAGTGACAGTGACAGCTTCGCTGCTCTGTGGCTGTATACCAGAGTTTTCATATCGTCGGATTTATACCTTTTTGTGGGATTTTCAATGTATAAAAAGCCCTCCTTGGGATAAAGGGAAACAACACGAAATCGTGCGATTTTTAGGAATCTAACAAAAAACATTCAAACTAAAAATGTTAGCTGAACTTTCATCAAAAAATCTACATTTTACCATGAAAAAGTGTAAAAGAAATTTCTAGAGCCACCAAAAATAGTCATATTAATGTAAGCAATCTGCGATTTTAATACAAAAGGGTAATTTAATATTTTTGTAATATAATTTTAATTTAAGAATTCAAGTATCAAGGGAATTGAGATACTAGAAATGGGAAAAATATGGGGAAACATACTTCGCTTAGTGGGATAAATGAAGAGAGAGTCCTATAACACTGCTGTATACTATACCTACATCTGAATAACTAGAAAAGGACAACACTAATGCGGTGCGCAAGTTCAGGCGTTCAGCGAGTCTTTAATTAGCGACGTTCAAAATTCTAGTTTAGTAGGTACCAAAGATAATGGAATACAGATATATATAGCTTTCCAGTGGAAAGGCGTCTGCCTACAAGCCAGATATGAATGATTAAAAGAGATGGATATCTTTCGTACGTCTATCCCCCCAAAACCCATTTGTTTACATTGATGTTTTTGTAACTTCAACCCCCGTCTGTGAATACGTGTGATCAACAAAAAAGCATGTTGCTAATGGCTGACCGCGAATCATCTTGCTTTTAAGAGCGTCGGGGTGTTTAAGTGTGTTGTGTTTTGTATTGAATTTGTTTGGTTTTTGTGGAGGTTTTGATTAAAATGAAAAAAATTGTGAAATACAAAGTAGAGAATACCAAATTCTTGCATTTAAGTCGAATTCATGAGCTCACATATACTAGAATAGAAATAAGCAAGTGTGTGTGACTTCATGAATTTTTCTGGAAAACAGCTTGTAGGCAGACGCTTTATCTTTGCTTCTATGGGGCCCTAGTTGCGTCCTGAACTGACCCCAGTCCATTTGTCGTGGCAAGAATTCAGTGCTGAGTTGCGCTGTCATTTCGCTTGCTGTCATTCACTTGTTTATAAATACAAATAAATTTGGTATTCAAAAGAATTGAGTTCACTCATTTTTGTAATTAGCTTGCAAAAAATAATAATATAAATAGATATAAAATAATAATTATTATAATATTTCTGTAGTATAAAACAAAACAAAACTCATTGCGTTCCAAACTCGTGCTAGCTGTGTTTGTAGGAATATTGTAGTAGAGTAGAAACGTAGCCATTTGCATGGTCAATGATTTTGTTTTTTTTTTGTGTGCTTCCGTATTCTGTAATATCTGTTTAGGAAGCTATTGCCCACTACTTAATTACTATGTGAAATAAATACGACATACATAATTTTTCTTTGTTTTGTATTACATTGCAAATAATAGAAATAAACATGCCAATTTAAGCAAAGCCTACAACATCACAAATTCAATACAAAGGAAATTAAAGATTACCTACCTAGGTAGGTATTTGGAAATTTATATTCAAGGTATCTAAAATATTTTTTTTAGGATTCATTTTAATTATCAGAAATTCCTATTTGAGCAACTGCTGGTATAAGTACATAAACAAGTACTAATTAAAGTCTTTAAATAGTGTGGACAAACAATCTGATACATATGATGGACGTTTTTAAAACATTTGCCCGAGTATTAGCAAACCAGATAGTGAACACTTCCAAAAGAAAATTGTCTAACACGCAGTACTGTTCGAAAACTTTTATCATAAAAGATCATTATGATTTTGATCGAAAAGTAAGTTTGCAAATATATTACATAACTTTTTTCTTAACAATTTTGACCTTTAGGTAATAAATAGCGACAATCCGGTTATAGTAAATTTCCACGCGGAATGGTGTGATCCCTGTAAGATATTGACTCCAAAAATGACACAGTTACTTGAAAACTCGGACGAAATTGATCTTGCTGTAATAGATGTGGAGTCAAACACTGATTTAGTAGAAACGTTCGAAGTAAAGGCAGTGCCTGCCGTTTTGGCTTTTCGTAATGGGGTTGTTGTGGATAAATTCATCGGTTTGGTTGATGCGAATTGCATAGACACACTTATACAAAAACTTAAATCAAACAAAAAAGAAGCTGATCACAAATAAATAATTCAATTAAAACAAGTTATTTGATGGAAAAATTTACATTTTTTTTTTTTTAATATAAGTCGTATAAGTCCTGGAAAGACTTGCTGGTCGAAACAAATCTACCAGAACAGCTTTCATAAAAGAGTAACTTGTGAACAAACTAATTTGTTGTATTGTATTATATGTAATCTGTTTTAAATCACTATCAACTTTCCGAGAGCGTGTATTAAATAGATTGAGAGAGATGGTGTGACATGTAAAAGTGATTCAGAGATATTTCCATACGTGGACCTAAAAAAGTCTTTCTATATCTTGATTAGATTTATCAGTTATTAATGGCGGTTTCCATTCGTTTTAATCCGAAATGATTTAACTAGCTATTTCTTTTTTTTCAAAACTCCTTAGCATTAGCTTTGGTTCTGTTCAATAATTGTGTAACTACTTCATTTTAAAACATGCTAGTTGTACAGAACTAATCGTCAATTTTATTCTTCTTTTAGTAATTGAACCTTCCAACTTTTATTCCTTTCAATAAATTAAGGATTAAACTAAACAAGTTTATAAGGAACAAAAAATGTTTCAAAGTCCAACAATTTTTGGCGTTTATAGATATATATTTTTTTTTAGATAGATACATGTATATTATATTATACGTCATTTAAGAAATACGAACAGAACAGTACAGTAAAGAAATGTTGATATCTAACGTGCTAACTGAATGATAAGTGCTGCACACATTTCAAAAAATTCCATTGTGTGATGTCCCGTTGGTTGCTGCGGAAGTGTTCCGATATTCATTAGAGGCGGAGGGGTTAAACTTTCCATAATAACATCGTCGCCTTGCTCGACTTCATCATTAGTTAGAGACTTAAAATCAAGCAAATAGCTTTTAGTATCCACTTGGTAAAGTTGAAGCGACATCTTCGAAAACTTGCCATTTAGGTTATTTTGACGGCGAACACGTACATGATATGGGTTAATAATCTTCCATTCGTAGTCCAATGCCTTCATTGCACGATAAACCTCTAGCATTATGTCATTTGGCTTGCTTTGTGATCGAATACCTAGATGCCACTTAGCCCTCTTTATTGGGGTACCTTTCGGGCGGTCGGGATAAACAATATTTCCAGATGATTGAACCGACATTGCCAATTGACGATCCCTAAGTGGTGCAATGCGTTCTGGATGTGGCCTAAACCCAAGGTTATTTCCAACATTTCCACTACTTAAAGCATTGCCACCGTCGTGAGGTCTGTCATTGGGAGATTGTGCAACAGGTGGTGGACTGCCTGCCACAAAAAAATTAGTTATGTCTGTTTTTGCTGCTTCGTCAGCAAACCGTTTGTTATCTATTATTAAATGATAGGCAATAGCCAACTGATCATGTGGATCGCCACTTAATAGGGCATTGTGAACTTCACTTTCTTTTACTCCAAATTTAGCACATACTTCCGATACAGCGTAGGTATCGATAACATTGCTGTCCTGTTCAATAGATGATGGGAATAAATATGATGGTAATTCTTTCTGGAACCAATCATGTTTCTTAATTTCTTCTATATTTGCTCGTTTAAGGGGATCTACTTGCAGCATTTGGCATACTAAGTTAACGACCTGCTTATTCAAATATTCAGGAATAGGAAAAATGCCAGATTTGATTTTGCGAAATAATGTAGGCACGTGTTCATCGTCGAATGGAAGAGTTCCGCAAAGCAAAGCATATAAAATAACACCACATGACCAAATGTCGACTTCGGGGCCAGCATAGAGTTTGCCAGAAATAACTTCAGGCGCAGCGTAATTTGGTGAGCCGCATGAAGTGCGTAGAAACTCTCCATCTAACATCATGTTTGACAATCCAAAGTCAGCAATTTTTACGTGCATGTTGTGATCAAGTAGCAAGTTTTCTGGTTTTAAATCACGATGTACAATCATGTGCCGATGACAGTAATCTACTCCAGATATTATTTGCTGAAAAAAGCGACGAGCTTCATGTTCTTGCAATTTACCATTTTTAACAATATAATCGAAGAGCTCTCCTCCACTTACGTACTCCATAATCATGAATATGTCGGTTGGAGTCGAGATTACCTAAAAATACAATATGCGAATAGGTACATTTAAGGAAATAAATAAGGTTTGTTAAAATATAAAAACAAGTACTTATGTAAATATGGTTCAGTTTACATTTATCACGCAAAGATAATAATTATATAACTTGGTTTTCCATTGGGACAAAAAAATCTATGTTTTTACCTAAATCACTTTTCATTTTTACCCGACCAAGATAAAGAATAAATCTTTTTTGGATTCTAACTATTATTTGCATATCTCTAATTTTTCGAGATCTGCATTTTACTTTAACTAATTCCAACTTTCCTTGGACATCTGTCCAAAACATATTGGCCTGTTTTATTGAACACCTATCTCAGCAAAGTAAAGTAGTCGAATGAGCAATAAAACAATTGTCACATTTGTTATAAAGTGGAGTAAACAGATATAGTTTGTTGTGTACCACACAGTACCAGAAAGGTGTGAACGTGAACTTCTGCTGCTGTCACTTCTTGGATAAAAACCAAGTGTGAATCTCGAAAATGTCATGTGATCTAATGCGTGCTGAGGATTCTACTTTACTTTGTTTAAACAGCAATACTGTTAAAAAAAGGCCAAGTGTAGATGAACAGCACCTGGATACAATTATAAAAGCAGATCAACCTCATTTTATGTTTCATGTGCCATGAAAAATAAGAGTTCTAAATTAAAAATCGAATGTGCGCAATGGAAAACCACACAAGTCCAGCTTACCTGATACAACTTTATAATGTGCGGATGCCTAAACAACTTTAGGTTTTGTATTTCTCTTCGAATTTTACCAACAACATCCAAACTTTTTATCTTTTGTCTATTAAGGATCTTAACTGCAACTTTGTGTTTAGTCAATTGATGTTCGCCAATTTTTACTTTGCCAAAAGTGCCAGTGCCCAAGGTCGCTCCTAGAGAGTAATGTCCAATTTTAACAAGGGGCTGAGGGCCAGCCGAGGAAGCAACTGCGGCAGCGGCAGTGTCCACTCCCCTGCCTGCGTGTGGCATTATGATTCTGTATTTGAAGAGTGAAAATATTTTATTCTTAAGAAAAAAAAAACTTCAAAGTATTAAGTATTGAATTAGTGTTCTAATCGACTATAACAATTCTTTTGAAGCATTTCCATCAAAAGCAAATAATAAATTTGAACCAGATAATGAATTGCGATGTGATTTATAGTTGACAATTTACAATTAAAATATAACAAAAAATAAAACAATGGTTGCACACTTCGTTTAATTTTTATCTGACGTCTCCCTTTGGAAATTTATGATAAATATGCGAAGACGTGTTTGCGTTCCCCAACCCAAGCAAAAACAAAGTAATTGATTTTTTGTCTTGCTGTTTGTCATCTATGGCAATGGATGGAATTGAAACGCGATCCTGTGAATTGTCTTAAGCCCACTTCACATCCACTGCATTGCCAACTCACTTCTGTTACCTACTATTGTGAGTTAGGTCCTAGTTATAGCCATACGTAAAACGAAACCGTAATATTTTGACGACTTAAACCTAACGCTTAAACTAAATCGTGGTCTTTAAAGAGAGCTGGCACAGTAGAGAAAAATCCTAAGTTGGAAATTGTTTATTTTTCGTTATACGCACTTGGGACCGCACGCATAAGCTAAGATTAGACTGTATGCCAATTAAGCATATGAATGCCAAAAGGCAAATGACCAGATTAGCTGTCAAATGAACAAAATGTCAGGATTATCAAAACTGTATATTAGACTATATGACCAAAATTACGAATATGGTCATATTTGACTTGATGGTCATTTGAGGCATTTGGTATTTATTACCAAAAAGAGAACGAAAATGAAAATGAATCACAATTCTACGAACTCAAAAAAAAAAAACATCTTTTTTCAGAGTCGGAGCAATTTTGCGAATCTGGAATTTTGAGACTACTTACACCAACACAAAACATTTGTCATTGGTCAAACTTTAAACTGTGTTATTAATTACGTTTTAGATGATAAGTCTGTGAAAAATAGAGAAAAATATACATGTGTCGCAATGGATATCAACATAAATTGAATGGATTTTTATAAACACAAATTAGGTACAATTTAAGAACACCTGACTTTTAAAAATCACACCACCAAATGTAAAGAGAGAAAAATCTCGTTTTATGTTATGTTGTAATCGATTGGGCGCTCTCAGAGCACTTTTATAAATTTTTATGTTCGTTTGGTACCTACAAAAATCTTTTTCAGATTTCAGAGCACTTTTTCGAATCTAGATATTTTCTCAGATTTGCTTCAGATTTACGAATACAAGTGCATTTGAGTTTGACATGACAACTGGTGGAGTTTGTTAACATTTTCGTGAATTTTTTCTACAACAAAGAAAGGCATTGCATCAAGTGAATCTATTTTTGTAAATTATTTATGTACACATATTTAGAAATCAATATAAATTTTAATATAAAATTTAACCAGTGAATGGAAAGCGCTTTGAAAAGTGTAGGCAGAAACAATCTGAAATCTGAGAGAAAATCTGAAGAAGCCCAATCGAATACCACATTAATTTGGGCACCGATATCGACTACCTGCGTCCGTCATGTAGGAAATCTGAGCGCTACTAATATTCATACAAGCGCTTAGTTAAATCGGTGTTGCTCTTGCTATGGTTGCTGAACAAGAACAGTTTGCGAACAGTGAACAACACTAGGAACGCTAGTGTGCATCATTTGCCAAATTGTTGCTCACGTTTTGTTTGTTTTAATATAATAGATAAAAAATGTTGTATTCGTTTTTGCCAACGCCGCAATACTTTATTTTATAAACAACTAGCGTATTATATGCATTTGTAATTGCGATATTGTTGGCCTATATCGTTTTGTTATACCTAATTACTGCAGATCGTGAAAATCCAGAAGATTCGGGAAAGGCAATACCTGCAACTTTCTCAAATCAAGCATAAGAGTACGGATGCAATTAGCTAATTATATGTATTTTCATGATGTTATCAATTCTAAACATGGTGAAGTTATTTTTCATAGTAGTAATGTGTTTAGTGCTAGTGTGTAAAATTGTAAATGCGGAAAATGAATTGTTTTTGAGTAAACCAACTTATTTGTCAAATAGTGAAATCGGTGATCTATTTACCCGCCTAACTAAAATGCATCCACAGTTTGCAAAGAAATATAATATTGGGAAAACAATTCAAGGTCGCGATTTAAATGCAATTCAGATAAGCAATGGTGCCAACGTTGAATATCGGGAAACATTAAAACCAATGATAAAGCTTATGGCAAATATACATGGCGATGAATCGATCGGTAGACAATTGTTGGTATATTTGGCAGAATATCTAGTGAATAACTACAACAATCTTGATGTTCAATTATTGCTTAACCATACTGATATACATATATTACCTTCACTAAATCCAGATGGGTTTGCTGTAGCAAAGGTGAGTTTTTTTTTTCTAATTAGGTACGTTCAATATGAACGTAAAACCCAAGAGCCCTGAGTCTTTTCGTATTATTAATTAAAAAAAAATATATCCACCCGATCCAGTGATTGGATGCTGTTGAAAAATTCCGCTGAAACGTAAACAAATTCCGTAAACTCGAACGTAACTGTATTGCTATATCTCGAGAAACTGAAAACAAATCTATACTCGGGAAGAGTGTCCTATACCAAAAGTTTTTATGTTTTATTGGGAGAAAAAGCAAAACAATAATAATTTGTTCCTTCATAAATGTCAAAAATAGTCTCAAATTTGTCAGTTCGATTGTATGGCTAACGTAAGCAATAGTAAGTTTTAGAAAAAATCTAAGTTTCTTCAATAGGCGTTTTTTATTTTACCCAGATGATCTAGGTAGGTACATAGATTATCGATTTCCATGGTTACAACAGCAGTTGGATCTTGTACAAAATTAAGAAAATCAATGATCTATAAAAATCATGTAGGTATAATAATAAAAAAAAAACTAATAATAGCAAGCGTTCAAAAATGATCAAATATATATTTTTTTTCCAATTTAACTTTGTTTCCCGCTTATGAAAACAACCCTTTTTGTGCGTTTTTCATAGCTGTAAAACAAATTTCTTGTAGGCGAAGTGACTCATTGGTGAGTGACTAGTGTAGTGACTACCGAGGGAGGGGTTTTAGGCACGAACTTCACAAAAAACACAAATTATATACTGCGCCACCACTAGCGAACATCTGAGATCTGACGAACATCCGAGAATATAATGTAGAAGTAGAACTGTCATAAAAGAGCTTCTCAATTCAGCCGTTCGGAGTCGGCATGCAATAATTATCAGTTCGCGCCAACAGCATTCTGTCGGCAGATTTTATCACCAAACACCAACAACATAGTAACACGTAAATAAAAGCGTTATTATTACCACAGGATGTACCTACCTATAATCAATTAAAAAGAGAGATCTGAATTTTTTGTTATATATGTACATATAGCGCGATACTATTATCATATTTAATTTAGAGTCCAGGGCCTCAAAATGATGAAATTTGATATAGAAAAATACCCAAAATAAATGATTATAATAAGGGGTATAATCTCGTACTTCACATTTGTTTTTTTTTTTTTTAATTGCCACAAAAAGGACGAACACATTTATTTAAGTTTTAAACTTATTGCGATGTGTATGACGTCGATCAAGAAAGCCTTTCTTCATTGACGTCATTCAGTAATGGAACGCTTTGTTGGAGCTTTTTTTTAGCTTGTTGATTATTTTATTCGAATTAACTAGGCACATTTTTCTCTGTCCTACCTCCTACGTTTTGTAAATGCGCGAGCTTTTTTAAACTGTGAGTAGCACTTGACTTGACAACACTTCACTGTGTATTCCATTGTAGCAGTAAGTTCACTTCACTTTGAAACTGCTGAAGGATAAAAAGTTAGTGTTTCTTTTAAAGATTGATTGTGACTTGAGACAGTGCTATCAGCTCATATCATAGTAAAAATTTATTAGAATATTTTTTATTGGCTGCGTTTGTGAAAAAAATGCTTCGTTCCATATTTTATGCTACAGTTTTGGTGTTAAGCGTACAGTCCTATATTATTAAAGATGATGAACATTTTATTGAAAATCCATTTTATCATACTCAAGAGGATCTAGAAGACGTTTTTGCGCGCTTGCAAAAGACCTTTCCGGAGTATGCAAAACTACATAGTGTTGGACGCTCTCTAGAGGGTCGCAACTTAATAGCTCTTCAAGTGGGAAAAAATGTACGTCATCGAAACCTTCTAACTCCAATGGTAAAATATATAGGAAACATGCACGGCGACGAAACTGTGAGTAGGGAAGTGCTAATTTATCTAGCACAGTATTTGCTTTTGAACTACGAAAAAAGTGAGGAGATTTCGAATTTGATTAACACCACAGACATATATATACTGCCTTCAATGAACCCCGATGGTTTTGCTATATCAAAGGTAAATACATAAGGGTTTGTATCATGTAATATTTAGCTATCTATAGCTGTGCAAATAAAACTAAACCTAGGCAACATATTGTGTATTCGAAGTCAAAACAAAAAATCAATATTTATCATTATTTGCTACGTGTACTCGTATTTTGGACTGTCGATTGCTAGCGCTGTTCCTAGTATTCAAAAGTTGATTACCCAGTTAGTTTATTCATTTTTGTGACTTCCCACAGCAAAAAAGTCATATTTGGCCATAAACTATGGTTTAAAAAAATAACATTGCGATTAAGAAAATATATCTAATTTGTTAAGACTGAATTTTAAACAAAGTGAATAGAAATATGATAAAAGTATATATTTCTACCCAGTTCTACCTACAAGAACTTTTTTCCCAAAAATTAAGGTTGTCAATTAGTGAACATAAAGCAGATTTCTTAACTTTAACCGTAACCTAAACAAGTTATTCAGCTTAAACCAATGAGCAGTGGAATAGCATAATGACAAAACTTTAGTAGATTTTCTTCCATTTTTTTTTTTAAATCTAAGTCAGCATGATTCAATTCTGGTTGACCTTTAAAAAATCAACTAATATGTAGTACATACTTCGAATATAGTACAATTGCAACTATTGTGTGAGTACTATTAAAATAAATTGAAAATATGTTTACTTTCTTAGGAAGGAAATTGTGATTCGCTGAGAAACTACATAGGACGCCATAATGCGGCAGGTGTGGACTTGAATCGAGATTTTCCAGATCGCCTAGAAGATGACCGCACTATTCAATTAAAAGCCAAACAAAGACAGCCAGAAACAGCAGCTTTAATTGAGTGGATAACTAAAAATCCTTTCGTTTTATCAGCAAATTTTCATGGTGGTGCCGTTGTGGCAAGTTATCCATATGACAATTCAATGTGAGCTTAAATAAAAGGAATTTGCAATGTAATAATATTTTTTAACTCACAGAAACCACCATGATTGTTGTGAAGAAAGCTTAACACCAGACGACAAGGTTTTTAAAACACTAGCTCGAACGTATTCCGATAATCACCCCATAATGAGAACAGGAAAGGACTGTAACGAAACATTCCAAAATGGTGTCACCAATGGAGCATATTGGTACGAATTAAATGGTGGAATGCAGGACTTTAACTATGCATTTACAAATTGCTTCGAGCTAACAATAGAACTTTCGTGTTGTAAATTTCCCCTGGCATTAACACTTCCGACAGAGTGGCATAAAAATAAGAGAAGCCTGATCAGTCTCTTAAAACAAGCGCATATTGGTGTTAAAGGTTTAGTTAAGGATATAAATGGTTATCCTATAAACGACGCAAAAATTGTTGTTCAAGGTATTGAAGACAAAATGATCCGAACTACTAAACGTGGCGAGTATTGGCGACTCCTTTCACCTGGTGCATATAATATTCAAGCACTAGCATTTGGGTATGTTTAAATAAATAAAATGAATAGTTTCGTTTAACTTTATATTTTTTTTACAGTTTTGAAGCAAGTCCAGTCCAACAAATTGAGATTACAAATAAAGATGGTCCAATTCGTTTAGATTTTAACCTTAAACCCGCGGAGGCAATCAATGACGGTATCAACAACTTTTATAGTCCATACTATTTTAGACATTAATTTAAAAGGTGCACGCAAAGGGAAAATGGTGTTTTGTAATAATAACGTAACCTGTTTATATTTATTTGTTGATCTCAAATTAGTCTTTTTCATATTCATTACCCAGTAAAATAATTTAAGATTGAATAGCGGTTCAAAATTATGAATTGCATTTCATTCATACATGATTGTATTTAAAATTGTAGTCAAAGGTTTATGAAATAAATAAATACGCAATGAAATACAATTTCAATATTATCATAGTACTAGTTTTCTTCACAATTTAACCACTTACTTACGCATATAGAGATTTGTATATGAATACGTTTATGTAATATTCTTATTTAAATAAAATGTTCCTTAAAGAAATCATACTTTGACCGGAAAATAAATATAAGCATACTATTTGTGAGTACCGATGAGTCTAAACACCAACATACCTAATGTTAGGCGCTTCGGGATTTTGGAGTGGTTTTTGTTTTATATTAAATTCGTGGTTATGGTTCTAACAGTTATGGTAATAGTAATTTTTAAGTAGCAATGTTCACATACATCGTATATAAAATAAATAAATAAATTAAAATTATTCATAGATAACAATTCGCAGGGAAGGTTCGTTGTTCCAACCTGAAAGAAAAATGGGACCGGTAGACGTCTTAAATATGTTGTAACAAAAATGTCCATCAAATTTCATAGTTAAACAAATTTTGCTTTAAACCTATAAATAAATCAAAATTTACTTTGCGACAGCTTCAATCCCATTTGTTGGCCTAAAGAGATAGCTTCTACAAACGTCTTTTTTTTATATTTACAAAATTACTACATCGCGGATTGATCTCTTCCACGACACACCCTGTATATGTACATGCACACCTACCTACTCAAACTAACTAAACAAATTAAAAATTGTAATTGGGTGGAAATACATTTGCAGATTTATTCCGGAAAGTCAAAGTACAGAGAGCTGAGAAGAACGCGAACGGTTTTGCATCAACAACAAAATTCATGCATCACAACTATAGGCAATTGGAAAAGTGTGTATATGCCATAAATATATTTCTTATAAGCTATTGATATGTATGTACAAATTTTTTTTATAAGCTAATGAATGATATGTACATTGTACATGGTGTTTCAGTTTGAAGTGAATAAAACTTCTATGCTGATTTAGTGATATTGAAAAGACCCGGCAGCTGGAGGTTCGGAACTTAAGGTTGATTAAAATGATTTTTATAAGTTTGCAACCTTTTCTGACTCAAATAATCGTAACTTTATTCTCTTAAAAATAACTAGCAGAGGTATTATAATCAAAGACTTTCGAAGGTTATATTCCTTATACACATAATATTTATACAATCCCACACAGCACTTCTAGACTTGGATAAAATTTTAAACAAACATGGAATAATTATCATTTTGATATAACTTCGATACTGAAATTTGTTGTTTGTGAAAGTATAATAATAAATGACGATGTTAAATCATAAAGCATAAAATAAAAGAAGATTCGAACTGAAACATCTAGTATATAATTTTTTATAATTTAACGTAGTAAAATATTATTCCATAAATGTTTAATGTTTCCAGTTTCTAAAGTGGATTCTGCTGAACCTAGAATATGGCGAAACTTTTCATTTTTGTTGTTTGAAGAATTATATAGTTACATTATGAATTTATACTCTATATTATTACATGTAACAACAGTACCTATACTTTGTTTATGATTAGTTTAAGATATTTTTATACGAGGATGGCTGGGTGAAATTGTTCCTTGAAATAAGATCATTAGTGAACATTTTCATATCCTTTCTAAAACTACAGAATCGTTATCGTTATCGATTTTAGTTTCCGTATATTTATTGAACAAAAATATATTAGTTTATTATTAGTTTTAATAATATGATTATAATGAGTTACTAATATTTGCTTTCTTTGTGATAATATTTGATGGATAGGTTTATTCGTAATATAGCTGAAAGTTATCCCTCAATAACTAAAATGTACTCAATTGGTAAAAGTGTCCAAAGAAGAGATTTGTGGGTTATGGAAATTTCCGCTACACCAGGAAATCATTTACCTGGTATTCCTGAGTTCAAATATGTTGCCAATATGCACGGGAATGAAGTTGTTGGACGAGAAATGCTTCTCTATCTATCAAAATACATTTGCGAAAACTATATGCTGGATGAAAGAATTACGAAAATTGTTAATAATACTCGCATGCACTTCCTCTTTAGTATGAATCCGGACGGTTATGAAATTTCTATAGAAGGTTGTATAACTCATTTATGAAGGTCTTTTATCTATTAAATACTTTTATGAGTTCTAGGTGATAAAACAAGTGCACTTGGTCGAGCAAATATGCACGATATTGATCTGAATAGAAACTTCCCCGATCAATATGGAACTGACATACACAATGTTAAAACCGAACCGGAAGTAAAAGCTGTAATAGATTGGACGCTTTCAATTCCATTTGTTTTATCTGCAAATCTTCACGGGGGTTCTTTAGTTGCAAATTATCCATATGATGACAGTGCAAATGACTTCACAGATCCAATCAATAGACTTCGAGCTTCATTAAGCAATCGGCAACCTAATCCTACAGAAGAAAATCTTTTATTTCATCATCTCGCAGATGTATATTCTAAGGTAAGCTGTTAATTTGTGACTTGCGATTGAATAAATTTGAACTATATCAATAGGCACATCCCACCATGCACTTGGGAAAACCATGTCCACTTTTTAAAGGTGAGGTATTTCCAGGTGGAATTACAAATGGTGCTCAATGGTATAGTGTAACTGGAGGAATGCAGGATTGGAATTATGTTCGAGCAGGGGTACTTGAACTAACTCTTGAGTTAGGGTGCGATAAATTTCCAATGGCTTCGGAATTACCAACATTTTGGGCAGAAAACCGTGAACCACTTCTACAATTCATAGAACAGGTACATTGTGGAGTGCATGGGTTTATTCGAAGTTCAATAGGAAGCCCAGTTGTAGGTGCAATAATATCGCTCGATAATGCTAAACACACTACTTATAGTGGAACATACGGCGATTATTGGAAGTTAGGTCTACCAGGAAAGCACAACATCACTGTTATTGCAGATGGGTAAATTAAGACAAAATCACTGTGGAAACTAATCAATAATATTTTTTAACAGCTTTGAAATACATCAGGAAGATTTTGAAATTTTAAGCGACGGGCCGTGTGGCTTGCGCCTGGACATAAGTTTAATGCGCGATGACCCTCAACATTGGGCATCAGCACATGATTATAGAATAATTGAAAATGTTGTACACACAAGATACCACACATCAAAAGAAATAGACATCCAGATGGCTACTATGGAAAACAACAACGTTGATATCGCTAGCTTCGGATATGCGGACAATGAAATAGATATGAATTACCATTCACTTAAACTTACTAAAGAGGTAAATTTGTATTTAAGTTTTGTTTTTGTTACTAGCAACTAAACCTGTTATCATATAAAACAGATTGGCTCGCCAGAGGAAACCAAGTTTCAAATACTCATAATAAGTTCTTTGTTCGATGCTACATCTCCTATGGGACGTGAGATAACATTGAATTTGGCGCGTCATTTAATTGAAGGCTATCGTATTCAGGAACCACCTGTTTTACAAATATTAAATAGTAGTGTGATCCATATATTACCAATAATGGAGAACTTCGAAGAAGTTATTCAGATTTATGCAAACAAGTTAGTATTTTCGATAGTGTCAAATATTTAAATCATAAATGACATTACATTTTCAGCAATACACTATGTGATCCTGTTATAGGCAATGAATTAGCAGACAGAATTGTTAGCCCAGAATCCGAAAAACACAAAGATTTATTTCTGCAATACATAGAAAGAGGAAAATTTGATTTAATACTATCATTCTCCGCAGGAAATTCCGATTTAAGGTTATACCTTTTTCCATTGTTTTTGTAATAGTAAAGAATTTTTTTATTTTTAAATATGCTAAGGTTTCCTCAAGGCACAATGTATGAAAATTATGCGCGCTCAGTGGATACGACTGGTGCAAGTTACTCGATGTTGCAGTGTCCTATAACTTCTACACGCACAGCACAAGAAGATTATACACAACGCATAACAAACCTTTTCTATACATTGCATCGCGTACCGCTCTTTACTCTGGGTATTTCCTGTTGTCGCATGCCTCACGAAAAAGAGTTAGCATCGGTCTGGCGTAGAAATATTGACAAAATTATGAAATTTTTACACTTAATTGATACTGGCGTTAAAGGGCGTGTCGATTCGGAAGATGGTCAACCCCTTCGCAGCGCGCTTATAAAAGTTATGCAGTTTGAGAAATCCTACAACGTAAGCAAAAATCTTGCTCATTTTAAGATCATTTTGACGCCCGGAGTCTATACTTTGCGAATTTCTTGCACGAATTACGAGCCAAAAGTGCTCCATGTCAATATTGTTCAAAAAAAAATAATTGATTTGGGCGTATTAACACTCACTTCTGATTCGGATGCATCTTTTGCCATTGGAAAAAGCGAGATTAATGAAATACGCATGGAAAATTCTGGTTCTATTTCTGGTAGGTATCGCATCATGTATTACGCTTATTGGAAATCGAAAAGTTAAATCTATCAAAAAATCAACTAGTTGGAAATATCGATTTGTTTCACTAACTTTGAGAGTACCCATGTTTATGAGCAATTACCATATCAGAGTTTCCTTTTTTATATATTATATTTTAAGGTTTTGTTTTGGATTTCGAAAATCATCCGATTGGAAACGCAGTTTTATCTACCGATCAGGAACATTTAAAAAATGTAACAAACGCAGGTGGAGAATACACTCTGCGTAACATCCCTTTAGGCAATATTACTTTACATGTTGGAGCACCTGGCCATTTTTCTACTTCTAATTTTATATACGTTGGAGCAAGAAATGGTAACATGATTTTCCGATTGAAAAAGGATGAACGAGTCATGGGTGTGCCAAGATTGGTATTTGTTGCGGTCGTCGGATGTCTGTTAGTTATTGCTGTGGCTGCATGCGTTTTTGCAATTCAATGTATTCAAAAGAGACGAAACTACGCTAAACGGTACTACGATTTCTCATTATTACCACAAAAATCCAAAGAACTGTTTGAAGAAGATGAGCAGGGTGAAACTGAGCTATTTCGTTCTCCAATAAAACGTTTGTTTTTTTTTTTATCTACAAATAAATTCCTTTGAAGCTTAATTTATATTTTACAGAAGGTATGACATTAAAACCGTATTTTGATGAAGAATTGGATGCTGTTTTTCATACAGATGATGAAGATAGTGAAGACGATATTATCATGCTAAAGCAGACAAGAATCAAATCAGAATATTGTGATTAAAATAGACGTTATGTTAAGTTTTTTTTTTTTTTTTTTCGAAACAAGAACTATCGCACAGAATAAAAAATTGGCAAAGACTGATAACTACAATCAAATTTAGACACAACCGTTTATTTTATATTTTGTGTACAATATCGATTGCCTTAAACTTTAATAAAAGTACTATAATTAGTAACAAATATAATTTCATTAAAATAAAAATAAGTAATAAATGTATTGTTTTTACTGATGTTATTCAGCTGTCACTATTGCGTTTGCGAGTATTTTTTTTTCTGTTTCCTGTAGGAAGGGAGAAGAATGCATGCGTCAAGGGATTTCAATTTTCTTGGTGTGTCTGACTCTTACTGACTAAACTCCCCCTCTCCCTTTGGTTTTCTTCAACAGCCCCCTGGAACCATTCTAATTCATACTTCTTCCTATTCTTCTATGAGGGTGTGCTCTGGCTTTCTTCTTTTTTTCTTGGATTTGAGCACAATTTAGATAAACTCTGACACCCGATTCCAGCTGATTGTGATCATCTTCCCTATGACATTTTCGGGAGAGATATAACCTACCTCCGATTCCAAATGCTGTCTACACTGTTCACCTGCTGCATGTGAAGAAGGTATGAAAAGCGTCGTCTACCAGTGAGTCGCCGTAGTGGAACGTCGCATGGTCTACTTTCCGCATCCTGTGTATGTATGCTTTAAAGTATCCACGTCCAGTTAGAAAATGTGTGGTGTTATGATTTATTTTTCTGTGTTTTTGCGCTGTCCATTCAGCAACGTCTCTGATCAGCCTGGTGGTCCATCTACCTCTTGTTTCAGGGTTCCACCTTAGTTGCCAGATGCATTGATGTTCCGTTCTCTTCACATATACGAGCTTTCTCTGCGGCCAAGAGGTCGATGGGTGTAACTCCTGCAACGACAAGAGCCGCTGGTTCTTATACCGTACTTCTCCTGTTTAAGTGCACCTGCTCATGTTTCGCATCCAAAGACAAGTATCGCGTGCGTGATTGTCATGAGCAGCTATTGTTTGCTTTCTCTTGGTCCTGCAACGTTTGCCATGAGTCTTGTCACTCTACCAGCTCGCTCGGAAGCGGATTTAATACGATTCTAGAAAGTTAGATTGGAATCGATCACCGCCCCAATATCGTCTGCGAACCCTATTAAGTAGGTGTCCTTAGGCATTTCCATACGGAGAATACCATCATAGAATATGTTCCATAGGTCGGTTCCGAGGATTAAACCCTGCGCTGCACCTGCTGTGATTTGCTTGACACGAGGCCCTTCTTTTGTGGCGTCAATTGGTTTCGTTCGCTTAGGTTTGTAGAAAGTCACAATGGACATAACTACATATAACTTTAAGGTCGTAAGGAACTTTTTCTAATGACTTAAGTTACGCACTCGAAGTCCAAAGTAATATTAGGCGAATGATTCTGCTTTAAGAACTCTAGGCTATTTCCACAAATCTGAAGCGTAAACTCTTTCAAAAGTTTTCGTTACGAGAGAAAAAATCTGCGTAAGATATTTGGCCCCCTATAATGTTGATAGGTATAGGAAGTAAGCCTAGTTTACTGTAGAGCGAATAAACATCAATGGGGCGCAGAAGTAGAAATAGATCTTTAGAACATATTCGATAAAGTCTAACAAAGATCAACATATATACGTATGCAGCTATAATAAGTTCATTCAAGAAACACAGTGGGAAAGTTTTACACATTTGAGTAAAAAAGTATTTAGCATTTGTATTGGTATGTAGTCAGAAGTATATTACAAGTTGGATTATATGTCAAACCAGAAGTGAATAATAACATGAAAGCGATAAGTTGAAGCGCTCAGTAATTTACTATTTTTAATTCATGCGTTCAGAAAAAGCTATACCTATCATGTAATGTCATAGGTTATCAATGGTTTCTTTTGATAATGGAACATTTTCTATAATTTACAAATAGTTATATGTACTAAGAAAATTCCCTGATTATTACTTTAAAAGACCACAAAACGTTGATAAGTTTATCACTCCATCTGCAAATTCGATTTATTTTGTACAAATAATTCAGTATGTTAGGAAACTATTTCAAACGATTCGTAAGTAGTCGAACATTTTCACATGTTTCAAAAAAGAGTGTTGGTGTGATTGGAGTACCTTTCTGCAAGGGTCAAGAAAAGAGTGGTGTTGAAGATACGCCACAGTTATTGAGAAATGCTGGCTTGGTTAGCATTTTTGAAGGTAGAAGTGAATAATGTCAAATGTATTTAAAATCTAGCAGTGAGATGTTTACTTACTTTTAGAAAGAATGAAAGTTAAAGATTATGGTGATCTTTTTTACAAGACTTCAGAAAACGCATGTCAGTTAGACAACATGAAAAACTACAACGATTTTTTGGGATGTAGCATAGAGCTTATTAAAAAAGTGCAAAACATTCTAAACGAAAACGACACGTGTTTAGCTGTTGGCGGAGATCATTCAATTGGTTTTGGTACATTGGTAGTATGGCAAAGATATGGCAAAAATATACGCAAACTTTCTTTTGTAGGTTCGGTCGCAGGGCATTTACTTGCTAACCCTAAGACATCGTTAATATGGATCGATGCACATGCCGACATAAATCTTAACGCAACTTCAACTTCTGGAAACATACATGGGATGCCGGTTTCGTTTTTAATAAAAGAACTGAGGAAATATTGGACAAAACTGAATCTTCAAAAAATTGCACCCAACTGGTGAGTACTATTTTTAATTCAGTATTATAAAACTTATTAAAAAATTTTTTTTTCATTTTTAATATAACAAAATACCAGTTACCAAAGAAAAAAAATACATAATGAAGAAAGTAGATTATCTTGGCCATTAAAACTTCGAATTACTATTAAACAGATATCATACCTACGGTTGCCCTCAGTTCTTTCCACATTTAAGTCGTATTTACTCTGATGAACAATCAGTAGTACAACCTAGGTCGTTTTACATTGCGATTTTCAGATTTTGTTCTAAGATTTCAGATTTTTCGTGCCAATGGAACATAAGACGAGATTTTTCTTTCTTTAAAAGTCAGCTGTTCTTAAATTGTAATTTGTGTTTATAGAAATCCATTCAATTTGTGTTGATATCCATTGCAGCGGCCAATGTATATTTTTCTCAAATATCTTAAAACATAATTAATAACACACTTTAAAGTTTGACTAATTTTTTGGCGTTAGTATAAGTAGGTGTAAATCCCGTTCAGAAATCGAAAATGATGGAACATGAAATCTCACAGCCAGCTGATGCTTTTTCTGTGCCAATGGAAAACGACATTAGCTACACAATCATGCTGATCAGACTTATTGCAGTCAGGAACTGGTTATAGTTATTCAAGTTTAGCAATGGCAGATGGCCGGATTTTTGAAGACACTTACGAAATATCCCCCAAAACCCATTTGTTTTTGTAATTTCAACCCCGTCTGTAAATACGTTTGAGGCACAAAAAAGCATGTTGCTAATGGCCGACATTTTTTCATATTGCTTTTATGTTTAATTGTTTTGTGTTTCATATTGAATTTGTTTGGTTTTTGTGGAGGTTTTTATTAAATTGAAAAAATAGTGAAATACACATTAGAGAATACCAAATTCTTGTATTAAAGTCCAATTCATGTACTCACATATACTAGAAAAGAAATGAGCAAGTGTTCGTAACTTCATGAATTTTTCGTAAAACAGCTTGTAGGCAGCCGCCCTTCCACTGGAAAGTTATACATCTCTGTATTCCATTATCTTTGGACCGGACAAGTGGTCGTTATATCTGACTGCCCTCCACAAGTTGAATACTAACACTTTATACTTTACGTACGTACACATAAAAAGATTATCAGTCGTTATATCTCAAGTGTATATTGGGACCATACAATAAGTAGAAGGTTTAAAATGGTTATTTCAACCTAAAATCTCGTGTCTCGGAAACTCATTTTTCTATCAGTGAGTAGAGTTTAACTATATAATTATGTATATCCATAATTATAAAGGATATATTTTAGTTAAAAGGTGGAAGTGGATAGGTATTCTGTTAAGAGGGATGTGCTATTATCTTTGACTAGATTGGTTTCAATCTTTTAAACTCAATTATTGTACTATGCAATTCTGACTTTTTTAGCCAAAGTCTGCTTCCAATAGAGTTAACTCATAATTTTGGTATTAATATTTTGTTTTTGCTGTGGAATATTTATTTTTGTAATGTAGACACGCGGGAATTTTCATTATCTGTTTTTAATAAATACACAAACAAGTTAAAGTGTTTTTATTTATATTTGTATTTAAAGAAAAAAATAAAATATCACAGTAATAATAACACAGTTTTTCAGTCTTATAATTTTAGTTGTTTTTTTTTTTCATTTTACCCTGATCCAGAATTGTAGTGATTACATAAGAAATGTAGAAAATTAATTAAAAAAACAAATGCAAATAAAAACATTCTCGCTTATCAAAAAGTGGTATGTAATTAGTTTAAATAATTAATGAAGTGAACGAAAATATATACAAATTGTTAAGAATAGTAAAAAAAATAATGCAAACACGTAAATTATAAAACTGAAAAAAGAGTTGTGTAACTTATTTAACACATATGGTAATATAAGCTTGGAAAATCGTTTGTTGTTCGATCTAAAATCGAGGCGATGTAAAAAAACATACATATATGTAACTATACATACTGTCTTTACACAAAACAGTAATAACTAGCTCTCCTGAAAATAAAAAGATATTTAATTATACAAATTGTAAATAAATCAATATATTAAGATAGCATTAACTACAAAATTAACATTCGATTTATTTTTAGCAGATGATTAAATTACAATTAAACAAACAATATGATTAATCGTAATTACCACTGCTATATCGACTTCCACATTAAAATATAAAATAAAGCTTTATTGGCATTAAGTCAACAATTAAATAATAAAAACAATAATTTTACTTACCGAAAATATATTAACATATTTTATACTGAAAGTTTCAAAACAAAATTCAACAAATTAAAAGCAATGACACTAAATTCTTTTATTCATAAGAAATAAATTATATAAAGAAAAAACACTTAGAAAAAGAAACTAAATCAAGTATTTTGCACGTAAGTTTCACACAACTGAAAATGTTAATGAACAACTTTGGTAATTAGACAATGTAAGTAAATTGAATACTCGATAAATTCGACGCTTGATTAGAAAAAAAAACGGTACATGTATTCTTTTTCTAATACAAATGTTTTAAACAGTGAAAGTTCAAATATTCGTATAAGAATGAGCAACATTAATTTCATTTAGTAATATACTGAATTCTTTAGCAGTAAAAACAAATGAAATAAAACTCAAGATTTTTAATGCACATTTTTAAGCACTTTGGAAACAACTCAATGATCAAAAAATAATATTTGTTTTTGAAATCCTTGTACACCCACCCACAAACAAACCAAAACCTTTTTCACCACCATAAAAAATGCAAAATATCAGTCCTTAAATTAGTCCTTTTTTTTTGCATAACTAAAAAGTGGTTAATTTATTTTCGTAAATTCTTTAGCTTGCAAAGTTCGAAGCTTATTAAAATAGCGCCAGCCGATTTTGTAAGAAATAAAAGGAAATATGCCAAATAATGATTATGAAAAAAAAAAAACTAAAGAGGATCAAAAAGGGCAAAATTGAAACATGTGCGATTCACCATAATATACAAAATACACAAAATGTTTACCAAACAGAAATGAAGAAAAGTACTGAAAGAATCCATTAACGAAACAAAGACAAACTCATAATTATTTTTAAATTGTTGTTTTCTTTCAATCTATAATGTTATAATGTGAAATATTTGATAGGTTATTATTTTTGATCAAATTTGGATTTGAGATATAAAGATGCTAATGAAGTACTTGGTTTTAATTTATAATTAAAATTAAAATAGTATTATCGTAACTTATTTCCTAATTAGCTTCGGAATGTCAAGTTAATTATATACATCATATATGTATGTATATTCACGTACATCTCTTTGTTGCTTCTTTAAAAAGTACAATATCAGCATTTTTTGCAAATAATACCAATCAAGCTTATTAAAAATTGCATTTAATTATAAAATTACAATAAATAATCTAACACAAATGACATAAATACATAGTTTTTTCTTACGTACGAACTACACAAGGAAAACAAATTTTAAACAATAAGTTTATGCCTGCTTACTATAAATATATTTGTATTATAAAATAGCACATAATAATGATAATACCCATTATCATTCTTTGCTAAATAAATATTTTCATGATAAAAATGAGTATTCGATTTTTTTGTTTGACTAGAATGAAGTAAATGAATATAAATTACTTTTGTAATAACACTAAATCAAACACAATTCTGACTGAACTGAAAAACTAAAAATCAGTCTTGCATAGTTTTTTTATTCGCTTAAATAAATAAAAGAATACAAATTTTATGAAAAAAATCTCGTCATGAAGCACAAAACGTCCATAGGGTGGGATGAAGATTGTTATGGAACTACAAAATCAATAAACAAAATCATAGAAAAAAAAAAAAACGAATGCAAAACAAAAAAAAAAAAAAACAATAATTGAAACTTGTAATCCATTTTTATTTAATACTATAAAAAAAAAAAAACACAAAAATAATAATAAAAAAATGATGGTAGGTAGTAATAAGAAATTAAGAAAAAAAGAAACAATTTAAGAAACTAGGTAAATTACAAAAGCTAAAATAAATTACAATGTTCAAGGAATATTATATAAAAAAAAGAGGCCAAAATGATCAAAATAAAAAGATTTATAATGTTTTTTTTAAGGAGTAATAACTTATAGTGGATGGTTCATTCTGCTTACATCTTTTTTTGTGATTTTAATAGTCCGGTAAACTTAATGTAAATTTGTAAATTTATAAATTTTATGATTTCGATATACATGTGTATAAATAAATTCTATTGCACGCAATTAAAAATCTAAAAAAATTTCCTAAAAATATAAATATGTAAGTAATAAATAGTTAAATTGTTATATTAAGGTGTAAACTAAAAATATAACGCATATATGAAAGCAATAATAAAACTACAAGTATGTTTTCTCTTTGGACAACATATTATGTCTTGGTACAATTTAAATGATAATGATAACTTTTGAATCCTATTTGATTCACACAGATGTTCAAAAATAAACTATAAACATAGCATCGCTTTTGAAAATTGTTCTTTTGTTTTATTTAGGTTCGTTATAAATAAATATTTTTCGTCGCATAGCTTATTAAATTATCTAGATCTAGTATCTCCTTTTTTGCACACGATCAATTCATCAAAACAGAGATTAAAATCAAAAATAAAGTATGTAGTTGCATTACTCGTTAGCTGCATTTATGAATAAGAAAATTTAAACTTATTACATTCTTGTAGACCTCATACAATTCTTGACTAGAAATTCCTTATATATTTTTAAATAAATAGGCATATTTAATTTTTGTTTTCAACTATACCTACAAGATATTTTACAATAAATATTTGAAAAAAGAAAAGATTTCGCTTAATAAAAAAACATACATTAGATACTTTGCTACAAAGGTTAATCGAAAAATAAACACCAAATAATAAATTATGACATTGTTATTAAGTCAACCAAAGAAATCAACTTAATAGGCTCTCTCGTAAAATTTTAATATTTACTAAAATCGAACCATAACACACAAAAAAAAAAAAATTAAATATACCAATATTATTCCTTTGTTTGGTTGTATTATATAGGAACATTGGTATATATAATACTGAAGCAGCCTCAAAGTTTGGCAATTGCGCCTATTCAATATGCTTGTCATTGTATACGAATATTGTATATTGTTGTAGAAGTCATATTCGAAAATTTGTTTAACTTTAACCGTTCGCAATTTCTTTTATTTCACGCTAAAATACTTGTTAATAACTGCTTTACAAGATTACGAAACTTTAGTTGTGTATTACAAACCAAATGAAAATAAGTACATACAAATGTATTAACTTCCTGCAAAGTTTTTTTACAATCCAAATTTAACAAGTCTTACATATTCTATACGTTTACGTATAGATATGAAACAGTTAATTTGATAAAAAATTGTCTTGCACGTATGGACAGATCCAGTGACATTTTAAATCCTTTACAAACGCTGATACGCTCACATTATTACGAAACTAATTAGCTTTTAATTCACTTACATTAGTTGTACATATTATTAATATTTTGATCGTTATTATTAATTTTGTTCTTATGTTTAATTAATTATTATATAAAAAGAAGGTTTTGCTGACGAATTCAAACGTAATTTTAGTTTAGTGTTGTTGATTTCTTTAGTTTCCTTACAAAAAATTGTTTTTTACCTATAAAAAAAAAAACAGAACGGAAATAAGAGCTCAAATGTAGCGTTAAGAAAAAGTTATTTGTTTCTTAATCCATATGTTTTAAGCTAGTTTTAAATTTACTATTCGAGGAATCCCTATTTTAAACAGGTATTCAGAAAAAAATAAAAAATATAAAAATCTGTACAGTAATCTGTACACACTTGAAAACCCTATTTAATAATCTGATTTTACGTATCAATTTTGTACCTTGATACATTATACGAAGCTTGAACGTGGTTTTTGGCTCTACATCTAAAAAATATTTTGTTATTAGAGCGGCTTACTTCCGGCCCACTTTTTTGATTAAATAAACAGTTATTGTTATCATCCGTTAATACATAATTATAATATTATTTGGAGAATAATAATGAGATACCTTCTGTAGATCATACGTATTTGTTGTTCTTTTTATGTTTGTAGGTACCTAAACAGCATTCATACTAAAAAGAAAACAAAAGAAATATTGACGATTTGTTATGGATAAATATTCATATTATATAATCAATATTTTAAAGTATTATATATATTTACTTCGCTTTGTTGGTTTTGAAGCTGACTTGAAGCACTCGGTTTCCCATGGTATAACCATTAAGAGCTCGGATTGCCATTGCTGCTTCGTCGTAATTGGTCATAGAAACGAATCCATATCCTTTGCACTGGTTTGTAGCTGGATCTTTTACAATTTTTACGCTTTGAACTGCTCCGAAAGGTCCGAACAATTGCCATAATGCGCTCTCTTCGCTCTCGGGAGCAAGGTTGTAGATGAAAATTGGGTATGCACCACCTGGGCCTGTAGCTAATGTGGTAGCCGCAGCGGCCGCAGCTGCGTTCAAACCATTTGGAATCATTACATCAAGCATATCACCTGCCATAGGTGAAAAGCGAGCAAGGCCTTTATTTACAGGAGTGTGCATAGCACCCCCAATGCGACGAACAAGCTGTGGGTTGAGAAATGCTGGAATTTGTGGCTGAATAATTTTACTTGTACTGCCAGGAGTATTTGAAAATTTAACGACTATAGGATCCGTACAGTTTTTCGGTGTGGTTCCATTTAGGGCAATAATTGCACGCGTGGCTTCTTCTCGTTTATCAAATCGTATAAATCCAACTCCCTTCGTTTGATTATCGCTACCAGCGTTTTGAAGTATTCTTGATGTAATAATTGTTCCAAATGGTGAAAATACAGCTTCAAGTTCAGGTTGGCTCATGGATTTTGGTAGGCCAGAAACATATAAATTAGCTCCTTTGATTGCATCGGAGCTGGGTCGAGCAAATGACACTTTAATCGTTTTATTCTGCAATCGCAGTCCATTTAAGACATTAACAGCTTGCTCTGCATCTTGTGGACGCATATAGTTTACAAATCCATAGCCCAAGCTTTGGCCTTTGGGGGAATTTTGGGGGTTTAAGGGATCAATGAAAGCTTGCGACTTATCCCTTATCAACTTTACACTCTCAATCTCACCGATACTGGAAAACAGAGCACGAATCTCATCCTCAGTCATTGTTTGTGGCAAATAATTTACGATTAAATTTGTCCGTGTTTCTCCTGTATCCATTTTGCCATTTTGACTAATCGGAGATTTCGGTTGTTGAAGCTGTTGAGAAACTGCAGCCGCGGCAGCAGCAACTGCTTGCTGGTTTTGCTGCTGTTGTACTTGCATGATAGCCTGCTGAACTTGCTGTTGTTGCTGCTGAAGCTGCTGCTGAATTTGTATCTGCTGCTGTGCTTGGGTAACCTGCTGGTTCGCTCCTTGTATTATTGTTTGAGCTTCAACACCAGGAGCGTTTGTCATCATGAGGAACACTTGATGTGATTATAAAATGTTCCTTTTTTGTTGTAGCGTTGGGAAAACTATTGCCAGTGAACGAACAGGAAAAGATAGAAAGAGAAAGGGACAAATGATGGCTGGCGATCAATTTATTGATTTTCTTTTTTTTTCTATTCCCAAGAAAGTTGGGTACACAATTTTTCTTAAAAAAAATTGCACAATGACAATATAATTATTTATAATTAAAAAATTCTACCTTTTGAGATTCTCGTTTAATTAAAAAAATAACACAAATTCATAGAATTGAAAAAGCGAAGAACAAGATGAATCAACTTCTAATCAGTTTTTATCTTATTTCATGTAGGTATATACCTTACTTTTAAATAATTATGTTTTTAGATACCGCACTTATTAATTTTGTTTACACATAAAAAAGATTTACAAATTTAAATTAAATAAATTATTTAACTCGCAAAACACCCAACAAAATTACACTACGAAGATTTCCACACGAATGAAGGAAAAGCCAAAATGGTGACTAGAAATCTAATTTCCCCCTTTAGCATGTAACACACAGATACAAGATTTTCTTTTCCTCTCACGCGATGAATGCGCAAGCCGAGTATTCCTATACCTACTTGCAATGAAAACTGAAAAGCTATTAAACACATCAAGCTACATAAACGCACCACTACAAGTATAAGGTCATGAATTTCCAAACAATCAAGTGATTGGGTTCACTTTTTCACTTTGAATTTAAAAGAGACAGCATGTAATTCATGTTCTCGCAAAACAATATGGATATGGCCTCTCATACTCAATGGGTGGAAGCTGGAATGGAAGCCGGCCGAAAGAGATAAATGACATGCTCGACCTGCGGTTGTATTGTACAATCTATATACACACATTCCGAAATTCAGATATAAAACAATATGGTACCCTATCCAAATTGCAAGAGCAACAAAAAGTACTAACACTCCAAGTGCTCCCAGTTTCCATTTTCGAATTCCGAATTCAAGTTACACACTTTATAAAAACTGCATAATATTAGGCTGCATATTATTATGAAAACACAATCAGTTGTAGGGTTGATCAGATTAAAACTTAGGCTCTCATTTAAAATACAAGTTTTTCATTTTGGAAGAATTGCGATATAATAATGAGATATTTTTTTGAGCCTGTTACTAAGCTGAACTTAAAAGGGCTTTACTGGGAAGTTGTGTTGTTATTTTCCTACCAAAATGTTTTCTAGATGGTATTTATTGTCTGTTTACGCCCTGATATAAATGCTTCATGATGCAAACCGGAATCACAGGGCACACATCTGATTCGTTGTGATTTCTGTCTAACTGTATTTTATGATTGCGTGCCAATAAATGTGTACGATTTTGCAAATATCAACATACTGTCTCAAATCCGTAATAGAATGTTAATCTGTGTTGAAAGTCCCCAAAGTATCGTTCTTGTAGGAATAAAACTGTTAACATAAATATGGCTGACCAAATTCCCTTTTTTGTATAATTTATATCAGAAAATTTGCAAATAATAATTTCTTTTTGATTTTTTTTTCGATTTATATAAAGATTGATCATATCGTGATGGATTTTATTAATTGTACCATATCTCTGGTCCATACTCATTAAATTATGATATTTCATATTACTATACCTACTGCATTAAATTAAGCATGTATATATTTTTTTAGTTTACCTGCGAGCGAGTTAATTTATATTGGTTTGAGAGACATTGACCCCAAGGAGACATATATTTTAAATAAACTTGGAATTACATTTTATGCGATGGATGTAAGTCGATATATACGTGTACCTTACAATAATTTATATAGTTACACTAATGTACCTACCTACAATGGTTCCATATATGTATAAATTTTTTTTTGTTTTCAGGCGATCGACAAATATGGCATATCTAAAGTCATTGAGATGTCCCTTGATTCGATAAGTCCGAGCAATAAGTTGCATATAAGTTTTGATATTGATGCATTAGATGTTAGTTTTGCTCCAAGCACTGGCACTCCAGTCTTAGGGGGCCTATCTTTACGTGAGAGTTTATACATTGTGGAAAGCTTTTGTGACACTAATCGTGTTCAGTGTTTCGATTTGGTAGAGATAAATCCACGTATTGGAACAAAAGAAGATATCAGTCTCACTTTATCTGCAGCTAAAGAAATCATAAAATCTTTTTCTGGTTATAGAAGATCTGGCAACATTAAAAATATCATAGACGACATTTTGTTATAATACACCATTGTAAATGCTGGTTTTTGCGTAGACTAAAATAGGTAGCTACGTTAATAAATTATAGTTAAAAGTTCAAGTGTTTCGATTTGGTAGAGATAAATCCACGTATTGGAACGAAAGAAGACATCAGTCTCACTTTATCTGCAGCTAAATAAATCATAAAATCTTTTCTGGTTATAGAAGATCTGGCAACATTAAAAATTTCATAGACGACATTTTGTTATAATACACCATTGTAAATGCTGGTTTTTGCGTAGACTAAAATATGTAGCTACGTTAATAAATTATAGTTTAAAGTTCAAGTGTTTCATTGTTGTATAATACAATTTTATTTTATATTTGATAATACCTTCATCAAAAGTTTTTAAATGTCCATGTCAGTAAACTCTCCACAATAGTTCCTGCTACAAGAAGTGTCAAAAAATCACAAGTTCTTTAAAATATGATTGCAAAGTCAAAGTGCGGATTTACTTGTATGACCGCCACATTTAGCAATGTTTAAATTTTTTTGGGAATAGCTTAGCAGACAGTTTTCTGTTTTAAAAATAAGTACATACATACATGGCATAAGCTAAGCTTCACTTTTGGTCGTTGCGTACTTAAGGGTGTAGAAATTAAAAAAGAAAAGGAATTAAACTCTTAAAACTGTTTTTTTTTTCTGATAAATCTATTTTGAGCAATTTTTTTTCCAAAAATTTTTTTAATTTTTACAAAAAGTGTCATATCGTTAGTTTTACGTTGTTTTTGACCACGTCAATTTGTTTGTTTCATTTATACCTATATACAAACATGTACCTAATTTACGAACCAACAATCCTTGTGATATAAAAATGCTCTTGTTTTCTTAAATAACAGTTGTCATAACGAAGATTTCGTTTGCAGCTCGGAATGCTGAGGCGATAAAAGAATCGGATCGCCAGAACACAAGAGGAGGCACAAACTGCTTACAACCAGAGGTATAGCTTATGCAAGCTCATACAAGTAGAAGCTGTAAACTTCGTAGGCAGAAAAGAGGTACTGCCTATAACAAGCTTCCAGCAAAATTGCTACTTGAAGTACGTCATAATTTGGAGTGTGTCCTTGCATCAATAGGAACACATACGAGTTCACTTCTTGTACATACAAATTTCGAAATTACCAATTATTGGAAAGTTTTTTTTTTTTAAATTGCGATTACATCTGTTTTATAAACTGTTGAATAGAATTCAACTAAAAGCTACTGGTAAAGTGAAACTGTAGTCATCTGTGAAATACTAAACGCACAGCTCGCACTTTGGAATGTCCATTCATAATTATGTCAACAGCGCACTAACGCCATTTTATTTTGGCCATACCTACTTGAATATTCATTTGTATCACACCTAGTGCTTCTTAAATATATATGTACCTACATACTTTCAAAAAATATAGTATAAATAAATATAGCGTTATTCGCGCATTCGTAAAATAAAATCTAGTACACTATGAAATTGTTATCGGCTGTATTAGTAAAACCATTTGTAACAGAATGATTTTGGAAAACCTTAGTTTTCGCATTTGAAACCCAAAAGCCGACGTAGTTATTCCCAAGAATAGTGTGTTATAAGTTAGTTCCCGGGTCCCAAGTCCAGTTATGAGAAATGACAAAGAAAAAACCTACTTTTATGTTCGTTTAATTAATTGCATTACCAAAAACAAAAACTGGCAATTGCGATAAGAATTTAACGTGAATAATAGACATTATCAGTGTTTGACATGCCTTCCTTCTAATTAATTTCATACAAATTTTACTTTTTATTAAAAATGCAAGAGTTATGTATGTGTTTATACAAGTATTCCCATTTCTATAGATCTTTTTCCCCATAAAAATTGCAATGACAATATGGCAATCTTCTTAAGATGGAATATTTTAATTAATTATAATGCTAGTTTTCTCATCGTGACATGGAATTCAGGAATTGTAACAACAGTTTTCCGTCTATTTAGGTTTTAACGATTAATATAATTGGGATGCACCTGAGCTATTCTAGGACTAGTCCGGCGAAGATTTATTTATTTATTTATTTCATCTACTAAAGCTTTACAGATAAAAGTATAAATATCAATTATTTTAATAAAACAAATATAACTAGATACTTAAGACTAAGGTAATGCCAACAAAACAAATAAAACATTTTTGAAGCGATTACGAGAAAAATCTAAATCAAGATAATTACAAACTTCATTGAATGAAACAATAGCTCTTGATAAAGGCTCATTATGTCCGTAGTTAGTTCTGTGAACAGGTCGAAGGAGAAGGTATCTTTCCCTTAAAGATCTAGCCGGAGCATAGATTGGTACTTGAACTAAAAGAGATGGACACTTAAGCTGATAGATAAGGGACTTGTTCCCTTACAAACATTATATCATGAGCTTTTCTTCTTGATCTCAAAGTCTAAATCCCTAATAATTGACAACGAGTTCGGTAAGGAATTTCAAAGTCCCAGCACATTTTCCGAAAAATATATTTTGTGAAACTCTTTTTCAATGCGGTCAGAGTGAATTATGTTTGAAGGGTTCTATATAATATCTAGCAGAGACTTAACTAACGCAATAAAAAGTGAAAAGTGAAACATTTTCAGTGTTCCAAACTAATTTAATATTCCTATAAAATTATGAGCAATTGCTATTTCTTTTATTATAATTTTACTACTAAACTAAGGTACATCATGCGTAATTATAAATTGTTACACAAGAATAGTTAACAGATATTATCATTTGGTGATATACCTACATTTTTTGCAAATTAACAATTTGAGAAAAACTAAGATTTCTTCAGTAATTTATACTATATAAAAATAATTTGTTCTATGTATATGTGTACACACAGGATTCTGTCAGGCAATATGATAAATATTTTATATAGTCACAATTTCCTAAACTTGGACTTGCTCACAGAACTGTAAGTAGAACTGTTTTAAATACAATAAATACATTTTAATTCATTTATATTAACATTTGGAATCTTGACCCTGGAAGTGGTTTGAGGCATAACCAAATTGAGATTTTTGGAAAGGACGTTTTCCAACCCTTAGCAAATCTTCCTCAACTATTTTTAGCGGGTAATCGTTTGACAGAAATCAAATCAGAAACGTTCTGTAATCTTACTAAGCTTAAGGGACTATACGTTTGTTTCTAAATGAGGAAACTACAAACTATATTGTATATATTTTTTTACGACTTAACTTCTTTATGTAAGAATTTATACAAACAAATTAAAAATATTTTACTTATACAGCTAATCATTTATGTCGGGCAGCATTGCACGTAAGGGTTTGTGAACCGAAAGGGGATGGTATCAGTAATGCTTATCATCTATTGGACAACATATTTCTACGGGGAAGGTATGCATGTTTTATGTAATTTTGTACATGTGTCATAAGCCTAACTTACTTAGAAAAGTTTCTAAATACCTTCGCGGTCCACTATCATGAATTTTGATTAATGAAGTCTTTCGAAAATTCCAAGTATTTCTATTATTGTGAACACATTAAACACATTAAATATTAACTTATAGCGTTTGGGTTATGGCGGCTGTTGTGGGAAACACCATCGTTCTTTTGGGAAGATATTTTTCAAGAAAACGACCATTCGCTGTATATTTGACATTTGGCTGCAAGTGACTTATGGATTTATTTAGCATTTATTGCTTGGGCCAATATTAACTTTCGTGGGGGGTATATCATCCATGAAGAGGCCTGGCGTCAGAGAACAGTCTGCGCGTTTTGCGGTGAGTTAAATTGAAATGAAATAGTTATTTTTTTTTGTATTTAGGATTCTTAAGCACTTTAAGTTGTCAATCTTCAACTCTGTTACTAACGTTAGTCACATGGGATAGACTCATGTCCGTGACAAGACCTCTATAAACTTGAAATACCTGCGGTTCCACGTAAGACCATTTGGTAAATAATAATATTTTGCTACATAACTTTTTTTAGGGCATTAACTCGACTTATCATAATGTGTACTAATATATACATGACCCTTATACTAAGGTTATCTTGGAATTATTTAAATAAATAATCTCCCAATACCTATTTGTTGTAGGGCTGGGAATATTCAGCAACATTATTCATTTTCATCAATACGTTACCTTTGTTGTTTATAACGTTTTCGTACCTAAGGATGCTGCAGGCTATACGTGATTCTGGTAGAGGTAGAGAAGTGATCATAACTACCTAGGCCTGCCATAAGTTCTGTTACACAATTTCCATCGCTTATTGCAAACAACTTCTTGCGGGAATAGAACCGTTAACTTTTTTTTCGGAACGCATGCATTGTGTAGTTAAGAAAACTAGCCAGTTTGGTTTCAGCTTGCGATCTTCTAACATGGAGTGGGGCGTTAAAGAAAATCGAATCGCGATAATTGCATTGCATAAGTGCGGGAAGAGTGCTGGCCAAATTTTCGAGTTGCTAAAACTACTCGGCATATCGAGAAATTTCGTTTATCGGGCTATTGATCGTTTCTCCGAAATGTCCAGAGTCGATGACAGGCCAAGAAGTGGTCGCCCACGCGTCGTCCGTACAAGTGCGGTAGTGAAGGCAGTGCGTGAGCGAATTCGGAGAAATCCCCTTCGAAAACAGAAAATAATGTCCAAGGAGTTGGAGATATCAACCAGATCGATGTCAAGGTTGATTCGGGACGATCTCCATATGAAAGCCTATCGTCGGTCCACTGGTCATCTCTTAACTCCCCAACTGAAAAAAATTAGGCTGGAAAGATGCAAGAGACTTCTGCAGTGGCACGCGGCCAATGGACATGAAAACATTTTGTTTACGGATGAAAAAATTTTTACCGTTGAAGAAGTTTTCAATAAGCAAAATGATAAGATTTATGCCACTTCATCTAAGGAAGCGAAAAAAATTGTTCCTAGGGTTCAACGAGGCCATCATCCAGCGTCCGTAATGGTTTGGTGGGGGGTGTCCCACCAAGGTGTCACATCCCTCCATTTCTGTGAAAAAGGCGTGAAAACTGGGGCAAAGGTCTATCAAGAGAACGTGCTAGAGGGTCTTGTTAAAGGCTTGACCAATACCCTTTTCAACGGAAACAGGTGGATCTTCCAGCAAGACTCTGCTCCAGCGCATAAAGCCAAAACCACGCAGGAGTGGCTCAGGCTCAACATTCCTGGCTTCATAGCAGCTGAAGATTGGCCCTCGGGGAGTCCGGATCTGAATCCACTGGATTATGGTTTGTGGTCAGAACTGGAAAACATGGCCTGCAAGACTCCCCACAGAAATTTGGAAAGCCTGAAAACAGCATTGACCAAAGCAGCGTCCGAGATATCCATGGATACCGTGCGTGCCTCGATAGCCCAATGGCCACTACGTTTGAAGGCTTGTGTGAAAGCAAACGGCGGCCATTTTGAATAAACCATTTTTTTTCAAATAGCCAATAATGTGGGCCAATAAATAAAAAAAAAATTAATTCGATATGTTTACTCGTTTTTTTTCTATGGGACTTTGAAGTTGTAACAGAACTTATGGCAGGACTAGGTATACCTTGTGAAAACGATTAATACTCTTAGTCAATTAATTAACTAAGACGTACATTTTTATAGGATTTTCAGATTCGCCGTAAATATTATTGCGCGTGTTGGCTTCCAATAATAGGTGTCAAAGTAGCTGCACTGTATGGTAAGAAAACTTTTTTTGTTCACTCAATCTTGTTAAATAAGACTTTAAATTCATTTTAGGTGCCCACATTTCACCATCTCTACATGCATGGCTTGCAGTATTGATTCTTCCGGTTAATTCAGCTTTAAATCCTGTGTTGTATACATGCATGCCTTGAGCTCTTGCTCATTAAATACTGAAGCACGCTCAGAGACCCATTATGATTCTTGTCAACTGAGTGCCAGTTTGGGTCACTTTGTAAATGGTTCTGAACGAAGGCGTTTACTCAATTTAAAAATTAGTACTGTATAGGGCGCTTTGTATTTCAGCTTGAGTTAAATACCTATGTCACAAAAAGTAATTATGAGATCAGCAAAATTTCAAGTAAAAACGTGAGTTTGAAACGCCAAATTCGAATTCAGATAATAATAAGAGGAACAAAATACATGGCTGCTCATATCGACAACGCATGCAACAAAATCTATCTACTATCTATTATGGAAAATGTATTTTGTTGGAACTATGTATTAGTTTAATTACCACTTTTTCCCGAAAATATGTTTTTCTATATATCGAAACATTGTGAAGCCCATATATATATCAAGAAAAATTTTGTTTAATTAATATAGAATAACACCATTTTCAAATATTTTTTAATATCTTTTATTTATTATCTTTTTTAAATAATTCGTATTCTTCTTTGCCGCATTGTAAGTACATAATGAAAGCGATATTTACATATTAAATATACAAAATGGACACTTACAAATTAACATCATTTGCAAAATAGAAATACAAAAAAAAACTTGCGCTTTTAAGGAGCAAGTAATAAAATAATGTAAGTGATAAGGCATCATAACATTATGTATGACAGGAGGAGCTTAAATTACTCCAATATATAGGAAGTATAATTTATGTGTATATAAGCCGACATTTCAAAGAACATATAAAAGAATACAATAAGTAGGTAGGTACGTAATAAATTCGCAAAGTCTTCCCAATGTTTTAACTAAATGATTCGTAATAAATATACTTAATGTTGGAAATTAAATAAATATTAATATTTACAAAAACCTTATTGATTTATTTATTAAGTATATATATTTAATAATATATGAAATTACTTCCCAAGTAATTCGCATTTTATTCTTTACCTCCTAAGCAGTGTTATTACTATAAATATTTTTTTTCGTTTTACCAACGCCATCAGTCTTTAACTAAGTAAATTTAATATTTAGTCCTTTAAAATAATTATTGTAAATGGATGTACATATAAATATCGTATATATATAATGCTGAAAACAAATGAGAATCAAATTGTGTAAATTAAAATAAAACAACAGCGCATGACTGAGGAAGAATAAAATGTTTTCCAAACTACCTTTTTTTTAATTCATAACTTTCATACTACTTGATTATGAATTATTTTAGATCAATATTGCAATTTTGTATTCTCATTCATTTTTCTTTTACAAAATTTTAAATTTGCCTTTCAAGAAATGTAAATCAGCCAATAAATTTCATTATATTTTCACTTAATGCAGAAAAAACAAATATTTCCTCGGAAACTATAATAACTATATTTTTCCCCAAAATGTTACACAAACACGTTGCTTGTCATTGTAAAAAGGCACTACTTGATTTAATTTTGTTTTAATCTTTTTTTTTCTATTCTGCAAATGTTAAAGATAAATACTCAAACACTGAAGAATGTGTTTGGAGCACCGATAGTAGTTGCGACCTTATAGTCAGTTGCAGTATGGTAAAATTAAATTTTAAGATAACAGTGATATGTTTTCTTCTTGACACGAAGTCTTAGAGCGTTTCCACAAGTTTCATGCAAACGACGCAGAATTGACTATTTTCCGTCAACAAAACTCATTCTGTTCGCAAGCTTCTTGTATTCGCCTCCAACCATATCGCCACCAATTAAGTAAAAATCACCGTTCCGTAACCGTATTTGGTGTAGGCAAGTTATTATTAGACTTCTTGAAAAAGCCCAATGTTTCTAATGTTTTTATCGATCGTCGAACTAGCTCATCCTTGTATTTCCAAATTGTTTTATCCTCTACAGAGTTTTCACGATATTGCTCGCAGGATTTCAGTAGTGTTTTCACACAATCCGCTCTGTAGTGCTGTAGTTGGGCATCACCTGTGTCTACGGGATATGACTTGCAAACACCACCCAGACACGCTAGGGGAAAGTGATTGTGAAGAGTGAGCACCTTTTCGGGATTGTGAAAGCATTTCACGTACTGATTTGGCTTAGTATAGTTTTTCGCTCTGTGCACGTGCTGCAACATATGCATATATTTCGGAACATTTTTATGCCACCCATGCTCATGTTGATGGTCATCAAGAAAATAAACATTACGGAAATTATAGCTCGCGTAACCCTCTGGCTTTATTTTTTTTGCCTTTGGTACAACACGCTGCATTAGTTCAATCCATGTGATGTCATCCTCATGTTTTGGCATTATCACTTCGTCAATATCGAGCAAAGCTATATAGTCATACAAATACAGATTTTTGTATAAGCAATCATTGTACGGTATGACTTCATTTTGACGTTTGTGATTTGTTTTTTTCGTAAGGTAAAGATGCTGAAAACCAGGTACATTTGGTTGACCACCAGGTAAAGTTAACGGAATAACCTGAACCTTTCCCTCCTGTTCGTAATGGTTTAGCACCTTTGAGATATTTGGATGGACTTGTAGATTATAGAAAAAAATTTTGTCAGCTCCTAGTATATTAAGCATTTCAATCCATTCTATAAGGCGAACTGATAGATCATCGTATAGGAAGTCCAAACCCTTTACACATACCGCAAATCCTTTTTTCTGATCATCTCTAGGGCGGTTATAAATGACTCGCAGGTTGTTTGTAGCTGTGTCACATTCCTTCTCAACCATCGAGACAGAAGATGGGACTATTCCATGGAATGGTTTTGGAATTTGGCAAGCGATTAAATAAGGCTGGTAGATCCCTTGTTTATAGTTGCCCCATTTGTTGTACCATATGTACTTGTATTCGAATGTCTTAACAATAAATGGCTCTTTCTGGCCATCAAACCAAAACTGACAAAATGTTTTTACTTTTGGTTCAATGCGATCAATCATGCCCAAAATACGAACAGTAGGCCCAAGAAGCGAACTCTTTCGAATATCATAGTATGCACCAAATAATTGAAATGTCCCGTTTGATGTGCGCATTGTTTGCCAGTAAATATTATTAAACTCTAATTCAAAGATCGACGGGTACTTGGCACATGTAGAAGATTTTTGCTGTAAAAAGTTTTTATTTTTGCTCCAATATGCAATCGGAAGTGATGGAATGCGGGACTCCACATCGCGGACTAGCTGCTCGTCGTCCATGGCTTGAGTGAAAAAGAAACGAAAATAGAGTTACAATCAGCATAATATAATAATATCATATATCTACCGCACCAGTTCTGTTATCAACCAAAATTTCTGATGGATCGAAACGGTCTGTTGTTGTGGATGTGGGATCCACGCTATACTTATTTTCCTTTTGAAGTAAAATACGACCGTTTATAGGTACCGACACATATTCTTGTGGGACGATTTGTCCACCGCGTATTTTAAACAGTCCTAACATTAAAAATGACCACACGCATAGTGTAAACAGTACTTTTAAAATTGTTTTTGAGCCTGTCATAGTGGAACTTTTTTGTTTCCTTAATTATTTAAAGTGGAATATGTCGGTGATAATGGCCTTCAATTTAATCTGAAAAAGACAAAAACAATTAAACGTTTTAAAATGTATCTAATGAAAACATAAATAATATTTATTTTTAACAGAAAGAGTATATTATATGTAAAACTAACTATATGTTAGGACTGTTTAAAATTTTAGGTAGGTACTTTCAATTACCCCATAAAATCTTAATTTTTCGTTTACAAAACTATTTACTAAATAAATAGTCTTGCGTCGATGTGATCCATTCCAATCAGATTGTAATGTTTCCTTACATTTACTCTACAACTGCAACATATTTATAACCTAAATTCTCGGTAATTAATTACATCTATGCCACCATGAAATGAGCGCAAGACGTCCGAAGCACAGAAAACCTAATCGCATTCTTCTTTTTTCAATCATCACAAATTGTATTGTTTTGTTGGTAAGATCGAATGGTATACGAATTATTGCGGTCATTGATTCTAATTATAACCGTTGGGTTCTTTCACTCTCTACATTGCTTTATTTTGTTAGATATGAGGAGTATATTTTGCATTTTAAAACTAATCAGTAACTTGTTTAGGTTTTCTTTCTTCCACTGTGGGATAAATAGCCAGGGATTCTTCGCATTTTCCATTTAAGTTGTGTTTGCAAATCTGAATTCAGGTTAAGTTTACAATTTTGTGGCAGCATTTAGATTTGTATTCATTTATGCAAGATAGAATAGCCTTCTATCTCGTAGTAAACTAAAAAGGCATAACGTTCTTTATTATTATTCTTCATAAGTTAAAAGCTGCGGCTACTGAACCCAAATAATACATCTTGCGTTATATTTAGTAAGGGGCTGGGTTTTGGGTTCGTAGCTGGTTTGCAACAATACTTGGTGGCGATTTAGAAAAGTTCCTCTAAAGTGTTAAACGAGTTTCCCCGGGGGTTGAACCTGAGACCAGCACACTAACCACTAAGCCACATTTTAATGCAATGTACATATATAGGTATTATAAAATAACCCTACCTGATATTGCTTACATAAAATGCTAGAAAATATAAATTTATCATACGAAGAGATGTAAATTATACCTTCCTTATACGTAATACAAAATGTTGCACTCGGTTGATGTAGTCTGGAGTTATTGCTATGATAACATAGGTAGGTACATCAATCCATCACATACATAGAAATGTATTTGACTAATTTGATAACTTATGGTATTTACTTGTATACCATCCCGCACATAATAATATCTCCACAGTCATTACCTACAAAAAAGCATTTTCCAAGATGCGAAAAAGCAACGCAAACAAAAATCAAATGAACTAGGAAAATAAGAATGTTAAAGTGGCGGCATTCAAAAAATCATACAGTAAGACAGCAGGTATCTTAACAAAGTTGAACTTGTTAGTCTAGTGTTTCTTTTTTATTTGTGATGGATCATGAATATATTTACAGAATTATAACAGTCCGTATATGATATATACTATATATAGATATAGATATAGATAGACACATTCGATTTACAGGGTGTCTGAAAAATTACACGCACAATTCCCTATATAATTTGTTGTGTGCAAATATTGTATATTTAGAAAAAAAATTAAACAAATTAATTTAAAATACCTACATAAAATTTATGGCAATTACAACTATACAGTACATATGTTAATTACAACTACATAATTTGATATATGTTTGTTTACGTTAAACGTAGCTAGGTATATGTATTGGAACTTGTTTTTAATCATACGCGTTTACCTGCTTGCTGGATCCAATAAGATACGCAGAACATATATGCGTAAAACTACGACGAAAACAAATAGAAACTGTTTGTGGTATAAAATATGTCTATTAGATAATGCTCATTGGGAGCAGTGTCTCATTTTAGACGTATGGAAAGATGTCCCTTTCACGAAAATAAAATTCGAGAATAACTGTATGGACTTGTGTGTTCCATAGGTGCTTCCTTTTGTTTTTGTTGAGTTTTTTTTATTAATGTTCAAAACACAGAAACTGACTGCGTGACACCCTATCCAAACGTAAAGTGATTGGTCACGATATTAAAGCTTGCTTGAATGCTGTTGAACTGCTTATTTGCCCATGGCTGTATTTCAAAGATATTGTTGTATCTTTTGCTTATGAAGCAAACTGAAACTTGTTTCATACTTACTACTTCTTTTACATCTTGAATGCGGGTCCATAACATGAAGAGAGAGCGAACGAATTAAAAAAGCAAAACACATTGGGGGAAATGAAATAAAATTCACCAATAACCGAAGACGTTGGCTCTATTTTAAATAAATATTTTAATTATGTATCAATTTAACTAAAACTATGAATACAAACGCTGTTTAATATTAATGCCATAATTGGCAAAAATCTGTTAACACGACCTGGGGTTGAATTACCGCGTCCGTGATCGAGTGACTGCGTTTGTTATTGTTTTACTTGTAAAATCCACAAAATACAGTAACGTATGGCTCGCTCACGGTTGCGGTAATTAGGCCCCTGGTTTTCCTTTTCTTATTAACTTTTTAACCAACCGCCGCAGTGCTGCAAAATATGAGTATCTATATACACATAAAATCGTATTAGCAGTCATTGAGGACTTATAACAAAAGACGTATACCAATTATTGTTCCACACAAAATTAAGAAGGTTTTTAACGTTTTTATATTCTTTTTAATTTCATATTATGAAGAAATAAAGATATTTGCAGCAGAGTACAAAAAACTATGTATCCGGATAGAAATTATATAAAGTATAAAAAATTAAGTAAAGTATGTTTATAACACTCCTTTATGTAACAAATTTGACAAATGACTAACGCGATTTGTCTGACTTTTTATTGGCGTGGGTATATCACCTTTCACTAAGCAATTTTACAGCTGATATATGTAAACAGATAGGTCAAGGATAAATCTAATCAAGAATTTCTTTACTGGGTTTTCACAAGGCCTTCTTTGAATTGAAATCCAACTATAGTATACCCTGTAAATATATTGAATTTACAGCAAGGAAATGCATGCACTCGGGGGCAGATACATCATTTTAATACGGCTTGGACCAAACACACACTATATTTATTAAGAATGAGACTGTTATTTGATAGCTGTATCATTTGCTTTTTTTTTTTTATATAAAATGACAAATACTACCGCATACTTTGAGACTATATCATGTTAGCTATTGAAAAGATTGCTGTACGTAATTAGTTATACAAACGATGGAACATCTTTATGCTTTATTAAAGGAAAGAGAAGCTTATTGTAGGTAATCGATATTCCTGGTAGTGTTGTTTTCCGGGATAGATATCAGTAGAAACAGTTCATCTTATAGAAGCTACTTGCAAGAAAAAATGAAGAAATTGTCCCTAAGCATGTTATACCGTTGTTCTGCAGAGTATGCTTATATTAATTAACATATTAATAAACAAATTTACATGCCAGCTATGTAGCAAATAAATACTATATAGCATTCAAACCAGTTGATAACTTTCACGGTGACTCTATTAATACGGCAATACGAGGGATGTGCCTTAAATTACAAATGCCCTTTCCTTCAAGCTTATTTATTTTTATATTTTTGTCTGAGTTTAATTCATAGTCTGTATCGTATACCTTCGCACATTAAAGTTTCCATAAATCATCATAGAAAAATATGTTGTTCTACACAAATAGTAATTACTGCGCATCTGGTAAATTCAATAGAGAAGTATTCTACTTATTTCATAAAAAACCTCAAGAAAACTGAGATTCAAATTGCCGTCCTAATTACCTATCTATGCTTTTTATCTTTTCGTTACTGTATTTAATATCTGTACGATATCGTGCCCTAGCAAATTTATAAACTAAACAACATTTACGCTAGTTGAGGCGTAACTGACACTACTGACACATTTACAATGCTAAATAACGACGCTTTTATGTTTAAGGAAAAATTCAATTCAAATAAAGCTTTCGTATATCAACATCAAGTGGTACGAGTGCATTTATAAGTAAATAAATTGTGTGTACACAGAAGTATGTATTAAACATCGACCGCGAAAAGAGGAAATACATACATTACCCTTTGAATTAAATTATATTAAATTAATTAAAATTTGTTTCGCAATCAGTATCTACACTAATTGCTAAACTTAGGAGATATAGTAAGGCGCTCAAGTTAAAACAATACATCACTCAAGTCTGCATTATTTCTTGAACACAAAGCAACAGCTCCTGGCTATTTCAGAATGCATGTTATTAGATTACAGTGCCTTGCATTTCGAGGAAGATGCTAAGTAAAGTACCGATGTTTTAAAAAAAATAAACACATTATTTATATCTAATATCACCATGTATATGCGATTAAGTGATTAAAACCCGTTTATCACAATTTTTAAAATTCAAACCTGGGCATTTATTCAGATTTTGTAGGTACGCAAAATGTACAAATTTCAGATATAACATACGTATACGTATGATGTCAGTAGAAACAACATAAATTCATAAAAATGCATATCGAATGTAAGCAATTTTTTTTTAACTATGTATGGTATTGTTCTTCTACTCCCAGCTGTAAAGAAGAAAAAAACTAACATAAGACAAATGATCCATAGGTTACTATAGCCATCACATACAAACAAAGGTACAAAATCGACGACCTTCCGAAGATCTAACAGATGTTCATTTGCAATTATCAACTGATGATTATTTCATGATCACCATATTATAGTGTGTCATTAAAAAAGGCTTAACTAAAGTAATTAATTTTTTAATTCCCACTATTGGATATACCTTTTATATACACGAACGAAGGTGCCAATTCCATAAACTCGGAAATTATTCTACTCTGTACTTTCAGTTTTGCTTTGCATAATTTTGCGATATGTTCGTTAAAGTCGACTGCAATCAAAACCAATCAACAACTTCAAAACCAATCCAGGTATTGAAACCATAGTGAATACTTTCTTGATTAATTCGGTTTTAAAATTGAAACGAAACTGCCTCAATTCAAAGTTAAAACTGCCTTCAACCGGATGAGAGTACCTATTACCAGTAACATATTACATTGAACGTTTTAAAAACTACTATTTGTTTAATGGCGTGGGTATTTTATAGGGACCCATCCAATTACAAAATACACCATACGAATGTTTGCGTGAGTTCGATTCTCAATAATACTTTGCATCACCATTTTTTAGGTAACTCTTAAATGTACCATTCGACTTACCTTTGAAATAAACCTTTCAAATTTGAAAGTGAATTGAAATCGGAGCTTGCATAGTGTTAAACTAGAAAGAGAAGAAATAAAATAGTGCAAATTATTTAGTTGAACAGCAAATAACGTTCTGCACGATAAAATGCATCTCAAACGTGCAACTTAAATTGCTGCAAATAATTACTTTCACATTAAAAACCATTTAAGGCAATAGCATTGTCTAACTTTAAACTACTTTCTAATATAAGATTTAATAGGAATTATGTGGCAGTGAAATCGGTTGCAAAAGTGTCAATGCTCTTCTTGTCTTTATTAATACATAGCTACTCGTATACATATATACTACAAGCGGTTCACATACTTTGGTTTGTATTAGCAACTGTTCGTTGTAACCATGTACGATTTGTTTTGTTAGGTATGTTGTTGTCTTAGATAAGTAGTGTGTTTTTTGGATGGAGATTTGATAAATTGAAAGCAAAAGTGACACAGAAAACAAATAGATTAAAATAAATCTCAATTGCTTAACCAATGTGCTAGACGCAACGCCAGTATGTTTAATGCTTGCTCGCGTCACTTTATATTTGTGCACAGGCAATAACAAAATATGTATATACAAAGAAGACGAGTAGCTAAAAATAGATGCTCAGCAGCGTGAGATCTTTGTGGAGGCCAAGTTAATGGCAGAACATTTCGATTTCATAATAATTTCATTAAAAATGTTGAATCCACTACTTTCATGTTTCTATTAAATCACTCTTCAGTTTTGCCATCTTGTCCACATTTCGAGGATCCGTACCTACCTATATATATGTGAGAAATATTGTTCTGGTTTTTATATACCGCCTGTAGATTTTCTTCGAATCTGAAAACACACCAGCCGTGATTCAGAACCATATCTGAATCAATCAAATGTTTGTGTTTGCTTTTTTTTTGAACATTCAAACGAACTAACATGTTTTAGCTGTTTACCTAATAGACAACAATTAGTTGCTACATAGTTTTGTTAAAAAAATAGCTAGTAGGTATTCCATTTTAAAATTGTAATGGAATTTTGTATGCCCAAAAGCTTTTTTTCATTAAGATAATACGACAGCATCTCAAAGATGTTCTTAATTCTAATTTGTTCGACTTAAAGCTGTACATTTTCTAACTAAATGTAGTATGTCTTTCTTTTTCACCATTTAATCTTTTACTGTGTTCAACTAGAGTTTAATATATTTTTTTTAATGAAGTGTGTAGTGATTGGGAAGATAGAAATAAGCCGCATGCATGCTATACAGTATTTTACTAGTTAAATTGGTTAACTTTTGTTTTTTAAGTTTATTTCAATTTTAAAAGTGCATTCAACACGTGACTTATAAGTGAATGTTTTTAATCGACCGCTCATTGATGGACACTTTTAACTCACTCCATCACTAATGTGGTGGTTATTAGACCACTGTATATTGTACCTCTTTTTTTGCGGATGTTCTTTGTTTTTTTTTTGTGTTTTAAATCTTCGTTTAAAAATATAAATTGTTCACAGATATACACTGTGTCATTCCGATACGGACTATATAATGGAAAACAATCCAACAATTTTATTAATTGATTAACATTAGTCATAACATGTCTAAGTTTCCATAATAACTGGTAGAAGTTTGATTCTACAAAGTTCGATTGGTAAGAAAAATTAATACATTAAACATATAGGCCATTAGACAAAAGAATGCTTTTCTGTTACGAATAGGATATTACTAACACAAACAGAATAATCAGCCATATTGCCTGTTTTTTATTTATTCGCTTCCTTGTATAATACCATAAGGAATGCAAGGCTGATGAACGACCTATTTCTTCTGGGTGAGTGGCTGCCCATATAAACCCTTGCACGTTCAGCAGAGATTCGCTTGGCCGAATGGAAAGAAGCACGAATGAATGAATTAAAAGCTTTTATGAGGGTATCGTCGAGAAAACTGCCGCAGGCGTGCTTAACGTTGAACAACTATGCGTTTCCCTGGTGTCCTTTATGAATTTTGTTAACATTCTTGTTCATTTTTAGTATGAGCAAAAATCACTGCATTGCCTCCAGTAAAACAACAACAACAATATTTCCTAATTGAGCTATGTATATACATCATCACTTTATTCCAGAGATTGACAATAAATATGCAGTGCTCTTTTTATTTTATATGATGACTACAAGGGGAATAGTAGAACTAGATTTTTTAATTGCTTGATTAGTTGGGATATAAAACATTAGGTATAGATATATATTGTAATAGATTAACTTTCAACTACCTTTGTCGCAATAAAACAATTCAAAAGAGGGAAGCAAAATATCAGAAGGAATGTCATAATGTATATATATTTAATATATATGTATATAAGGGATTGATAACGAACAATTGCGACGAAACCTTTGTTTACGAGCCTTTGTAAGTCGTCCCCTACAGAAATACAATAGGTTGTAGGATCATTAATCAAAGGAACAGTATGTGCAGGTACTGATGCCAACCAAACACATTCAAACAGCATTCATTGTTTGCAGAGAATGGAAAATAAGAACGAGGGTAAGGCAGATCACTTCACTGAAGGAAACATATAGAGAAAGCTTTGGGTTGAAATGATATTTTGATGTATATTTTTTAATAATGAAGCAACTGGAGAAGTATTTTATTTTTACACTTTTTGTGAGAAAAACGGACTTGTTACTTTATTTTAGTATCTAAAATATTTACTTTCACACATTATACCAAATGATAAATATGACAATGGCATCAATAAGCAGTAGGTAACAAACCACTTAAGCATGCGATATCATAAACTTTATGTTTACAACCGTTAACGATATATACGGTTTTTTTTCCTTCAAGGCACTTTGCGAGTTACTAATGATTACAAATTATAATCGATTCATAAGCAGTCAAATATAGCGAAGCTACCCAACATAAGTTTGTTAATTCACTTTCTTACATATATGTACATATTTTTTAGTTAAATTTTGTTCAAACAGTTTCTCTCATGCCAATGCGTTCTGCACTGAATAATTTGTCTTCAACTAGTACGAAGAATTGTTTACATGCTCTTTGGTGTAAGCTGCTTAGAAAGTATATCTGCGTGATTTTATCCGATAAATATCTGGTGCCATATTATATCTGTACATATATGTAATCTCATGTGGATGTACCTATGCTTATAAATAACCCAGAATTTGTATCTATTGAATAATGTACTATTTGTTGCGAGTTCGATTCAATAAATAAATAGCCATGTGGGTGTTCTGAATTTTTATATTATAATTAGGGTTCTTGGGAATATTTTCATTGGTTAAGCGGACCCAAAGCATATCATAATAAGCCAAAATACCAACAAATAACAATGATTTTCAAGGGGCTTAGTTTTCATCGAGTTACGAAATAATTTTTTTAATGAAATGAAAAGTAATGTAAGCCCATTGTAGGAGCAACGAATCAATGCATGTGGTTCAATGACAGCCTTTAAATACAAATGCTCATACATAATATAAAGGTACAGCTACTGAATTGATTGTAAACTGTTTCCAATGATTTATTATGTTCCGTGAAGTTATTAAAAATACAATTTTTGCTGTAAACAAATATTTCAAAAGGTGCTCATATGCGTTAGGACTTATTCTCCGAGTTTTTTTTTATTAGGTATTTGAATTTTGTATCTATGAAACGTACCTAACCATTGATAGGACGGCTTGTCGTAAAATTTCAAAATGATAAAATAGACCTTTTATCGCACTTCGGACATTCACTTTATAAATTTGTATGTATACCTAACGCAGTGCGGCTTTCGGTTCATGTTTATTTCAGTAGGTGGTTAGTTTTGCTGTGCGCCATAAAAGATAAGATTAAACAGCTCGGTTCAATGTTCACTAAGACTCTATTCACGGGTATTCCATTTGTTAGATCTATCGTAGCATTTCAGTTTATCGTTCTCTTTTGCTCAGTGAATTCCGGCTCTATAATGTACAAATTTTTAATACTCTCCGCATCAGTATTCGCTGTGATCTTGATAGTGCAATCGAATGCGGCACAGCAAAGTAATTTAGACAGGCTAAAAGCACAATTTCTTCCATCAGAACTATCCGGAACTAATTTTACCATAGACGACGCAAAAAAGATTCTCAAAGAGAAGTGTCGAAAGGTTTCCGGAGAAAATGAGACAGTATTCGAACAAGCACAAGCGGGTGCAGCAGAATTCATCAGGTGTATTTCGGGATTAGCGAATTTGACGCAGTTGCAACAAGAAATCGAAATAGCCAAGCCGATTGGGGAACTAGATACTGTTTTTTCGAGGTATTGCGATAAGCGCCCACAGGTCGAATTCTGTGTTAATAATTTGAACAGTAAAATTCAACCATGTCTAAATAATGAGGAGAAGGCCCATAATGCCGTAATGCTACGAATTGCGACAAGACTGCTTGGATTTGTATGTCATAAAGGCGGCGATCAAATCGCTCTTTTTGTCGCTGAAGAAGGACCAGAATGTCTGGAAGCTAATAAAGAAAATATAAACGGTTGCATGAATGCCTCATTTGCCGGCTATATTCCAAAGAACGGAATTCCAGATGTCAATAATTTACCAGAGTTTGTTATAGGAAAGAAGGAGTGTATAGATTTACAAGACTTCGAGGAGTGTGTTTTATTTTATTTGGAAAAATGTAATGATATAACTCCTTCGAATATTATCGAGTCTATGTTCAAATTTGTAAACAACGAAACCAAGTGCCAACCAAAACCTATCGAGAAGACTGCCAGGAGTGATGGATCGTCACCGTTTATAAATTTCGCTATAATAGGGGTGATAGCTATATTCATTTCACAAAGAGCATTTTCTTAAGTATATTCGTATGTAATTAGCTGCGTGAAGCAATTTGTTTCCTTACTTAAACAAAAAATAAATCGGTCATTAGTGTAAAGTCTTCAACAAAAGTTGTTAGACGGGTCAAGCTTTCTACTATTACCATTTATATTTTAATAGGCCTTACTGTGAAGAGAACAACGTATTTTTGACAAATATAATTACGTTATAACAATTAAAATTCATTTTGTTTCTATTTACTAATATATGTAAACATTTATTTATTGATTGTTGATAAAAGTCAGGCATTGGATTTTCGGTCTATCGCTACACGAAATTGAATGTTACAACTTACAATGGGTGTATATGTTAAGTATCATACAATTTTCGGTGTCAGGTTCATTAAATTTGAGATAAAGACTAAAAATATTTCGTAAGCCCATTGACTTAATTTTAAGATTTGCATTCATTCACCCTTCGATTATAGCTATAGCTATAGCTATGACAGAAGACCTTTATCACATTATCATGCATTCCCAGATTTGGTCTCTAAACGAACTCAGGAGCGGTCCATTAGTTTTAAATAGTAACTTTGGTAATTATCATCAATTAAATAACAGATTTATTTGGTCTTTGATTTCGTTTCGTTTTATGCATGTATGTATTAGCTTCAAGTAAAGTGCCAATTGAAGAAAAACTTGAATCATATTGATATTGGTCAATCAAAATAAAAAGAAAGTAATAACAAATGAATAACATGTAAAATATCTACACTATTTTTATTTATAGGTGGTTTTTGATAAAAAAATAAAATAAATAGCGCAACAGGTCCGTAGGGGACCCCTAGGCCTAGCTTCTCACAATCATTCGATTTGTGTTAGTTTTAAATTTCTAGTACGAAAGGAATCCACAATTTTATGTCAAGTCCAAACGGATAATTGAGAAACTCTTTCAAGACAGTTATACTCTCGGATGTTGGTCAGACGTTCGCGAGAGGTGGCGCAGTGGAAAAAAACCTAAGTTGGAATTTTGTTTCTTTTTCGGAGTTCGAACCTGGGACCCCTCGCTTAGTAGCCCAACACACCAACCACTAAACCACTGCGCAGGTTGTTATTGATATATACAACAATATTCGCCATCATAACTTCTTTCTTCTTCTTATTAATAAACTCTTATTTGTGTCGAGAAAAGGCTAATGGGTACCTGTCTTTTTTGTTAATTTGTTAGCTGTTAGCCGACAGATATCAAATACTTAGCTCTGTTTATTTGTTAAATCGATCTGTCAAGTGGTTCTCGTAAAACATTTTAATATATTAAAATCTACTCACACAGTTTATTTGATTCGTAGTTCAAAAACCCTTGCTTATCCCAATGCCCGAGACTCATGTGCATAAGTTCTGGACGCAGCGCAGAATGCAGTGCTGCAAGTAAAACAGATGGGCAGAAATTTATCTGGCATGCATTGCGTTGGCTAATATGGCTACTGTCATTTGCCGACTAAGCAGCTGATGTGTTTACAACCAAAACAAAATCAAACACGATCAGAAAAATTAATGTCAAAAGCCGATGATGCCAAATTCTTGAAATTGCAAATTATTTTCTTTTGTGTTGTGGTACGCTTGAACTTTGCAGCAACTTTACAAATAGAGACATACATATTGCGGTGCTGCACTGACGATAGAATTTGCGTGTGCCTATATCCATATAAACATGTGTATTCTAATCTTGCTGCGCAGAGAATTCTGCATATGTGTTTTGGGCATAAAATGTATATGGGTGTGGATTGATACACACACACTCGCTCTAACAGCTATTCCTAGTACCGTGTCAGAAATTTCGAAGAAATCTAAAACTAGAAGCACATGTGTTTTATTTTCAACTGCATTCGGTGAAGATATTTTTCAAAAAGTACGCTTATGCACAATGTAGTTTGTATGATACCTCTGGGAGATCACTTTTTACTTGGGTATAGATGTCGTCAGAAAGCAATCAAAATTAATTCGTGGGTGCGGTTGTGTCACAATAACTTCACAGTTGCTTAACTTCTGAACTAAAAAAGCAAATTTTATTTTACATACATAATATTTATGTGGGTATTTAATGTACCAATGTGATCGACATCTTATGTACCTACTTGATGATAATAATGTGTATGTATGTAGAAACATCGCCATGCAAAATATAAGATTTAAATAGAAAAACATTACAGCGGCTATTGACATCTTCTGAAGTGTTTTTGCAATAGTAGTAGGTACCTATCTATTTGTAACAAATTCAATCAGTTGGAAGAATTCCGGTTCTGAACTGCGAGATTAAGTAGTAATACGTACGAGTACCATAACCGATCATATCGGCTGATTCATTCTGTTTCAACAAAATTTTCTTCGTGCTCGTGGGTTTAAAATTTATTATGGGATTTTTTTATATATACGATATGAGTGTTCAAGCGGAACGCGAATTACTCATTTAGTATTAAAATAACTTACCTACTAACTTTCAAAAATGTGACTTTAAATCCAGTTTTCAACTGTATCAAATCAAACCATAGATAGGCATACATACGAATACAAAACTGTACGAAATAGTTAGGCTCCTCTAGTTACTGAACCAAAAATATCCAAGAAACTCCTACGACTTAAAAGACAACGCTCCATTTTGTCGTTAATGTCATCATTGGTGCATCTTAGGCAGCCATTAGCAAAAAAATTGGTTGCGAAGATGAAAAGAAAGAGGAAACCATCTACCACGTTTGATTTGATGTCTAAGAAAGTTTTGCGAGTTGCGACTATAAACTCTGCAGGTACAGCGTTGAATTTACGGGGATTTTTTGGTAGTTCAATAGCTCGCACATTGCCAACTTTGGACTTACAATGTCTAATAATGGTAGCAAACTTATGTATAAAAACCTATTTGTATAAAATAAATATATTTGAACACGCCTAAATAAATATGTAGGTACCTATTGCATAAAATGCTTCAAAATCAAACAATGGTTTATAAATGTGTGACATTTCGATATTAATTTAACTGTACCAACCAAACATTTATTTTTGTTAAACAACCTGGTATACGTCACGTCGATGCGTTAGATACCTATTTATTATTAATTTGCGTAAAACCTAGAAAAAAATAAGTCTACACACATATCTATCAATCTGTACTTATGTATAGAATGTAAATGTATTTATATGCAAGTAAACATATTAACTCTTGATTAAGGCAAGCAGTTATCCTCGAATGTAAAATGTTTAAAGTGTTCAAAGATGATCACAATTCCATTTCGTTTTTCTATGTATTTCATACAAGAGAACTCCAGCAGCAATACATATTTCGAAGACGATGTAATTGAACCGCAATCATAAGAAAATAAAAGAAAGAAACCATCCAAGATCAGAGACAATACTATTATTGTCTCTGTCCAAGATGCCACCGCATCACTTGTAAGGTTGGTGTTGTATGAAATAAACGAAGAGGACTGAAGATTAAGAAAAGAAGTCCTATGCGATGACTATCCTACATAGGACGCCAATGGTTGGTGATTGCAATTCATCTTCTCTCTGTGGATGTGGTTAACACCATTTCTCATGGTTCTGCACAACACGTGCACCTCTGCCGCTACCACAAGTCCACAAGCAAGCAATATGCTAAGAAAAATCTAAATGTGAAACTAGTAAATGCCGTAAAGAAAAACCACAGATAAAGGAATAGGCAACGAAAAGTCGAAACAGCGAAGCACTGGCCTGGCCTGGCAGTTGGCACTGGTGGAAGGAAGGTCATAAACCGGTTTCTTAAGTAATTTGCCCCTTTACTTTACTTTATTTTTCTCCTGTTGCTTTGTGTATATTTTCTGACATTACGAAGTGACCACAAGGAATAAGAGAATCAATATGTATGAAGATACGTATTATAAATACATTATAATACATCACTTCAAAAGTGTACGCATTAAAAATCAAAACAGAACTTTGCACATTTGAAAAATGGTAGGTATGTACCAATACGTAGGTATGGATACGAAACGAATACGTATAGGTATTAAAATAGACGTCGAATAGTGCCACTCACCTGAGTTACTTTTAAGTATTATTATTCCGATAATTTGTATGGTAATTTAATTAGTGAGTGTAGTGTTGATGTTATTCTTAATCCGTTTATGTGTAATGTTGATAAATTTTAATACTTTCGTCAACTATTTTAATATCACTTGTTGCTGGTAATTCGCGATTTTATTATTTTCTTCTTATAAACAGCTTTATCATTTTTCACACACTATTTTCCTAGACTCAAATTAAGTCTTGGGGTGAAGACACTACTCAGATGCATAAACCGAGAAAACACTCCGTCCGCCATGTAGTGTATCTATGCATTGCTATCTGAGATGAGAGCCGTAGTGCAATAAATACTTCATTCGATTATATTGCGTTAACACCAAATTAAGTCCAACAACTAAACAGACCACCGAACAGATGCAAAGCCGGTTACAAACTACTTTACTCGGCATCAGTTTCATTCTTCAGCCCAGCGCCAAGCAACAACAGTGGAAAAGCAACACTGACTGAATACTAAACCAAACACTACATTGGCAACTGGCAGTATAACAGAACGGAACGGCACCAACGCTGCACCATAGCATTGTCATTCGCCATCGCCATTCCACGATTCAATCCACAACCGAAAATAGCAGCTGTTATACGCCAATTTCCTGTACAACTACAGCAGAAGATGGAAATGGAATCAATAGAAACTACGAGTAGTTCGTATACGAGGGTGATTTATATTATCAAAAGAGGAACACCAACTACATTTATAAAGCAAAATAGCTCTGCTACCTTCATAAGATAATTTTGCGTTAAATATGATTAGATTCAAATATTCAAGTTTAAACCGAACTCAATTTAATTAAAAGTTGTATCACATCACATTTCGAAATTTGCAGAGCGCGCTGTCCCTGTCCTCTGCACTCTGCTCGATATGATGCTCTGTACTGTGCCTGTGCGTAAGGTTTTGTTGGAGTGAGTTCATTTAAGAGATAAACCGAAAATGGTGTATTGAAACTGATTCAAGCACCAGCAGCTAGGCTACTATGTAAATAACTGAAACAGATTGAAAATAGTTTATAGCAATATTGATGCAATTGAATTTATTTAAATAATGATTGTAGTGAGGCTATTATACTCTTTGGAAAAACACGAACTAGATATATATTTTCAAAATTGTACAGGCACATTTCAACAAGAGGCTTATGGTAGCATTCATAAAAATATTTTAGAAGTTCTTATTCCCATCCGAAATGATTTTTTTTAAAGATATCTGTATTTATGGAAGTATAAGAAATGCCACCTCAGAGATGGCATCGTATGTTTTGGTAATCTTTTTTGGCAAGTCGGGTAAAGCTTAAAAACACGCCGGACATTTGAAGAAGAAATGGATGATTTTGAATTTCCGAATCTGAGTCTAGTTGTTACAGAATTGAATTGACATTTCTAATCCCAACGAAGAGCGCTTGATTTCTTTAGTGATCGAGGAAGAAATCGAACACAAATTTGATCGTTTACCTTGGAAGCTTCTATATTGAAAAATAAACTCTGAGCCATTTCATATTCTTCAAAGAAACGGTAGCTAAAACACATACACATAACCACTTTTAATAATCAAATTAATAAATACCTACCGATTAATACTGATTTAGCATTGGAACTCTCAGGGCTATTGTATTGTATTGTATTGATCAGATAGGCACGCATCATACACTTTCTTTCAATTCAATCCCCCCTTAGGGAAGGATGCGGATTGTTGTTTTCAAACTATTAAGCAAATTTTGCACAGCCAGAATGTAACTTCGGAAGACCTGCATATGACTTTGATTTATACGAATTAAAAAACTTTTCATACAAAATGCCAAATTAGTTGTGCGTATTCTTTAAATTTGAGTTTAATTCCTAGTGTGCACTATATATATGTATACATATACATATATATATATTCCTATAATACACATTCCGTTCTTTATACTCTTTTGTAGAGATTTTTTTAACAATCCCCCGAGAAATAATTAATGAACTGGAAAGTATACCTATGTGCAAGGAGCCCACAATTTTAGAGCGCTAACTTAAGAAAGCCAGCTAGGTGGGTTGGAGGGGCTTATTGGTTTGTGGCCGGGTAGGGTACGCCCTCAAATGTAAATGCTATCCATGATTTTTTTTGCAATTTGTGTTCCTTGAACAGATTTTCCTCAATATATAATTATAGTAATGAGCAGCGAAAAACCGTTAGGCAATTAAGTGGATTCCATGTACTGTTTTACTGCAATATCCCAATTTCAGACCTTCTGAAAAAAACAATACCAATAAAGCCATCCATAAAACAAATGGGGATAGACATTGCCTTGATTTTTCAATCTTATATAATTCACCGGTGCGCTATAAAAGTTCCCACCTGTCGTTTACGTTACCGCTAATAAACATATCATACTTATATGTATCTGCTTTGTTAGATTGTTAAGAAGTTATGTATTTCAAAGATTACTTCATAAATAGATTCTTTCCGAACAAAGTGGACTCCGAAATTTCGCAAGAAAAATTACTTCAGATATGGGAAAGTTGCCTCCGTATTTTTTGCACACGGTATTTGGAGCGTTAGCCCCAGAGCTCATTTTCTATAGCCTTCACCTTAAGGTAGTTAAACGAATAATGTATTTAGATATGGATTGGTGTTTTGCCAACCCATACGAATTTCATATTCACATTTTACCAAATACCATTCGCCATGTGACCATTCCACCTGACCTTTCCGATGGGCTTTTGGAGAGCTGTGGTTGTGGTGCTGATAGTTAATAAAGACTGGGACAACACTGAACTTTGTATTTTGTGCATTAAGTTATACGAACAATTTCTCTTACGAGTAAATCGCGTAAGCAATTTCAATTCTACAAGATTAATGTATACTGCGCACCAAAACTTAGTTTCTAAAGCATAGATATGCTTTAATAACTATAGTGGTGTATTTGATTTACAAATATTTAAGGCAATTATCAAGTACTTAAATAGGCCATGCTAAAAACTACACTCAACCACTTGGCCTATTATCTATTCAAACTAACCACGGGCGCTATCATTATTTAATAAGGTTTCCGGGGTCGCAGAATCAAGATTCCTCTGTATACGTAACTTTAGCTAATAACAATACTGTGTCGCTTATAAGGCCACCATCTGCAATGTCATAGTAAAGATAATGTGTGATGATTCAGTATTCTATCTGCTCCGAGAGCACAGGCGTTGTTACTAACACATTTATCAGTCTAAATTCTCAACTGCCAGCGCTGGTAATGATTATGAAACCAACCCCCAAAATACTAACCTGTTTATTATAAGCGCCTGCTAGAATGAGCTGCATGCTTTAACGGAAAACAGATGATTCGAGGGTTGTTTTTAAGTAAAACTCCAAGAAAATATATCGAAAATTATATTGAAAACATTTCTCATCACAACCATGCTCGATAGGATTTTAGGTGGTTAATATATTATGTTCATATACGTCATACCGTATCCTGTTGTTTGTAGGTGAAGGGTAGGAAATATGAATGAACCTATTCGCGTAAGTAAAACACTTTTGTCTAGATAAATAACTAAGAAAAATATTGAGAAAATATGTTTTTAAAGCAACGGTTTTGTCCCTGTAAATCTTTCCAGGCGAGTTTTTGATTGATGCTGCCCTATAAATACGGATACGGAAGGGCTCGAGTTGAAGAGAATAAATAACTATTGCAACAAAAATTGGCATCATCATCAGTTTTATCTGGCGGAACCTGTCTGGTATTTTTCAGTGTGTATTAAAAGCGAATTTTCTTATCTCACCATCTATGCCTACTTTCTCCGTATTAAATTTTGCTAAACCTATTTTTCAATACAATATTCCACATTATAAATCTCAGCAGACTACATAAAATGCGCAAACAATTTGCATAAAACACTTACCACAAGGAGTATCCATTTTTAAAAGGTCAGTGCCCTTCAGTCTCAACGTTAATATATGAGCAACATAGAGTGCTACAGGGCAAATGTTTTCATTACAAGTTCGATCCATTGAATCCCGAACTAGTTCCCGCCAGCGGATAAAACACAAAATATCCACTGGGATGTTCGTAAACCGCGAAGATATGGTTTGGATGCCATTAATTTAAAATGTTAAGAATCTGAAATGGGAAGAAGTAATACCGTCATTACGAATTCATCAGCAAAAAGGATTTGAACAAGGTATGTCGAATATTTATGTGCATACAAATTATTTCCCTATTGAAAGAAAGTGAGCTAAGATTCCATAAATGCTTGTTTATATTTCATCATCATAGTAAATTGTAGATGCAATTAATACCTATTATAATTATGTTAGCAAGGACTAATTTTCAAAATTTGTACCGTTCCTATACTTGAGAAAAATAATATGCAGAAACATATGTCATTTTAATGGCGATGTAACTTCTATTTTGTGACAGCCAATCTGCACTTTAAGACCCTTAAAAATTTCTTTCAGACATTGTGATAGCAAAATTCAATTAGTCTTGTGTACTGCTTAAGTCACGTGGAATCATGGCGGAACGAGTTCGCAGATCAGCCTGTTTGAATAGGAATTGTGAGTTGTTTCTGGTAAGGGCTACATTACATACTTTTTCTTTGTTTTGCTGTTTATAATACGTCTTATTTTCCTCATGAATCTGTAATAATACGTCTGTTGGCTAAGCGAGAGGTCCCAGTTTCGATTGGCGGGAGAAAACCCAAATTGCATCTTAACGTTTTTCCGCCGCGCCATTTCTCGCGAACGCCCGACAAACATCCGATAGTATAAATGTCATGAAAGAGCGACGCAACAAGCCGTTGGGATTCGGCATAAAATTACAGATCCCTTCCTTTCGTCCCAAAAAAATTAAAATCTCACACAGAATGAACACTTGTGAGAAGCTAGGCCTATATAGGGTCCTTTCGGACCTGCTCCGCTAACTATTTATTTATTTGTTTATTAAATACTAAGCCCAAATAATTATTTTTTGCTTTAGGGTCCGATAGACTTTTCGCATTACATTCTACGACTACCTAATACATACTCGTATACAACTAGAGTCTATACCTGGCCAAAGGTTTTCATGCATATATGCGATTGTGTACAGACACAGATCCGGATAATGCAGAGATTCGCATAAAAAATAATTATTTTGCTGATGGGGTCATTTCAGATATCGTCATGATGAATCGTTGACAATCAATATGATATGTTTATTGCATTTACCGTCTCAAATTTTCATACTTTGATTAACAAACTCTACACGAATAATTGCACAATACTAAAAAAAAGTCTTACAGTGGACACCTACGTCTCGAAAACGTAAATCGTGAATCGTGATAATGTCATGTACAAAATATCAATTTTATATACATACGTAGGTACCACAAACAATGAGATTTCTGAGAAGTGATGTAACATCTGAAGTGATCATTTATTTCTTACTTAAGAACTGTATTAGATTCCGGTATTACTTTCTCTTGATGAGATTGGGAAGCTTTAACCATTATCTACCATATTTGTATTTTCTTTAATATTAAAAATTGAAAAATAGTAAAATGTCTTCTCATATTACTCCCACAGGTTTATGTGTTTCATAAGTAAGTAAAAGTAGATACAAGTGAGCTTAGTATGTAAAATCGCGCATCCATTTTGTCGATGGCACTAAAGATGCCATTATAAAGCAAGAAAGTTAACTTTTGTATTTTGGAACTCGTTTTATTATTTACATCCGCTTAACTGTGATCCTGACTTAATAAATGTTTGTAGCCGTAAAGTAAATTTTTAAGCTGAACTTATTTTTAGATTTTTTCAACAAAGAATAAACGAACTGCCAAACAAAACAGCAAAAGTTTGACCTTTTACAATGTGCCAGTCGTCAAAATGTCAGAGCCGTTTATATTTATCGTTAAAATGACACTCGTATATAACTTCAAATGGTTCCCAGATTCAATTGGAAGTGATGAATTGATGATCTAGCTACAAAAAAATACGTTGGTACGTATTTTAAGAAATGTTTATGGGGCGATAAATAGTAGCAGTACAAAATTATATGTGGGACTTTTTGTTCCGATTTTATTTTAGCTTCTATAATGTATTTTACTTATACAAAATATAAATCCACTTGAAACCAAAAATAAAATTGTTCGCATCGCAATGGCCGACTAATTTGTAGTCACTAACATACCCAATAGTGCCTGCCTAGAAATTGAATTAGCCTAACAGATTGTTAAGCCGATTTGTCGATGACCTTCTGCGACGCACGTTGAATTTAATTACATTTGAGTTTAAAATTTCAAAGTCAATTATTATTTACTAGTGAAGGAAGTGGAAAAATTATAATATGTTATGCTTATTTCATCATGTCCACATATACACACCATTTTTTGCGCTCAGTCGCATTCATCACAAGTAGTGCTTTTCAGTTACAGGCTGAAATTGAACATTTAATACCGTTTAAACGAAAAACATACCAAATAACCAAATGCGTTATTCACCCATTGAGTATTTACTTAACCGCGGCAGATAGGTGTAGACAAATGTACTTATGAGTACCAGAGTGACCACTTCTTTACTATACAAGAAGTATTACAAGAGAGAAGTTTACTTTGATATTGACTTTGAAAGAGTCGGATGAATAAAATAAATGAAATCAACAGTTTAAGAGATTTTAAAGGTTCGTTCACATTCGCTGACCTGTGAAATTGATGTTGCCGTTGAATGATGCAAACGACCTTCCATATTCGTAACGCTTAGGTGGCGACAAGACCATAATTAAAATTCTAAAATGAACAGCTGCGCACGAAGAGTTATGCAACCGCAAAATTAAGCTCATCTCAGTGGGACTAATTCCATGTTAGATTTAAATACATTTATACTACGAAACATCTACATATTTTGTTTCCATTCAGAGCGACCGTGAAAACTGAAAATAGTCACGCGTCATCGCCGTAGGTATTGCTCAAATTGTACTTCTTTAGTTTGGCATATATGTGTAGGCCGCATTCAGTTTTAATATTTAACGTTTCAAATAGTATTTTTCAAGTGCAAAAAGTACAAATTACTTGGCTGAGCCACAGTCATAGTCCAGTGCCACATAGTAGGTAGGTATACTTCCGTCAACAACTACAGCAATGATAGACTACTACTGCTAATACTTACATAAAATTTATGGACAACCTTCATGAATGAAGTACAGTATGTTCATTGTACATTGTACATACGATTGAGTGTGCTGACTCGTCAACTTATAGCTATGAAGGTTAGTAGAAACAAAAGCCCCTCCCCATGCAAGGTCATGGTTTAAGAAATTCCAGAACTCTCAACTGATTGTTGTGATACAAATTTCGTTAAAAAATTAAATAAAAGAAACTTAGATTAAAGGCAAATAACATTGCACTATCATCCAAAAAGGGCATCCAGCATCGAGTCACAATTAAACGCAATAGCTCTGTGCTGAATTCGGTACAACGATTTCCACATCTTTATTAATATAATAAACAATGCGAAATGTGTGGGGACTGCGTTATAATTACAACTGTATTTTTAATTGCAGCAAATTCCACTTGTTATTAATTCATCAGCATTTTATGAATTTTCCAGAAATCGTGCAGTGAAAAACCAAAACACTGACGTTTGAATTTGAATACGTTTAGGACGACGAATAAATAAATATTTATGTAGCCATGCTAGTTTGGAGGCGATATGAACAGTGATGACGAATGAGATATTGGCGGAGTGACAATATTCACAGGAAGGTGATATATAAGATTTGTGCTGGTGTTAACTTAACAATATTATGATATGTGTGCGTTTGTCATTACCAAATTATGTCATAAGCCTGGAATGAATGACTTGATTAAAAAACATAAAAAAAATCATGATTTCATTGGTGCTATTGTCAGCTAAGATGTGTAATTGTATGTATCGGGAGGGATAGAAAACTTACAATCAATATGTACGTGTATGGTTATTACAAATAATATATCCAATCGCACAGGCCCGGTGACAGTTGGTAGGAAACCTGACATCTTAAAAAAAAAATGCGATGGCTAACTTTGTTGGAAACAGAATTGCTAGATATTATTTCTTGCAAAATTATTCGATGTATGTTTCTGAAGCTTATTTGGGTAAAAAATTGCTACCGATATTCACCCACGTATCTTCAACTACCGAAACCCTTTTGAAACGGAAAACAAAACTGCATATCAAAAAAGCTATAAAGAGCTAGGCCATAAGAGCAATACATACATTATGCTAAAATTGTTTAAACTCCTATAAGCATATGCATGATCTATCTGCTGAATGACGTTGAAAAAAACCCCGACTCTGTTCATATTAATTTATTCCTAAAACCTATTCAATGAACTCTTAATCTGAATACATGCATCTGCATTTTAAAATGCTCTTACTATAGAAGAAATATATTAATAGGGGCACACATGAGCGGGATTATATCTGGTACTCCATAAAAAAGTATTTTTTCCACTTGTTGCAGGTTGTGTACCTGTTAAATTGCAGGAAAAATTCAGGTATTCGTATTTCCATTCTGATATGTGATCAAGGTATGTACACATTTAATGTATACAATAAATCGCAAATCCCTGATTCAAAACTCAACTTGTTTCCTACTTCATATACTGATATAAATGTACCTACCAATTCTTTGGGTGAACTTTTTCTGAGCAGCGTTTTGATTTATTAAAGGCTTCTCCGAGGAACAAAGAAAAATCAATTTGCAGAATGCAATTTGCTGATTAGTTTTTCACTACGGTAAAAGACAAGGGCTGTGCCACATAAAAACTGTCGACGGAAGAGCCTTTTGTCACCGCCAAAATAGTTTACAATTTCCTTATTGGTGGTGATTCGCAGTTTTACATTCGTTACTATAGCCGCGGGCTCCCATTGCCAGTTACACTACAGTCATAAGCGTCCCCTTCGACAAAAAAGTAAGCTTTCTTTAATCGACCTTTATCGATTTTGTATGTTAACGTTCACTTGACCTTTTAAATGACCGCAAAATATATAGTTGAGACTTGAGACGGAGTCAAGACACAATTCGATTCGGTATACAAATTGTTAAAATAGTAATGGCCACTGATGACGAAATCGAAATGGATATACGTGTATGCGTTTGTTTCGCTATTTCCTTAATGAATACATATTCGTTATTAGGAAATAGGTAACGTCATTGTGCTACCGATTCTTTAAGCTGGATTTATATACATTGAAATCCATCTGCGCACAAATATTAAAGAAAGAAAAGAAAGGCAAACAAAGTTATTTTTGAGACTTCCCGATTATCAGTTAATTTCCGTTTCAATTATTTATTTCTTCTATCTTGAAAAATTAGGCATAGATCAAGCTTTATTATGAAGGCAAATCATGAATTTTGTGAATTTTATTACGATGACTGTCATCGTAATAAATAAACCAGATTCTGTCCCAAACTTTTGGCTTTAGCGCAGTTACTTTAAGTGATAATTTGTTCGGAAGAAGATATATTTAATTTGTTGAGGTTGGTGACAGTCATCGAAGGGATATTTACTTATAAATTTCTTTACAGGCTTTCTGTGGAAGCTATCTATAAGAACACATCTAAATTAAAGCATATCGTCTTAGAACACGCCACGTGAGGATAAACTTTCCAGATCAATACAAAAGAGGCGATTTACATAGGTAGGTTTGTTTTCTAAGTAACGGCCAATAATCATTATATATGCTTTCGTGATCGCCCTATGAGAAGGTTCAACAGATATTGTTTTAAGTACGATGTGTAGGTAGGTTATCTGTAAAATTACTATTGCTTAAGAACAATGTACTTATGCCGCCCTGCCTTGTCTGACGGAGAGTAGTGATTTTAATGCATTTTCGTTATTTAGACTCATTTATCACCTGAAACGCAGGTATACTCGTACGTGTACATGTATACAGTAAACGGACACCACCCACTTGCCACTTCCTCAGTCTTTACAGGGAAAAGCAATTAAGGTAAACTTGAAAGAACTACTTATGGTTTGAATGAATTGCTACTGTAGCTGAGTATTCACAAACTATAGTCCTTGGTATACGATTCCCTATCAACGACCTTTTGCTAGTGCTGCAAAGTGCTATTTATTTTCAATGAGGTAGCCGGATATAAGGAAGCGCTGATGTCTATTAAAAGAGAGATTGTTTTTGTGTTTGGTTTGTTCTTGGAAAAGGCTATACCTAAATTGCTTACATTTCGGTATTCATTGTATTATTACGTGATACCAGTTATTGTGTGCGCGTACACAACCTGGCCCCCCAGTGAAACACATGCGGTATACAAATTTAAAGCGCAGTTGAGCGTTTGTCTTTTATGTCTTTTTTAAGAAATGATTGACAAGATTTTTCGGTAAACCCTCAAAGCTTCTTAGGTAAGAAGGTTTTTTAAATTAACCAATTTCATTAAGCCAGCATTAGTGAAAATTAAACGCTTATGTACATTGTACATTTTGTACATTCTACAAAAACTGAAGAGATACCGTTTGCAACCAATTCCCGAATGTGAAAAATACAAAACACTAACTTAATTCTAAATACTAATATTGTCTCACGTCGGTGAGAAAACGCACCGTAATTCTCAGTGGATTTTTACTAGGAATTGGTATTCGTCAGGAATAAGTCGCAAGCATATAAGAGTCGTCTGGAAATTATTCAACAAAGTGTGCAACCGATCCATATAGAAAAATATTTACATATGTAGGTACGTATAAACTTTAAGTTTTATTTACACAATCGATAGTCATCATTACTCATCTAAGAAAGGGCATGGACTTTCAACCAGATGCTTGAGGAAGTATTTTTCAACCTTTATGTAAGATGGCAAGATGCAAAATCATTCAAATGACTTTGAGTAACCACGTTTGCATTTAAACAAAAATAAATTATGTTCAAACGTTCAAAAGAAAAAGATGATAGAAACTGCGTATGTAATTGCTTTCATCATACAAACTACAATTACATAGTGAAATGAATTCAAAATTTCATGCTCGTATGATGTCACTTATTGACGACTTATTGAAAGTAAAAGGGACCTTGTTAAAAAGCAGCATTCCAAGACCTAAATGGAGTCTGTTATTCAATAGGTTAGTGCACTCTTGCACTAATTACAGCTCCATTTCTTTGAAAGTTCGTGCAGTGGGTGTGTTTCTTTCTGTCCATCTTTTTAAAATTGATTAAAAGAGAAAAGATCGTGATGAAGGGCTTTCAACGAAAACCGACTCATCTTTCAACTGTATTCGGGCGAAGCATTATGCAAAACCAGCATTTTTTTGTTAGATTTTTGTGCACTTATTGTGCATTTATTTTGTACAATATACAAACCAGCAAACCAACAAACCCACAACCAATGGTTTTTTTTTGAACACCAAAAGAAACTCTCCGGTATAGTACTGTATAGGTATAGTTAGAATACAAATAACAATCGCGTCAGTAGTATGCACTTTTGCTCAGTATAAATTTGGCTGAAAAAGCTTATAAGTTAAGTAGTTGCTTTAAACTGGTAGATTTGAATGCTATAATTAAAAGCGTACGTAGAGCTGGTCTCTGGTTACAGTCGAACTAAGCGAAAAGTTATTTCGTGCACTTATATATATATATCAATCTATCCCATAGAGAGTCTCTGAATTTCTTCAGGTTTTTGCGATAGTAATGATCTTCGTTAGGTTTTTGCGATTGTAATGATCTTTAAAGGCTTCAAAAGCAGAAGAGTCAATCTCAAATCACGGGAATCGAATTAAAATCTGAATATTTTTTTGAAAATTATGTCTATCAGAAACAGAAATAAAAAAACATGCTCAGCTTAGACACATAAATATTACAAGTAGGTACATGTGTATTTTTCTTAGTAATGCCGCCAAGTTGCCAATCAATAAAGGCAATTAGTAATAATGTACCTAGCAACTGGGTTTTAAAGAACTTTATTTGATGAATTCACAGAAAAAACAACCACATGTCACGTTTGGTTTTGAAATCCAATTTATTAATCAGATGTTTGCCAATCATTCTACTATAGGTGCAATGTAGATATTACATGCAATTGAGTAAATAATAATTGATGCAAAAACACGAACTGCATACCAGTTCTACGTGATATTGAAATAATATTTGCTTATCTTTATTTGTATAGATATTCACATGCGACATATGGCTCTGGGTCTTTCCACAAGCTAATACAGTAAAAATATTAAACGAAGCTAATAGCTACTTACATATAACTTGAGACCCTTCTGCCCGTTGTTTTCAATCTATTCAAGTGTTTTATTAGAATAATACAACTTTCTGAGATTAATTAATGTTAGTTAGATACTTAGTCATATGAAATTATTTTCATAAAATATGGTAACTATATGTAGATTTATGGCATACGCAATTTTAACTAAATAAATGTCCTATCATTATCGAAACATATTTGGGATTGCAGGGGAGTAATGAACCCAATGTAAGCTATCTGCGATTTCATTTAAATTGTGTATATATAATAAGATAAGTGCCCATTTCAAGCACTTGACTGAGCTTGATTGAATTTTCTTAGACTTTTGATACTACAGCCTAAACTCATACATGTTGTATATACACAAACTCAACATGTACACGCGAAATCGCTTTAGACTGCAGTCGGTGGCATAGAAACATAATTTTTAGAATTATTCTTTTTAATTTAAACGAAACTAGCACTTGTCATAATATAGACCAAAAGAAAATGAATTATGCGCCTTCTGATAGCTATTAAAAGCCATTGTATTCAACTTGCCTTCACGCCTAGCCGTACAATGCCCGCCGCAATTACGGATTAGAATATGGATCCAGTTTTTCTAGTTATACATCGTAGGCGAAAGAAGTAACAACAAATAAAATGTTTTGGGAAAGTGATACAGTTAAAGCTTTTACTTTTATTTCTTCTTACAGCCCTCTTGACCGATTTTTAAATTTGTTTCCTGATTATAGTTTTAAATTCGCTATAAGAAATCCTCCTTTTAAGGGAAGCAATATTTTCGGAGTTTGTTTTGCTTTTCTTTATTAACGTGAGTAGATAAGTGCCTTTTAAATATGATAATTTTACTTCATATAGGTAATGCAAGTGCTGACTCCCATGCAGATGTGTGTTGCTGGTGTATTCCACAGTTCGCATTCATATATGTGTAAGTTTACTATCAAAAAGGTATTTCTTAGTTCCAAATGAATTGCTATGAAATGAACCAAGATGGAAAACGCCGTAGCTATACAAATGCTCCAGCATCTAGCTATAGTCGAAGAACCTCACTATTTAAAATTTTGCGTACTTCGAACTCTGTGTTTGAAATGTGTGCGTGCCTGTGCGCACGTATGTAAAGCAATTGTATTGAAGTTTCGGTACATTGCTTGTCAATTGATTACCATTAGGGAATTTATATTAGAGCAATGGGAGACTAAGCAGAGTACATCGCATCGGTTATTATCTTCATCTGATTAAACACACTCCATCGTAATCGAATAAGCTGCGCTGCATCCGTTACAGCTAATTGAGTGGAATATTAACGCAGGAGGATACAGGACAAATCTTCTCACAGCCGAATGATTTTACTACCAACCGATGACACTTCGAGGGTCGACAGAGATCGGTTAGCGCCCGCGAATAGGAAAAGTACATTGGTTTTCTATGCATACAAGTGACACTGATGAACGTTCAGGACTATTTTATCATATCGACAGGCATATACGCCAGCCTTTCAACCCCTTAAAAAAAGTTGCCGTCAACGTCAAGTGACAATAAATAAGGGAAATGCCTTAATATGGATTCCCTTCGATTGAATTAATTCAACTGCATATTTCACTGTCAGGCAAAATGGCTTAAAAACCCATTGGATTGAACAGGGTACCTACTACATACCAATAAAAATGTTGCCTATTTCTATTTCTAACCTTGGTAGACACGCTGTCGTGAATACTGCTGTTCGCATACCACCGCTTTTGCTTTATTCCCTCCTCTTGCCAAGGCTTTTAGTGCGTATGCAAGCAACAAAGCGTAACACATCGAATACGTTACACAAAGTGATATTTTAATCTGACTAACATTAAGATAGACATGGCGTGGGTATGCATTTTAAACGATCAACTGCTTCTTCTTGAGTATCCATCCACAGTCAACTATATTTTAATATAATTGTAATTTATTTTTTAGGTAATTTAGACATTGTAAATAACTCGAATAGCTTACCTCCACATAAGTGTACTTCTTCATAATGAGTTCGCGCGGGTTACTGGATATTTAATTCAATGTATCCTTATATAAAAGGTATTTATATGCATCAAATTACTTTTAAGCTATGGCAATGTTCTTAAATTCTACTATTACGATTAGCACCGGTAGACGAATATCAACTCCAGAAAACGAGCGCGCCAGATTACCCATAAGATTCCTAAAATAACCAACAGTTAAAAAGACAGACATATGTTGCTCATACTTCTCCTTAGACTGAGGAACAAATCTTTGATTTACTTAACATGTGTTTCTTTTAAATTGTTTACTATGCTTACATTAGACGCTGTGCGCCTCTGTGGCGGTATGTAGGAATATTTCGAGTCAATGACCCTGTCGTGCCGCAGTTGTATTATTTGAATATGGGGTTACTGCTTTCTTTTAGCCGCTCGGTTGTAGTTTCTTTTAAAAAACTTAGTATTATTTAGAGTTGTTTCCTTTTCTTTATTTTATGAATATTACTTTCATTTAAATTCCTATCACGGCCCAGCTGGTTGTAGCCCGTCCTGTTAACCAAATTTTATAGTGTATTTTCTATGATTCGGCGAATAATATCTGAAATGTCAGCATAATATCAATATCTTCCTGTAGCCCAAAAAACAAAAAGTAGCTATGCATGCCTTGCAAGTTGCTTAATATGTTTAAAAAGTTAAAATATTTTTGTACCTATCTGACCGTGAACGTTTGAGTTTGAAAACAAACCGATACTGAGGATACGATAGAACATACACTTAATACACTTTCGCACTTTTTAACAAACCGCACATAAAGTAAGTTGGTATGCAGAATAATGTAAGTAGCAATAGGATAAATTTTCTGCTGAACCTAGACCGTCTATTTTACGCGTTTGTGCTTATTAGTGTTGCTTTAGCATAATTAACATAATAGTATGTGAGGTGTATGTAGACTTTAAATTAATCCGAATAGATAGAATTACGCCATTCCAAATCTAATGAAATACCAAACACGGTATTGTATTGTTACATTCCACGTTCAACACGGAACAGAGAGCAGTATTCAATTCTTGCTTTTCATTTTCATTTTACTCAACCGAAGTTCAGTTCAAAAGTGCAAAAAGCAAACGCAAAGAAGTAAGCAAAACATTGTTCGATTCTATCAACGAATCTAAGCACTGGGCAGAGCGAGAACATCGCGTTGCGGCGTTGAGTGTTCAGTCTTCAGTCTTCAGTCTCCAGTTAGGTCCATTACATCGTCCATGTCCATTGCTTAGGAGCAACGAGTACTCACACTCAGCCAAAACGAGCGCGGCATGCGGTAACCGGTAATCACGAACGTAGCTCATAGGAGATGATGTGGATGTGGAACGTGGAAGACCATGCTGGCTGATGTGATGGCTGAGCGCTGCTGAGTGTGTGAGAAAGTGAGATGTGAACGCGAATGCGACATGTGCCAGCCAGTGAGTGTTGACTGCTGAAGAGAAGTGAGCGAAATACGCAGGAATGTGGTGAATGGAACACTCTGGTTCTTTGCAGTTATAAAAGGGAACAAAAACCAAAAGTCTCTTAAAAGTACATATTTCTCCTGTTCATGTATAACAGTATAATAAATTATTGATTGACTTTCACTAAAAACTAATGGCGAAGATGCTTTGCTGTGACTCTGACCTGTGGCTGTGGCACACATTCAGCCATGGATAATTTTATGTTGTTCATTTTATGCTATGCCACTAAATCAAGATAGCTTTTAGGAAATCCAAAATTTAAACGGGGAAAAACAGAATTTTTGGAGAACGAACGAACAGTTAATTAAAATTTGTTGGCTTCATACACATAATTCTTTATGTTAGTCCATACAGGGGAAACAAATCAAGTGCCATATTAAACTAAAAGCCAAAGTGCAAAACAATAATTGCTCGGTAGACCTTTGTCAACTACAAGTTGCGTATGACATCCGTGACCTATGACTAGACAGCATCTGATGAATGTAAGTTGGTATTAAGTAAGTTCGAACGTAGTTTAAACAAAGCAAGGAGAAGGTGGATAGATTACTTAAAAAATAAATGCATCTGTGTACCTAACAATTATACATTTTTGTAGAGTCATCGCCACGCAGAATGTTTCTTTCCGTTGGGTATTCAGTTGAAAAAGCCGTACGAATAAGACTATTCTCAGTTTCATAATTGCAAAGGTATTGTGTTTATTATTAGGAAATGGTTGTGCGACATTTAACAAAAAAAGGTAATCTTGCTATTATTGAAGCTTCAAATTCACACGAACAAAAAAAAATGTTTTGACAATATACCTATTATTTTTTGAGTTCGTTGGTCAGATGGGTTTACGTCACTTCATTATATGGGTATTAAAGCGATTTTAGGTACCTAATAATAATGGTGCAAATTGGTAGACATAATTCTCATTGAAAGCATGCAAACTGCATGCCTATTTTTAATGTTACGATGACGGATACAAGCAAAACCAGCAAGGTTTTGGAGAATAGGTAGATATACGTAATAATATAAACAACAAATTAGATAAGTTAGCATTTGGCCAACTTATAGAGGAAATCAACTATGTTGACATAGGTAATCACTTCGATCTTCCGCTGTACGATTGGAAAATATAATATGTAACGGAAGATACTTTCATCCGCTTACTGATGTGTTTTCGAATTCCATGTGGCGCGCCAAACTAGTCATTGTTTTTTTAAATTGCGACAAAATCATTGCACAAAGTCCGAGTAAGTATCCGGCTTGATTGTTTAATATTGTTCAATTGCATTACTCAGTTTCTCCAAAGGATTAACCTCGATCAGATGCCCAACGAAACAATATTGCATTGTGCGCCATTTGCATCACTCATTAAATGAAACCGATACACCAATTATTGAATGGCATTGAATAACATCTTCACTCTACGCCATGTGATGTGATGCTTGTTTGAAGCATATACGCTCTCCTCTTTTCTTCTCCACGCACCTGGTGCACCATCAAGCTACATTGACGCAACGATGTTCCAAATTGTTATTGTTATTTCTTATTGTTTGTCCACACATGGTAAACAAATACAAAAAAAAGTCTCGGATATAGTAGCTTGAACAACTGAAATTAAATTGAGGAAAATTGTGTTGTTTGTTTTTGAAAGGAGAATTGACCGATTTATACGGTTATTTAATGATTTTGTAGTTAACTCACTTTTAATTTGATCAGTCAAAGCTATTGCGCTAAATTTAGTGCAAGGTATTTGAAGAAAATTCAACGTTACTCATCTCAGCTTGCATATTGACCTACTTTCTTAATGGCATTAGTTTTAAACTTTGTTTGACGAAGAGGGTACGATCTAAAAATACGCCCCTTTATACGAATAGGTATCTTAATTTTGATTGATAACTATAAAATTGATATTCCATTATGCCATGGGCGGTTCACTAGGGCAATTTGCTGATATGTAGACCAAATACGTATATATTAACCAAATAATCGTAGATGTCCCAATTTAAAGAGCAGATGGTTTGCCACATTCCTAGACGCACAAATTTATTCGCAAATCACGTTCTTCCAAGAACTATTTTCAATATATTTCGTCGGGTGAACAATTGCTAAAAATTCTAAGAGGCTCTGCCGATAACTCTCTCTACCTACTAGCACTCTATCACACAAAACACAAGTGAGCAGTGACTGTGTGACGGGTGTGATAAAAAAGAACATAAATCAAGTTAGGCATTTAGGACGTTTACATTGTGGATGCAATGGTGGTTACTTTTGAATTCATTGCTCGTACAGTATACACTGCGCAGTTGGGACTGGGATAGTTGCCGGACCTGACATTTGTCAAGACAGTTTTATATAACAATTTTCCATTCACAACTGAGAAAATATAACGGTTCACGATATAAAAAAAAACGAATTAACGGATATCTTACATGTACCTATTTTGTCTAAACATTCGTGTGTGCGTCAGTTTTGTCACGTGTGGGATAATTTTGTGATGTATCAGTATTTTTCAATTGAAATATTTCGTAGCTTTAGGATGTTCGTCAGGCATTGATCACAGGTAAGATTTTTTTAGGCCAGATGTCCAACTAAAGCGATGCGACATTTACAAATTACAAATATAACAAACTATGGATGCTTTCGCATATATATCTTCTTAGCTATGCTATGTGTGAACGCCCTTGGACATATAAGTGTACTTAAAAGGACAATGGACAGGACGTTAGACACAGAAGGGGAAGAAAAATAATGATATTCAATTTTTGATCCGCACAGTATGTCCTTGCAAATACTATAAATCAACACCGCCCTATAAGCCATCTAAATAAATTACAAAACTTTTTTCGAGTAATATCCTTTAGAGGTTAAATATGGTAACTGACAAAAGTTTTGTCCATGATAAGGCACTTGAAAGGAAATACAACTCTATGACCCACCCCATGCAAATCGGCATGCATTGCATATACGATAGATATGCATTGTGGTTCTAAACTGAAATCAATATTCACATACACATTTCCATAGAAACAGGCTTTGGAAATCAATAGTTCTCAAAAACAAAGATTAAAACCTGCTAAATATGGTGTCAACAAAAAAAAAACTATGCATTTTCAGAGGAAACTCGTTCGAATTCCTGGTAAATTTTCCTGCGTTAATATTATAGGGTCAATGCTCAGTGAACAGTACGAATATTACGAACCATAGCAACAGTGTATATTTCTGCTAATGGAAATCGATTGAAATCCTTGAAAATATCATCGTGAATTGTAAGCATACACTGCCTGTGTGCTAAGCGGTCGAATTTCCATATCTGTCATGCTCGTGCTGTGCATACATAGAGAAACGCAAAGTCGAAGAAGTTTTGGATTTTTGCGACGTCAAAACCAGTCTTTCAACCTTCGATTTGTGGCTTTTGAATCTAAATTAAATAACTCCGCAGTTGAAACATAAGAAGTAGGCGAAGTTGAAATCAATTGCATGCTGTTTGATAGAGGCGCTTAAATTCTTGTAAGATGATTTAAAATATTGGCGTACCGAGAGCTCGAGGATGGGAGAGGTACATAGCGTACCTAGATATGTAATATACAAAAAAAAATGATTTATGTCACTTTGAATGAAGAATGTATACATAGGTATACATATATGTAGGTATGTGCGCATACATTGTTTTTGCAAGTTAAAATCAATATACATAATTGTCATGTGGCGAATACGTAAGGCAGTACTATCAACAAGAAGGTACTTCTTTATTTGTAGATGAGGATTACCTGGTAATGCGGAAGGATCGAACGAAAACTGCCCAGGCTTGAGCATAGCGCTCCTGGTTCAATGTAATTGAATCCTTGAACTGGAATAATAACTTTTGAAATTACATTGAGGTTCAAGCTCATTTTTCATATAGCACTATACCCAGTAAATATTTCATTATTGTTTCCACATCCATATTTTATGGTCGCCATCGGTTCGTTTTATCTAACGAGTCGGAAAATAATGATATATCGCCATTGCCACACGGTATTTGCTTGTGGCTCGATGGGCTACATTATACGCCCAGCCCAGTGCTAATACTCCACGTTTGCAACCACAGAAGCGGTAGCGATAATAAAAACATTTACACTCAATCCAAATTAATGCGGCCGGCAAATCTGATGGAAATAAATAAAGAACAGTCCCGTTAAACGAGCAGTTAACAATTAAGTGGTGCGGGGGATGTTGATGACAAACGTGGTCGATTGTTTTGCTAACGTATACTATTCAGTATGAATATTGTATACTTGCTATTGCTTACCTTCGCACTTGGAAGTACTATAATTAAGTAATGCCAAATTGATGCTCTGGTATAGACTGTAGTACTTAATTTTGTTATATATAAACGTCAGCTGATACAACTGTTATTGTAATCAATCTCTAATGATTGTCACTCTAAACAATACCAGAAAATGTTTTTTGTTTGTTCTGGGTCACCCTGTCAAGTAGTCTCTGCTAAGTTGTCCCGTTGCAACGAAATTCTGATGGGAGGAGATTTTCGTTAAGAAAATTGTTGGAACAACTGGGAGTTTATTTAAGCAGCTGGCTATGTTTTCTGTGCGTCTATAGTGTTCCATTGGCAGAGGGCCAAGTACTCTCTATGCCGGTCATGCTATTGCATTGATGCTTTCTTGTGCGTGTGACATTTTGTCTGCGTGTGCAATTCTTCTACGTCTCGTAGAGAGAGTCGGGACAGTTTATCTTCGGATACGGAAAGGGTGACCGAAACAGTCCTACCCCGCCTGTAATCTTCAGACAACTCCTTGAAGAGACTGGGGATGACTATTGGACAATGTGTCTTCGGATAAGCGGCGGGTGACCGAAAACAGTGTGCCCATCGATTATCCTTCCGACATCTCGCCGAAATAACGTAAGCCGCTATACGCCATTGTGCACCTTACTGGAGACTTGAAATGGTTGGTCAGGGGGATGACCGGTCGACAGTATGCTTTCGGATATACAAGTGGTGCCCGTATCGGTTAGACCTTCGCGTGTATCCTCTAGCGAAGGTTTGCTTTGGATATATAAGAGGGATGACCGAAGCAGTCTACCCCCCGTTATTATCTATAAACAACCCGTCCCATCCACCCATGGTTCTTGGATAAGGACGACGTCTTCTCCGCCCGTTGACAGGCGAAGCAATAAGTTAGCTGATGCTATTTTGTAGTGGTGGAGGTTAATCTGTAGCAGTCTTAGCATCATTGCTGACTGATACAGACGCCTCTATCACTGTCCTGTTACTTTCCTCCGAATCAGAAGAAAGCTCGTCGCTGAGGTTAATTGTGGAAGGAGGTTCATCGTTCGCCTTGACGCCATCCGTAACAGCTGGCTGCATGACCACGACTTGGTCTACCCCCTCTACAGAGATAGGAGAGGGACCGTCTAGCCCGGCGTTTAAGCCGACAAAAGTCTCTTCCGGTTCACCGGCTTTAATTATTTTCCAGTTGCTGGTCGGAAGATCGGGATTTTGTAGACGAATAAGTCTGAGAATGTCAGCTTCCGTTGATGGTCCTGGGGGCAACCAGACGCGTCCTTTGGGGCGAACTGGTATATCGCTCCAGTGTATCACTTGGAGCTCCGCGTTTTTCCACATCGGATTCGTTTTCGGGACCATCCACGAAGGACGGCGGTTCTGCCGAGGGATTTTCGTCCAAAAATCTAAGGACTTCTCCGGCTAAAATGGCTTTGAGCGTTAGCCAGTTCTCCCCGCTCATTTTGCCCTCGTCATTACCGTTGTCGTAAATGCCGTAGAGCATATTGTCCTTCACGACTTCATTGAAGGGTCTGTGTGCCGTATCAGCATTCTTCGCCATCTTTGAGGTCCCGGAAGTGTCTTCGACCGATCTGGGTCGTTTGGTCGTGGAGACCTTTTTGGCAGGAACTACCGAGGGTCTTCCCGAAGCAGGAAGATTTTTCGGGCTGCCGCAAACAGTACTGGGTGCTCCTGAAGCAGGAGTCGAAGTATTTGTAAGTCCTTCCCTGCGAAGAGGGGGTCTCTTGTTAGGGTTGGACTTATTCGGGCCGTTTGGAGGTAAGGACGGTTGGGTGGCGCTGCTAGTGGAGGGATGCAGTCTACCCGAAACAGGTTGAATTGCTTCCCCTTTCAGCACCTCGCCAGCCCAACGAATTGTGTCCCTGTCCTTTTGATCCCAGGAACTATCTGGTTTCGCCAGGACTGCGGCAAGTTTGTGTTTGGCAGCGCGTATCTGTTTGTATTTGACTGCGCTTGGAGAGGTGTTCTTCCCGCGCCAGCCATCTGTCGGTACAACTTTTTGTTGCCTGAGTTCCGCGTCCGAAACAGACGCGTCAACGGATCTTGAATCCGAGTCAGACGGAATTGTGGAATCATCGTCGTTGTCCGAAGTCAATTTCCTGTAGTCTGTAATAGGTGTTGTTGTTGTGGTTGTTGTTGTTGTTGTGGTTGTTGTTGTTGTTGTCGGTTCGTTGTCCTTGTTCATGGCCAGAAGGTCGTTTTTGTTTTTGTTTGATTTTTTATTTGAAGAGTTCATAAATTATTCCCACGAGTAAGCCGGTGAAGAAAGGTACGCCCCAACATAGCCGGTTCTGCTGGGGTAAGGCACTTGGATACGACAGGCCCTGCCAAGGCACCCGAAGGAGCTCGTATACGGCTGATTGAAACCCTCAGCCTTTCATCCCTGGGCACGGTTTGAATAAACGCTCACACCACCACTGGAATTGGGTTGACTAAATTTTAGCTTCGGAAAACCCTCCTCCGGAGACCTTACAGTATGGGAGTCCCTGCTGCAATCGCCCTCCGGTATCAAAAGGTACCTACTGAGCATCCACACCACGGCAAGGTAAATAGTCGAAAATGGATGACCATTTCAATCATCGTAAAGAACAACTCTGTTCTTTACTACAAACTGAACTCAAATTTGAATTTCTTAATACCGAACTACTTTTTGTATATTTTCTACCTTGTTTATTGAAATCAATGAATGTATCCATTTGCGATTCCAAATCCAACTTCCATATATTTTTGCTCTAACCTCATTTTGATTCGTGTGTCGTAAGGCCTTTTATACCCCATTGTTGTTGTGCTGCACAGTCTGTCAGTTAACTCGAGATCTATTCGATCGGAGCGTGTATTATTCAAAAATATATACACACGTTCAAACGAATTTAGTTTCAGTCAAATGACATGGCGATGGTTTCTGAAAGTATGTCTTTCACGCCCCATCTGATGAAACAATAACATTTATAGATGGTAAGTATAAATACATAAGTAGTCCGTTTTACTTGCAGTAAGTCTGTTTGTGCATACATACTTGATAATTATAAACATACTTAATACATATAATTTAAACTCTACCGAACTTTTAATTATTGTCTGTTATAACAAGGAACGTCGTTGAATGGAATTTAGCTGAAAATCTATGATAATTTTGCTCCAGTAATAAAAAGAAACAGAATACAGCAACCTAAAATAACCTTTCTAATCCCGTTCCGATTGGCATGACACACAAATGCCCACTTAAAATTTAAGTTGGCTAAATACCTTCAATCTACTGCCCCGTACGTCAAAGATATAAATCTACATTCCTTCACCTCTTTTAATGTACCGTTACACTACTTCTGATTGTATGGAAAACAAGCTTAAGCAGCAATGGTCTTAATAGTTTAGATTGATTATGTCCGCCCACAAGGCATTCTCGACACACATCTCTGTTTGCATTTTCACTAGAATAACTGAGAGTCTAATAATTAAATACACAATTGCGTACTTTTCAAGTAGGTACATAACCCGCTGCTGCGGCACACATAATCATAAGAGTTGTTCTTTACGATGATTGAAATGGTCATACTTTGTTTTACTTATTATTGCATAATTGCATAATTGACATTAGATGGATGACAAAAAACTTGAAAGGTAAAAAGTGAATATTTAGCTATGCATACATAATTTGACGACTTAAATGATGGCTCTACGTTCATAGGTAAATGTTGATGATTTCATTAAGCCGCAGATTACGTTTTGTTTTAAGTTTTTTTTTGAGATCTATTATGATGGGGGTCAGATTCTTGTGGATGAGTAATACAACATACTTGTTTGGCCTGTGGTCGAAAATCGACCCTACTATTTATTTAAAAACTCACCACTATTTTCGATAAAAGCGACATTTGTATATCGAAAGAAAACGCCCTTTGAAAATAGTTTTACTCATGATCAGCGTTACCACTTAAAAAAAGCGATGTATCCAGATTTGACCCAAAAAGTAAAATAGATTCAAGAAAAGGCAAGTAGCTTTAAAGAAATATAATCAATTTTGCGCAATGATAAGTTTATTAAATTATAATTTTGCCTATCAATCCTTATTCACATTCTTGATTAGTTCAAAATATCTTGTCATCGCGTTTGTAATTATTTTTTCACGTATTGGGCTAAACTTTTCAGAACAGACTGACAGGAACCAAAACCAAACCAAACGTATAACCTCAGACAGAAAATTAAAAGGATACCATTAATAAACGTCAGAAAATTGTAATAAATTTTGTGTTTATAGTCAAATTTGATGCAATTTTTTATATTTTTAAATCTGAATCTGGGCTCACATGAAAGAGTGTAAAACATTTTTAAAAATTTTTTTTTGTATTAAAATTTGAGCGGATTAAATAAGGGATGAAAATTTAGAGCAAAAAATGTATGTTCGTTTCCATAGCAACCAAAACCAACTGTCGCTAACACCTAGCAGATATAATTCCCCTAAATTAAAATTAGGTACATACACAATTGCTCATTTTTAGGGGCAGGTAAATTGCATTCCTTCGAAAATAGGTTCAAGGCCAAGGATTATATATATTTGAATACCTACGTTACAATGGCAATATGGCGGCGACAAATTGAATGTCAACAAAATGGTCTTATTAACTAACTGATAAGCATTTTGTAAGGGGAATTCCAAACTTTATTTTACAACTCTTAATGGCGACATATAGCCACGATTTTTTGTTTGTGGCACAGAACCTTTCGAATGATATAAGTTTCATTCTACTCACTTCATAATAAATACTAAAAAAGTGTGCGGAAAGTTCGGATGTTCACCTACTTATATAATGTATTTATAAAATTATACTATTGAATTACTAAAAAATTTACAAAGTTTGCTCGCACTCTTACCCATGTTAATATTTGGTTGATAATGAATACGTTGTTGTGAAGTACCGCAAGGTTCAATATTTGGATCGATACTTCATTCATTATGTGGACGTGCGAGCTTCTTCACTTGAACTGAATGGGTCAATTTTTTAGTTTTATGTAGACCTACACTATGGCGAATAAGATCGCAAAGGACAACGGTAACGCATCGGTTAATAACATGCACTTTACAGTCGAGATTTTTTATCGTTTTCAAAAATCGGCCAGCTTACAAAGAAGGTAAGTGTTCCGATATTTACATAACCAACTTTTATTTTATAAACTACATATTAGTAAAACTTCAACAGCACCACGAGGTGAGAAATATTTTAAGCCTTACATATTGCATTTAGAAGATAAATTTTGCTAATCGATCTGCTTCAGTAAGTAGTCTCTTAAATATGAAATCAAAATAATAATGCTTTGCTGCGGCAGTATTTTCTTCTCGGAAAAATATTAGGCATAAAATAAGTCAGTTAGTATTCTACTCTTGTTTTTGCAGCGAACATACCTACAACATAATCACCTTCACAATTTAAATCTATGTAGATTGAACCTGAAAATGTAATATGGGTTGTGTTTGTTCTGATGCTTATATGATTACGGCAGACAATTCAATTCTAAAAGGTGAGTGCTCCTTGCGATATGAACAAAATTCTAATAAGACAAATTGATGAGAAATTATAAAATTCAAACAGAAAATAAAACGCTTTTGTATAGAAAACAAAACGGAACGAAGATGAAAAATAACTATAATAAGGGATGTCATATAATAGTAGACGAAGAAAAAAAGATAGTAGGAAAAAATCTAATGACACTGCACTCAAGCGAAGTATGGTACACTCCGAAGAAGAGAAATGGATTCATGAGATGTTGAATGGATGGATAATAATTCTTTATGACAAAGTATCCTAGAGAATTTGCAAGACGTTGGTGAATCGTTTCGGGCTACAGGATAACGAAGAATGACAAGGAACGATAGCGATAGTTGTATAGAGTTTGCTTAGTGAATGAGATATAGAATGCATAAGGATGGCTTTTCCCCCTCGAGCTTTACACCATTGGACATTTTCTTGCTGTGATTCGTAAGTCCTTTTCAGCAAAATAAATTTCTGTACTTACTAATTACAATGGCAAGTAAGCAATTTTCTGTTTATATATAACGATAGAATTAGGAATCTGAGATCTTTGTTTTCCCAAACTAATTCACCTTAATACCCTAAAATAGGAAATAATGTACTTTAGCTAGTGTACAATAATTTTAATACCGCCCTTTGAATGTATTATTTTCTGCACGCGGTATACGGTGTTGCATCTTTATTTACCCGTAGCATTCCAATGTCACGACACAAAATTAAAGTAGCAAGTCGTGATTTCGTAGCACGAAAGACCTCTCTCTCAATTCGATCTTCAGATAGCAGCGACCTCGTGTAGTGTTAAATAATCAGACTTTTGGGAATCAAATTAAAACCGAGCCGCATACAGCCTGAATGCAAACCCCATTATATTATATGAAGTTGATTAAGTAAAACCGGACAGGAGTTTTGACACCACCTGCTGGAACCAAGCGGGCATATTTTTTGTGTCTCTCCACCATATCAAAATTGAAAAATATCCCTGTCCAACAATTGGACCGTGACAATACCTTTCTCTCAAACGGGAATGGAGCCAAATACTGCCACCACCAAGGGAACACAGCACAAACAACAGCTATTTCCTGAAGTTTTAACGCAAGCCAAACATGTTGCTGGATGCGTTCGTTTTTTACAAAGTGGTTTAAAAATATTAAAAACAATGCCAAAAGACTCGGCGCTCAGTCAGTACAAAGGTATAGCGAACATGTTTTATATTGCATAGATGTTCATACCGGCTGGTCGATTTTAATGGTGGATGCTGCGGCCTAGATTTATGGGTGGTATGCGATGTAGGCATAAGGCTCGTTACTAATAATCGTTTTTAATGTTTAAGTTCGATTTTACTTTCCGTGGTTGCTGTGCAGTGGTAATAGGTGTTAGACTTGGTGGTCAATTGCAATTCCGAGCCAATACCACGAAATGCCTATGATCGGGTTGTCGGTGAGGTCGTGAAGAATTCCCTATTCGTGATAGATATTCTTCTTTTTGTTTCGCAGTGCGCAAACTCTAGTTTTAACTCACTTTCAGTTTCAGGCAGCATATTAATACATAATTTAGTTGTGAGCTGTTTTGGTTTTAATATCTAGTAGAATTTCGAAAAATACTGCTTTCCAATTTCAGAACCAACTAAGTTCGAAAAGCTTTTCCATTTCAGCAATCAACATTTTCGATTTGTGTCTTCGATTAAATCATTCAACAGAACCATTTTCGTTAAGTTTAGACACCGCCAATCTGCAAGGGGTGTACAAACATGTTTCCATTTTCGACCACAAGATGACTTATTCAGTTCACAGCATGTTTATCAGCAAAGTAGGTAGGTACTATTCGTTTAGTAGGCCATTTCATTACTATCAACAAATAAACAACATTATTATGTTACTTCAACATCTATAAAAAAGAAAAAGAGATAAGCGGCTGTCACCTCGAAATGTTTACCCTACCAGCAGTAGGGTATTTCGATTGACAAATTTTTTAAATATGTAAACAAACAAGTGGTAAACAAAATCAAGTAGGCATACGCTCTAGTGTGCACGTTGTTGTTGTTATGTATATATATCATAAACAAAAACAAACTACATACCTATTTCTCTCTATTCCCAGCCTGCGGCTGGGGTCATTGACAGATCTAAGGCGAACAGTGCAATTCGCAAAAGCGTGGTGTACGTGCCAAAGTGAGCCAATACACCCATTACCCATAAGCGGAAATATCGAATCAGGGTCAATTCTGCAATTGCCTCCACTCTTGTCGCTTATATATACCTATATACATATTATCGTTCTTTTGCAATTTACTTCGTGGTGGTTGGAAGTTAGGTATATTTGTTTATTTAAAAACAAGTTTTGAATGTGCAGACAGAGTAACATCTTCCGACATCGTCGACTGCAAATTAATGGTGGAATTGGTCATTTGAATGTTGTATGATATGAATATCATAAACACGGACTCCAAATTGAGGTGACATGACAGGTTTCTCACTTTTTTTTTTGCAAAAGAAAATCTGTAGCGTATCTAGATATAGGGATAGAAACACAGGACATTGCAGAACATAACAGAATAATTGAAGTTAAAAAAAAGAAAATGTATGGACAATTTGGGGTTTTATGTGATTGTGATTTAATTTACCTAAATCAGGGTCCGTTGTTCAACCAAGAAGAAACAATTTTTTGTGTGAAATTTTGATAAGCAATACAAATTGAAATTGAAATTTAGATCTTAATTCAATTTCGTCAATGGGTGATTACGTGAGTAGGTAGGTAGGTACCTGTGGTATTTATTATGAATTCAAAAGATGAGTGGCTTATTAGCACCAAACAATTTGTAATATCAGAACTATAGCGAAGGTCAAACAAGACAATCATTCGAGAGTTTTGACTTATTGGGAAAACTATTTAATTCAGCTCCGGGTATAGCATACAAATGTGTAGACGATTTGCATTCGATGAACAAAAAAATTACGTTCCTCGCACGAATATTAATGCTAGAAGCTACTCGTATAGGTCTAGGCGCCTACGTTTACATTATGCGCCTACTATTTGTTTATTCTTTTAAATAGTATGCAATTCAGTGAATACGCACTATCAGTATCTTTAAGAAAAAAAAAACAACAAATCCTATCATCAGATTATCACGTAGACCGAAGATCACGAAGTCTTCGTCTTCCATACACGTGCAGAATGCACGTTTTCATTTTTCCTCCCATGCTGATACCATCCAATATGTGCACAGTGCATGGGTATATACATACATGTATACTTAATTCGAAGTAACCTTCAGCTCCATCTTCGATTTTTTGGAACGCAGAATTCAATCCAAGGTATAAATTCCATAAAAACAAACTGAAAACAGCTGAGAGTTGATTCGTGTGGGACATGATCTAAATAATGTACATTGTACATACGAACAACAATCTACCTAAAGATGCATAATCTTTAAAAACGCAGAAAGAAAGAAAACTGAGAAAGAGCTTCAAAACATGTTTCCCCCCAAACATAGTACATGACTCACACAACCAAACTTGCAGTGCAGTGTATATACACAGAATACAGAAGTGCGCCAGCAAACAGGGCCCCCTTATCATTAGTTTTTGTGTACGTGCAGGGCTAGGGATGGGTACACGCAGCGTCTTATATAACAAACTCTCTACGCAGTTTTCCTCTACCGATCTGAATGGTTTAGGTTTAATGTGAGTTTGGCTGCGATCGTGACCGGTTGGACTTTTATCGAGAGCGTTAATTGTTAGTGAAATTGTGATTTTGAACATTTACAAGTTTGATTTGCGTCAATACTAAAACCATATCTGTTACAAATTTAAATAAAAAAGCAATAAATTAGAGTATAAACATATGCAATGGCATTTTCCATGGTGAGATCTGCACTTATGAGGACTTCGCGAGAAATCCTTGACAAACGAGTTATCGGATCTGTTGGATTGCTAAATAGCTTTATAGAAATAGACACAAGGGTGAGTTGGAATTATTCTACGGTATATGTTATCCCCATTACGTTATTGTTTGTGTGAACGTTTGATTCGAATGGACAAGACAACAAAACCACTTGTTGGAAACAGGGTATATGCTATTCATTCCGAGTCTAGTTTTAACCTGAAGTGCACTTGCCTCATAAAAATCTCTCTTCTTTCTACCTGCTCAAACTCAAAGCAGCGTTCGAATTCTCCCATTGAAATGGGATATATGTATTTGTAACGAGATTCAATAGTAGCCACCTACAGAATGGAGAGAACAATTGCCTCAGATTCTATTCCTTCTTCAAATACCTAAAGGGCGATTATCAATCGTTGTTGGTCTATAAATTCGCTACCGCGATGAAAACTGGGTAATGGTAATTCCGTGCTTTCCCCTTTCCTGGAATACCATTTGCTCTGTCGTTAGTAGGAAGTTGACAATTTGACATACAACTGTTTACCAATGTAAATTTTAAATCGTAATATTCGTATACAATATACATATGTATTTACAATAGGAAATAAATATTGTAACACAACCAACATTTGAATTCAAGGTGAACAAAAAAAAAAAAACTCGTTACTACATAAATTTCGGCTTCAAACCAATAAAAATGGTAATAGCAACCGGGCTTAAATTCAAAACAAAGACGAATCAATCAGTACACAAATAATAATACAAAAATAAAAATGTATCCTAAAAAATTGCATTTGGTATAATCTTTTGAATTTGTTTCCTTTTAGAAAATGTTTGCTTCTCGAGCAAATTATAGCCTAATAAGAAAAGATGTTCATCACCAAGTTTTACTGTTTGCTGCCGGCCAGTATGCAAAGAAACAAATATCATCCCGCGCCTATGATCTCGAATCGGATACAGATTCGGATTCGGACGATGAAAAACATCAAAAAAGACAAAGTGAAATAATGAAGAAACATGTGCAAAGGGTAAGTCAATAGACGCACAAAATGTAAATATATTGAAAACTAGCTTTTGAAAAGGGCCTACTGAGTTAATTTAGGGCACATACACATGAGCGCTGCGACAGCTTACAACATTTATTATACCTAGATATCTCCTACACACTCGTAGCCACGTAGTTAAATGTCTCTGTTTAGTCGGTATCATTCATACATCCTCATAATACATATGTATATTTATATGTTATATCGTTGGTGTGGCGATAAAGTGAAATAAATCATACGTTGATTGACCCTTAAAGTTTAAAAATCATATTTGGTGCCGAGTGTTATCGTGTTTTTATTAAATCCCTTCAAATATGAATGATTATCTGTTTTTGTTTGTTGTTTTAATACGCTGACTGGGAAATTAAGTACGAACATTTGCAACTTAACTGTAAGCAGTTGGATCCCCACAGTTCTAAATTGAATTTAAACATACACATAAACATAAACATTCGATATATGTACTTTGAGAATAGTTGAGCGTGCCTGATTAGTTTCACGTAGCCAAAATTATACCTACAACTGATTTCAATATCTAAGAAAAGCAATTAGCTTAAGAATCTCAAGGCAAGCTTCCTGGATTAAAAAACAAATTGATACGATGGTTCATATTGGGTTGTCTATAATTTGTTTGTTTGCATATGGTAGCATTTTTAGGAGACCAGGTTCTAATAACACCACAGAACGGGGATCACGTCATTTGATCCCGCTCAAATACCGATTTTCGTAAATGCCACCCACGACTCGGAAAAACTATTCTTGGCAACACTTGCAAAGCCCTGTAGGTACAGACTTGTCAGAAAATTCCTTTAACTTCTGAATGAAGTGTTTGTGTCTTGCGCATCTTCGTCACACTTCTTCTACATATAAAATTGATGACACTTCAGAGTTTTATGCGCGACGAGAGAAAAGACAATATGATTTTTTATTACTTTGAAAGATTCCTCTATTTATCGTTGGATTTAGAGAAGCCATCATATCGAGTATTCTACATTTCGGCTCTAACATGATTTTGGCAATCGCCTGTTTTGGGATTATTGGGTGAGATCACCGTACCTCACGATTGATTTAAATTTTAAAAAGTGAAATCCAATGTTAGCAATAAATTAATAATCGTAATTTTATTTTTGGTAGGTTCATGGTTACGATAATTTTTTAAAATCGGATCGGTATCGGATAAAGATGAGAAAAAGAATTAAGTCGATTTAAAGTTTGAAAACATTATATTTCTTTCTGGATTTTTGAAACTGCTCTTGTCATAAAACGTTTTATGTATTCGAGTCTCTATTGACGCGTGCAAATTAGTGTAGATTCCCCATTTTTTCATACCTAAGTATGCAATAAGTGTAATTTTTCTTAATCTTCCTAACACAATAATTCTTTTTTATTTTGCAGGGGGACAGCGAGTTTTGGCGGCGCAAAATGCGCACACTTCATAAAATTTTGGACGTTAATAGGGACGGGGTAATTTCGTTCGACGATTTCAATTTGCTTACTAGGCGATTCACTGATATCGGAAATTTAGCACCTGAAACCTCGGCAGAATTTCACGAGGTTATGAAGGTAAGAATAAACTTTTAGTTTCTGTTTTAAAAACCAAAACTAACATGTGTTATTGCAATTTCATAGCAAACTTGGGAAGAGCAGTGGGGAGAAATAACCCCTTATAACCTTGTTACCGCCGAACAGTTCCTCACCGACTTGCATCATAAACTAAATGACAGGGACCAGGTGAAAAACATTGGACGGTTCTTGCCATACGTTTTTAAAGCGGTCGACATTGATCATTCTGGCCACTTAGATCTCGATCAATATAAGTTATTTTTCCGATGCCTTGGACTCACGGATGAGGACGCGGCAATTTCATTCGCTGTGATAGACAAAAATGGCGACGGCCAATTGTCATTAAAAGAATTCGTTCATCTCGGACGGCAGTTTTTTTTATCCGAGAACGAGCGTAAAATATCTAAAATGTTTTGGGGACCATTGTTTGATCATTGACAATTCCTAATTATAGCCTGGTTTTTAGAAGAATGGAATTTTTCCTTCGATGAATATTTCAAATTCTTAAACACAGAATGGATAGATATATACATAAGACTATTTTTTTATATAAATTCTTTACTTTTAATTTGTTCGTTTGTCCACCCAATCGATTTAAAAGACAATAATATAACACAAATATACAAAAACATATTTTTTTATTTAGTTTCACCAAACATAATAAGTTTATAAATGAAGAATCTTATTAATGCGCTTCACTTCGGCTATTTGCCCTTGGATTTCTGCCATCCTGAAATAAAACAAGGTTGTGATATAATGTCATTGATTTGAAGAAAAAAATTGTGCCTAAGGTAAATAGTTAGCACAACAGATCTGGCTCATTGCAAAAGGGTCCGAGTCCGAATTGTTGAACTCAGTTCTCAGGACAGTTAATAATTCCAAAACATAACCAGATACGCAACTATTTAAAACACAGACCACAAACTGTTACAGATCAATATAAGAATAAAACTGGGGTGGTTCGGTTTTTTTTCGGATGAATGGAGAGCCTACAATTATTTTATACCGTATCCATTGAGTGGTTTGCTGCCAATGCCAACATTATTAGTAAGAAGTTTACATTCGAGCAGGTATTTAATTTTTCTGGAACCATGTACAGGATAACAACTTACATTTGCAGAAGAACCTCTTGAATAGTCGTTTTTTGTTTTTCTGGTAGGTCGAATGGTTTGTTCTTTGTACTTTCTGTGTATTTCTGAATCTAAAATGATAATCAGAATTAAATGATACTAAATTGTAAAGCTAAACGGGTCTCTTACATGATAAACCTGCTTGTTGATATTTTCTTTAGCCTTCTGGGGCGCATTTGCCAAACTTTTTGTTTGATTATTGATCTTTTCGATTTCTTGGGCGAATTCCTTCTCGGCTTGTGTATTACTTGGAAGACATGTATTTGCTTGTCTTATCAAATCCTGACATCTGAAATCAGATACGAATTTTAAAATTAATTCCTTTTATAAAAAAGACGACTATTTTTCTTTAAATTCTGGCTTAAACTAGTCTAATTCGCGTAACAGACAAAGAACACTTACTTTTTTGTAAGCAATTCCTGATTTTCGCTGATTTCCTCCAATCTTTCGGCTAATCTGTGTGCGTTCTCCCGGATCAAATCTCGCTCTTTCTCCAGATAACAAATGTCCTCTTTTTGTTGTTCTTTGAGCATTTTAATGGCATTTAGTTTCTGCAAAAACTCTGCACGGGCTTGTTCGTGTTTTTTTAAGTACTGAGTTCGAAGAACTTCCATTGTCTGCGTTAAAAGTTCATACGACTCCTGAGGAGTTGGCTGTGTTGATTTATCTAGCGACATAATTGGCTGAGTAACCGAACGCCTAAGAATATTTTTTATGTGTTCCATAAAGGAAGGTTGGTCAACGGGATTATCAGCTTTTCGAATAATAGCTTTTGAGTCAATATTGGCCCCTTGGCAGGGCAGTAATTTTGCATCGATGACCAAGTTTAAGCTAATTACTTGGCCACTTGCTAAGAGTAATACTATTTCCGACGGCATTTGCAAAAGGACAAATCCAAGAACAGCGTTAACCTTGTCTCCACTGTTAAATTTAGTGCACACAAGATATTCAGCTCGGGAACTATTCAATAGGGCTGATATATCTGCAACAACTAATAATAGTTGATTAATAAAATATAAAACTGAGATACAAAAAAGACAGAGTAACAAACTCGTACCTTCCGAGTCCAAATACCGTTCAAGCTCTCCAATAAAATTAACAGTCACCACGTGTAATCCAGTATTGTGATAGGCAAAGTAACGCAATTCATTTATAGAATCCCTATAAAAATAATATATTGATAGAAACTACTGCTTTAAATATGTGCTCTTACTAATACCTTTTAAGATGAATTGGGCATGTGTATGTAGATATATTCCTCGTATCAGGAATGCCAAGTTCCAGTTCCACTGTTTCCAAAACATTGACGATCCATTCAGAAGGATGAATTAACAGGCTAGAATCCACTTCACTGAAAGACTAGACGGAAAATGATAGCAGCTTAATTCAAATAATGAAATTAGTGGTTGTATTTCCAAGTACCTCTTCAGTTGTTTCGGCTTCTAAAAGAAGTCCGTGATGTAATCTACCTGTTGATTCAGCAATAACGATAGTTAATGGCAGTGACGGAATTAAAAGAACTGCACAGGAATCTAGACCGTAATTGTCGTTGGTTTGCGGGCGTATTGTTATAGGTCCTTGAAGTCGAGGTCTTAATAATGTTTATTAAAACGATATTAAAAAAACATAAATCAAAATTTTGCCTACTTTTCCGTATCGATCCCCGCCAAGAGAATGTAAATGTTGCCATTTTCGCGTAAAATCACTATTGGCCATTCAACTTTTTCATTTGATACTTTTCCAATAGCATTACTTTCCAAAAACTGGCCCTTACTTACGCTATTCTGCCTGGTGCTCGTATCACCAAGGATGCTTTTTGAGAGGTTATGATTAACAATAGTTGTGTCGCTTGAGCACGCTACAGCCGGACCTATATCGAAATCAACGGAGCTTTCACCTAAAACGTAAGGTGTAGGTAAAGTTGTCGATTCATTCGTAGTGTTGGCATTTACTACGGGAAAAGGACCAACTTGCCATATGTGGCGTAAACTATAGTTGTCATAGACCCTACAAGATAAAGCCATTTATTAAATTGTCGCTTTTGGTTTCCTTACACACAGACCGTATGGTGTTATCAGACAGCAACACCAACAGATGTGAGTCTGAGGGGGAAGCTGGATGCCATCGTATTTGCCGTATCTCTATATGAGGATTGTTGTTGAAGAAATGAGCGTCTATGTTCTTGGATCTACATGAGAGAATAAAATACGTTGTTATGAGTGCAAGACAATTTAAAGTGAAACAAAGTTGTTATCGCATCTACAAGGCAGCAATAACTTGTGACAATAAGACAAAATGCATTTCGCGGAATGCATGGATTTTAGCCAGAAAAGATAAGTGTTGGTTAAAGGCATAATTTGAAAGCAAAAACACATTTACCTACGTTAGTAATTAACAAAGGATTAAGGAAATATATTACGCTGCAGGAAAGTTCTTCTATTTTAACAGCTTGGTTTAGGCTGCTTAAATTCGCCGGTGTAGCTCCATTTCATTGGTGTGAAAAATATAACAGAACCCACATATTAACGATAACAACGTTTTACTTGGACATATAAAATGCAGAAACAGTTTTGTTCGCTTTATTTGTGACCGCAATCCGTAACTATGACATCCAACAGCAAACAAAAAGCCCGCAACGTAAATCTTAACTTATACGAAAATTACCTGTACCGCAAGTAAATAATTTTCAATTAGTCAGTAACTGCTAACGGAATAAAAAGAACACAGTAGACGGGACTACTTACCACAGGTATCTAAAACTAAGTGGTTATGACACCCCTAACCCCGCGCTTGTATCTCTTTATACCCTTTTTGCTTCTAACTCTAACCGGTTAAGTTTTTCGCGCTTTACCATGAGTTGCCTTTTTTAATTTAATAATTTACTGACGACAGTCAACATTGAATTAGCATTATAAACCATTTTATTTTAATTTAATTATTTATTTTTTTGTTATTACTTCTTTGTTTCTCTTTTGTCTTTGTAAATACCCTTATCAATGTAGCGCATTTAAATTAAGATTTATATAGCGGTTGTCATCCACACTAAATTTGATAATTGATTTAATGCCATTCAAGATTGTTTGAAGTATGTCCTAATTTATTTTTTAGAGGACCTGTAATCACTCTTTTGTAGAATTACAGTTGTTCAAATCGCACATATCCTTGCGTGTGAACATGCTTTTAATTTTTAAACGGATTTTGTAACTGAACAAAAAACAGACACACACACACACAAACACACATCCATTGACGTTCTATGCTTATTTCCCTGAAACATTCATTTCTAAAATAACGTATATGGCAGAGAGAACTGCCCAGCAGGGAAAGATTTATTTCAGAGCATGCGGCTATGAAAAAACTGTATAGGTACCATAAAATATGGAAAAAAATGTCCTTTTATCTATAATGTCCATTTACTCATTTTATATTTTCTTTGGTAAAATTAAATTTATATTAGTATAAGTATGTCCTCTGGCGATATGTTATAGCTAAGTGGGTACGGCCCTCGGACTGGTTGGCGGATTCAACCAACATCTCGCGTACCTACGTTGAAAATCCTTTTTTTTTTTTTTTCATTAACGCTATATAAATTCTATATCTTTGCAGAATCGCACAAGTGTAAAAAAAAATTGGGGGTGCATAAGTATCTTTACACATATCCTTATTAAATACATACATTTATTATAACAGAGTAAAAACGAAGGCAAATTTAACAACTGGACATCCTATATCGTTGTAATTACATCATTTATGCAGGACGAATATGTCTTGCCACCGCTACTGCTGCAGCGGACCAAAACCAGATTTAATTCTTTTTATTCCTCTTGCCAAAGGGTGGGATTTTTAAAAAGGATGTGTCCTTTTTTCATTCTTGGAATATAGTATATGCAAAAGCAAATGGAATACAAAAAAAATGAAAAGTGGTTGCCATTTTTATTTTCCACCTCCTCTTATATGTGGCATATACTAATTTTTATCCTTCAGATCCTTTCAAACATATTAAGCGTGAAGAGTATGCAAAGCACGTAAAAATGTGCTTTTTAAGCATTCATTTCTTCAAAGAACTCATTTATGTTGGAATAATGATAAGGTTTATACAACAATGTTAGCAATTATACAAACATGCATTTTGCCTGCGTTCGAAACAAATATTTAACAGTACTTTTTAAGTTTGCAACTAAAACCTATTCAAATTTCTGTTTTCATATTCCCAATATCTTCGCGTAACATAAAATAACGAATATTTTATTGAATCTACGAACGCTAGTCAATGTATGTTAAAATTAAGGTTTGGGTATATATATTCTCATTTCAACTCTTGGATTAGCATAGCCATAAACCACATGTGTAGATGCGGAGGATGACTGGCTTGAAAAAAACGGAACAGAAAATAGAGCTGCTCATATAATGTAAAGAACAGAAAGCTATGGTTAAAGCGACCCATACAATTTTAAGGACTTTGCAGCGGCAACTACAAGTACATAAATATGAATTTCAATAAAACCACTTCATCTTAATAAACTGGCAAATATCTTTCACCATATGGTCCGTGCATTGAAGTAGCCTTTATCGGAAGTTTTCGTGGACTCTATCAAGCATGGTGACGAGTGTAGTGGCAATTTGTGCCCGACTATTGTGAAGTAGGTTAAGATTCTTGGGACGTTTGCAAACAGGGTTACAAAAAAATCATAGGTTTTAGTTAAGAAAAACGCAAACCCTGGCTGTGACCAGAAATCTAAAGGCGAGATTGTCCCCCAGACATTAGGCAATCGCACAATGCCATAGCAGATCAAAAATTCCAACTTACGAGCAATACCATATAACAACGCCATTAATAAACTCAGTCCTGTATTTCAATATTGTTATCGACAGCATAGGTAGGTATACCCCCAATCTAAAACAAAAAAATCCATCAAACGAAATCATAAATTTTAAATCTTTAGATTGTGCACATATGAGTACCCCGAATCCTTCCTAGGATATGTTAAACCCATCCGTTCTTTTTTGAAATTTTTATGTGTGTCCATTTACGAAAGATGTGAAGTTTTTCATTCCAACTTTTTATGCGCGAACTTCTAAAGCGGATATGAGTATAATGTCCTTTAGGATACTCAGTTAATTTATGGTTCCGCCAAGATTTAAGGGACATGATTTTAATTATTTTAACTAAAAAATGTGAGCTTGCAAACTTTGTATTAATTTCATGTATAAGGTTGTTCTGTATAATCCATATGCGGCCAAAAGGACGACACCTATCCATGCTATGATCCCAGCTTTCGTTTCTACGTACCTTCCATCTCGTATTTTTTTAATTAAACTTTACTCAACGACGATTTATTGATGACGTTTAGTTAATTTGGTTGGGAAATGCTCGCGCATAAACGCCATTAAAAATTTTTGTCGCCTCTAGGGCCGATAAAGGGTTGATGAGTAACGAAGATGATGGCAGTGGGGTACGATTTAATTTATTTACCTCATTAATGGAAAAGTCCTCCCCTACCACTACAGGTTAATGGTCCGTACGCTTAGTTTCTCTTGCAGTTTTTTTGTTGTTTTTACTTTCACTTCGTGCTAATTTGCTTATTTCTTTTCTTGAACCCTTGGCCTCTTTTATGGCACCTCTCGATATCCTTGAATTAATTTCGAACTGAAGAGCGACGGTAGAGTTAAAAGGTAAGCAGATAAGGCGAATGACTTTTGTTTGCGCCTCCTGACATAACATTGATAATCCTCCTCTACAAATCCACTCTTCTAATAAATTACAAAAGCAAAACCAGCACGCAGAACCATACAGATGAAGGGTTACAAAAATTCTGATAGCCTTCATCTGGTTGCCGACGCCGCAGCATCGTCGTCATCATTTCCTAAATTTGGTTGAAGTGAAAAGCGATAAAAAAAAGTACCCGCAAACCTAACCCCTTGTGGTTTAGATACGCCTTAACCATTTGACACGAGTAAAAAATATAACGGCCGTCGGCAGCGGCACATCACCCCTTTGCTACCATGAAATGACCTGGTGTATCCGCTATTTTCCTCACTCGAACCTGGAGTTATAATAAACTTTAAGTAAACACTTTTAATTACTCTCCCGAAATCGAGAAACGAAAAAAGGTACCAATAAAGGAAGGAAAGCTTTAAATGAGGAGCGGGACTACAGCAGTAAAAGGACTTGGGACAGCTCGCTCGCGCGCAAAATGGTAAACGTGTTCCAATAATGGCTGGTTAGGTTGCGAGCAGGTTGACAGGTGCAAACGCGGCTCAACCATTAGATTACCCTCGTTTTTCCTCTGACTGCAGGTGGGAATATGTATTCGGCCGATGTTTGCCGACCAACTGAGAGAAACAGAGGAAAACGCCAAATATTCAGGATCGTGCTAATGCATAATCATGCTTGACATCATCGCACCGGGCGTGAGTGAAAAGAACATATACTCACCATTGAAACACCTCCTCTTGTTTATCCTAACCCTTCATAGGGCAAGTTTAATTGAATCAATAGTTTGAACATATAGCAATAAAGGTGAACTGCATTAAATTGCTGGTCAACATTATACATGAATACATTTAAGGGGACATTTTTTTTTATAATTGCAGCAACGACCAGCGATTAAAGGGTAAATCATATTATACGTAGAATCGAAAATTGACGAAGATCCCGCTTCATGACATATAACTTCAATGTAATCATCTTGGTTTAAGATGTATTACTTGTTCTGTATACCGACTGAAGAAATTCGTCCAGAAACTATCGAACACCTTTTAAAAATAAATTACAAGTTCGCTTTTCATTTGTTTAGCTACCGTTATTTTGAACATCTAGTCAAGAGTGAAAAGGCACAAACAGAGCCCACAGCCACACACAGAGAGTGCGCGAGTTTACGAGAAACAAATATCAATTGACAGCAATTTTTGCAGCATATACTGACTTATCCACATATGGATGCCTACACATAATTCCGTTGTGGAAATCTCGCACATTTACTGTAGCACCTATTGAAGAATACAAGACGGGCAATTTCCTTCAAGGTGATTCCTGCCTTCGATGCAAAATGGAAAACCATATTATAGAATTACATTAAACCCCCTTAGGTTATCCTTCTGGTTTCATCAATTCAAATGTATATAACAAACTCTTTGTACACATACTACCAACTAACCACCACTATTGCCTGCTACTTCTAAATGGAAGAAGAAGAATAATAATGAAATTTTCTTCTGTTTGAAATCACATCAAGAAGATTCGTTCGTCGACTGTCCGATGTACGCGAGGGCCAGGCTGGCAGACTGACAGAGTGATGCGGGTGCAGATGGCTTTTCGGAGAACTTCAATCATCATCTGGGTTAGTTACCTATTAGGAAACTTTTAGTTAAAACATCCACCCTTACCTGGAGCATAGACGCTGTACTGTAATAGAATCAAATACCATGTTTTCTTTTTTCATAGAGTGGGTGGGTGGTCGAATCAGAAAAGGATCTACATCGAACGTTACACCGTAAGTCCTCGCTTGTGTTAAATTTCAAACAAATAAATTTCTCTGTTAAATTAATTGTAAATTTAGCAATTATTATCCTAGTGCAGTTCATAACTAGCAAATTAAATGTTCTTTCGTTTGGCTGCAGTTGGGCCAAATGTCGATCGTTAAATGGAATATGGAACCCCTCACTCTGAAGTTGGGCGCTTCGTTCAATTTTTCAGCAAAAACGCTGTCCCGGTGGATGGTTGCGGTTGGCCATGATATATTTACTTTCCAATTGAAATGATTCAGATTTTGATTGCAACCAATTAAGAGAAAGTCTCTTTCGGAAGATTACCATATTTCAAAAGAACATTTTCCTAACGACTGAGGTAGACTCATGCAGATGAATGGGATTGCATACACGATTTAAAAATAAAATTAAGAAAACAACGAAATAATAATCTAACCTGTTTACCTGTGCGTCGGATCTTAACTATGCAAATACAATGTGAATTAAAAAAGCGTAATATAACGCATACAATGACTCAGAATGGTATGGGATTCTGGATGCGTGGCATTGTCGTTTTGTCTAACCCTTTATCTTTATTTTATGTCTGAAACGCGTAGTGAATAAAAAAAAGGATATAATACGAAGCCCAAAGGGGAAATCAGTGAATATGAATAGAAGAACTGGCGTTACCCGACGACGCCACTTAGCCTCCCACCAATGATAATCTCTGTGTTGAATTAATACAAACAGAGGCAGCAGTAATTTGCATGTCCTTTTTTTTTAAACCCAGAATGTAATTATAGCCCCGAGTAGGTGAGTACGAGCAAAATTACCCAAATGTTATTAGACTTTTATGAGCATTTTAAGTAGAAATACGAGCTCCAATAATTATTCAAATTGTGTTCGCAATGATTGCAAATATACAGCAACACAAAAATACACAAGGGGAAAAATCGGTGAAAGCTTATCTTTTAACCGAAATAATAACCCACTAGATTTTGAACTTCATAGTTGTTCAACGAATGGCTACGCCAGCAAACCAAACTGGAGTGAAAAATATTCACAAGTCATTATGATGCGAAAATTGGACTTTCAGACTGCGACTTATTTGAGCCCACATCTGCGTCCAGAATTGACCTACCTAAGGATTTCAAATTAAAATTTATAGATGATATTTTGAGAAATATATTTGTTAATTGCCATTCTATGTTGTCCGATTAAACTAGTTTGGATGATCTCTTGTGAAGCTAATGTTTATAAAACACTTACATGGTATTAACGCCTTGGCAGGGAACATTATTCGTGTTTGTGCTCGAAAAAGTAACCTTTAATTGGACGGCCTGAATACGAAGTTTCCATACCCACTTTGGAAATTTTTTTTTGTTCATTTCTCAGTAAAATCTCGAGTTCTACTGTTTTCGCGAAAAAAAAAATTGTTAATTTGTATGTTGTTATACAAAACGAAGTTAAAATCATCACCACCCTCGTCGAGCGTTCCTCCATTACCTACTCTACAATTTTTGAACGAGAAAATCTGTAATTTATATAATTATTCCATTATTTCATGTAAAATTTTAAGTTATTAAATCAAATTACGAAAGTGAGGACAAATTCCAACGCCCTCTGACTCTAGTTGCCACCAAAAACCAACATAATAAAATCCTTAATGTTCCATTAAGCCTTTTCTAGAGTTTATCCGAAAGACACGGCAAGGAAAGTTATCAAAAGTGGAAATCATATTTCACTGCTTCAATATTGGTGACGGTGGCACTCTCCACACCTCCAAATATTTTTGTCAGTCTACTCGTCCTGAAGACCTTGTTATTATGTACGGTTATAACACAGGGGATGGTGCTGGCACTCTTGCATATATATTTAAACAAAAAGAGAAAATATGACTCAAATGACGAGATACCCTCAATAGGACCGTTGCCGTTGCCATCACCTACATAACCCTTTTGCCAGAGCACTAGGCTAATTTTCATTAAACGGATTAAAAATACTTCTCGTTCTGCCCTTCACAAATGTACCTCCACACGCTTTTATTGCCTATAATCATCATCATTGGCTTTGGTGGAGGTATCCAAAATATGAATTATCATAAAAACATTGGGTATCAGCCGTTTTAAACCTCTCGCAACACTGTAAAGCAAGGGAAGGGATGAAGTGCTCAAACGTAGCGTCGCAGATAGTCTATGTTAAATGGATACTGGTAAATGTTCGCTAATCTCAAAAGTATTCGAGAATATTAAAATATTCAAATTTGGCGTTATTAATAAGTATTTTTTGATGACGAGAGAAAACAATTCAGGTAAGGCGGGTGAGTCGTTCTATGCCATAATCATCTTTAGCAGCACCAGGCGTTGAAATTGTTTCGATTTGCATAGAAATGATGGCTGAAGATCAGAAGCCTCGCTCCTGCAGCCTGAACTATCGTCTCCGGTCAGGAGATATTATGATATTCGACAAATTCCTTACGCAACTTAATGTCAATTGAACGATTGTCATTTAGATTAAAAATGACGCATAATTTTATCATTAAAAACTGGAACGAGTTACGGCGATAAACGTTGCGAGGAAATTATGTTTGTCCAAGTTTGGCGTAATATTATTATGGTTTTAGAAAACTCAAATAAAAACCTCAATTAATAATTCAGGGCTTTGCTAAATCGAGGAAAAATAGTCTTTTAAATATAATTCAAATGAAGGTACTTATGTGTACATCAGGACTTTGTTCGTTGTTCGGAATCCGCAAAACAGTAATAATTCCAGAAATCCTTCACATTTTTGTATTGACAAACGCCAAACATATTAAGTTTACACGTTTTTATTGTTACCAGTTGCAGGGCATTAAGGTAGGGCGCACATAGCTGTTTCTTTTAACAAAACTCGCAGGGACAAACGAATTAAACACTCGAAATAATTCATATTCAAATTAAAGAAATTCTCGTCAAATGAGAGAGGAACACAAAAGTTCAGCTGTGAGTATAAAAGAGTAAACGAGTTTTGAAGAGAGCTTGAGTACAGGTAATCAACTTGTTCCTGCAGGTTGTATGCTATGCAGGACCTCTTCGCTCCTCCTAAGGTACGATTTCAGTATACACACTCTTCCAAATTCATAAAAAATAATTATTTCTTGTTTCAAATGAAATGTAGAAAGTTTTAAAGAAATCCGTATTTTCTCCAAAGATGTACTTGTCAGATTGTACAAGGAGCCACTGCCGTGAACAGTAAGATTTAGATATAGATTTAGATTTAGATATACCTATAAAGTTAGATTGATTTATGTGGCAGCAGTGACTCCGTATAAAATTGTACAGGTTCTTTCCATTCGTTCCAAAAATAGAACTAGCACAAACGAATGACTGTGATAAGTTAGGGCTTGGGATTGTATAGCCGCTTACAAGTAGAATAGTGTCATCACAGGCCTGATATGGGGCGCAAAAGCATGGAACGTGTCAAGCGGATGAAAACGCATTTGATTTGAGCAACTCTTTGCTCAAAGCTACAGTTTGTGGCGCAGGAGTTTGGAGGGAAATGTAAAATGAAGAATGCACTGTAGCGATAGAGACCTGGAGTAGAATATTTCACGGCTAAAAATTGCTATTAGCTATAGCTATATGTCAAAACATATAGTGAAATACTTAGGCCTTAGTTAACTCCATATGTATCTTAAAAGTAGGATAATTCAGCTGAATATTTTTAATAGACTAAAAACTTTTAACGTCAAGTATTTTGTGTTTTACTCCTAGCACTGATGGCAGGGTCATGATGAACAATCATAACCACAAGTTGGCAGTGGAATTTGGGTATCATAATAATAACATTTTTAAAATTTTTACGACTGTACAAATAATGTAAAAGGAAAGTACAGCGAAATAGTATAGTGCGGATTTGTTTGTATGCGAAAATTAATTATTGTGATTGCCAAAGGATTTTCGAGTATTTGTTTCATAATTCAAAATAATCGCTTTGCATTTATTCTACTTCGTCACTAGGCTCCCTCCTGTTTTCGCCATCATCATCATCCTCTTTGCACCATATATATGGTCGTTTGCAGTGCATGTGTTCATTGAATATGAACAATCTTTTAACCTCCTTTTACGGATTTCATTATTTCAATTTTCCTATTCAAGCGGAGGAGTACAACCCCAGACCAGCAACAACCATCCAATGTCGATGCCCCGAAACAATTCTCTTTTCTACTGATCCGGGGTGTTGAAGACTTGAACAAAATTATTTAATTGTACATATTCACAAGACGCATGCTATCGTCGCCGTTACAGAGACTGCAAGAAGCTTCCTGGGACTGGTTTTTCTTTTATTGCAACGAGAATTCTTTTGTTAAGATGTAGTGTTTCGTGTGGCTCACAGGAACACTCATAAAGAGAGAAGGGACCCATGGAAGTGCTTTTGCGAAATTACACAGTTCGGAGACTTAGGTTCAGAACTCACATATCGAATCGTTTTAAAATGCCACGAGATCAAAGTAGATATTTTTTGGGTCAAACATTTGATTTTGTTTTCAAACTTCTGGGAGTCTGGTAATCGCTGTCGTTAAATCACTCCATTTGCACACAATAACATTGGTTAAACCCAAATTAAAGGGCCTTGTTATGTTTATGCAAGGAATTTTTACTTTGAATTCATTCACGTACAAGCAATTTCAGAAGAAAAGCAAAAGAAGGAAACTTTGAGCCTTGCAAAAGCTAACGACAAAATTCTGTAAATTTAGCACACCTTGGCAAAGTAAAACGCCGTTTGTGTTTAATTGCGCGATGGGCAACTAATGAGATTTTATAGTCATTTATTTATGCTTGCATTTTTCAACTATCCTTTCTCATGTGCGAGCGGTAAATTCAAATTTACTGTGTGCTTAAGATGGAGGCGTTGTGGAATGAATGTGATATATGATTTGGCAGTCAAACCCAAAATACCTTCCACTTGAGACTCTTCCAACGGTTTGAAAATAATGTAGGCATCCAAATCCACTTGCACAAACTTTTATTGAACGTACGAAACATAAAAATTTTCAAAATATACAGAGAATGCTGAAAGGGATAAACATTCTCCACCTTGCTGCCTAGGCAAAAAGAAAATTTATGTTTACACCCAAAAATGTTGCTTGTTTGTCCTGGTGTCGTCTTATAATAACTCTTTCTTCACAAGCTACCAGTGGGAAACTTTGTCCTTTAAACTTTACCTACTCTGTTGCAGAGCAATAAAAATTAAACAAAAATGAAACAATATTTATAGGCACACCGTGTCTGATTGCTTGTATCCGATTCCTACAGGATCGAGCTATACTACGACGATTACTGCTGAATTAATTGCCTCATTCATCCATTTAATTACAAACACAAAAATAGCAAATTAAATTTTTCACTAAATTATTGAATTCTGTATGAACACAAAAGGGTGAGCTATTCAGGTACCATGCATGCATGTAGAAATAACCATCCTTTCCGGTAGGCAGGTGAATAAATGAAATAATAAGTCGAGGAATAAAAAACAATTAAAAAAAAAGGAATCAGAGCAGATGCATACATATGTAAGGTAACACCGTTGCAATTTCATAGTCAGTTCGCTTACTCTAGTGATGCTGCACAAATAGTTACAGAGGACATTTCCTTCCGTATACTGGAATCCTTTTCTTCATCTGCACTCACAATGGGCGGATAAAAAAAAATCAAGGGATCACATACAGAAGATAGATAAAATAATATTCATTCCTGGGCAGGAAAAAGGGAGTAAAGAGCATATTCGTTTCGTATTCGCTCTCCATGACCATGTTTTTGGATTCAAATCGACTATCCCATTCTCCTATCACATTCATTTGTATACTGTTGCAAAAAGAGCAGATAACTCCATAGCTGTATTCCTCTATTTCCATGCATACTAATGTAGTTCTTAATGGCGTGTCTTTAATTTGGCGCAGTTGATGTTACTGGATGTAAAAACGACGGACACCGGACATCCTGTCATCATGTTTCGTTGTCTAATTTCGAATATCACGCTGTATGAGCTTTTTGTGTAAAATATTTTTTATAAATTTTCAAAGATCTGAATACAATTCTAAACAAGTTAGATTTACAATTTTCGAAATCAACAAAGAATTTACATTTGAAAGCTAAACACCAAGGCAAAGTAAAAAGGAAGGAAATATCGAGAAGATAATAAGCCTCTGGTAAATAAAACAAAACGGAACAATAAACTGCACTGGCTTGCGCTCATTTCGAAGAACCCAAACTAACTTCCTTTTTCGCGACGACTAAAGACAAAACTTTCAAATGAATTGCATGGCGGGTTGCGCAGCAAATATTTTGCAAAACTAACCCCTCACACCTCACTTTTGCCATTACAACTTGCGGTAAATTTTACATAAATTTCGATAGTTCATTTGCGGTGTCGGCACATAGGAAGTGTAGAGTTCTCAACTTAAACCAGAGAATTTTGTGCTACGATGGACGGGAACAAAAATAGAAAAATTATGAATCACCCTATGATACAACTGATACTGCGTGAAGCGGGAAAAGAAAGGAGCTCCACAACAAAATACCTTACTCGAAATATTTGCATAGAATTGCAATTAAAGTAATAAAAGGATTTCGCGTTTCCGAAAGTATAATAGAGTCCTCTGCACAAAATGTTACATCAGTTATACCAGAAAAATTACCTACAGGCGCTGCAGCTCCAACTAAACCCCAATTTATAGGACAGTGGGTGGCGAAATAAAAACGAAGCAATATTATTGACTTATTACCATTATCCGAGGTAAACGGTGCGGAGTCATATTTCCAAGACTCTGGGCGATTAAGTCATAAAATACAGATGCGGTTCCTATGCAAAAACGTTATAATACTTTCCGTGTCTCAAAAATGTGAGACAGTGTGCGGGCAAGGACACTTAATGTCGGTAGTATATCATTAACTAATTTCATGGATGACTAATGACAATTCTCAAACATCCTGCTACCGCGGGCCGTCGTGCCACCATCTTCTCGTATTTGCCATTACGCTTAATGGCCTTTTGATATCGCCCAACTTGCAGTATGGAAGTGTGTCGTCGCGTAGGTAGTCATAGAATTTGTCATGTTTTGGAATTGCAAATTTTGTTTTGCCATTAATATTTATGAAAAATGCAAGCTGGCGGTTGTGTACGCTCAAATTACCTGCAAGTAATAGTGTCCTTGCCTTCCATGAATAGGCCATTTGGACCCCAACGTCGCGGGAGTTCAAGAACTGTCAGCCCATGTGGTCCAGCCAAAGCAATGAGTGATCCCTCGATAGAAGCCACCACCCGTTCCACTTGAAAGTTTTGTGGAGTGGATAAAAGTAGCACCTGAAAATTACAATTCTTTAAAAATATTTTTAAACTGCATAGTTTTGTACGTTTATGTTTATTTACAAATTGAACGTGCCTACCGATAACGAAATCAAAGATATCAAAATCCGAGGCAGGCTTGACTTCACGTTTCTATAATTTACCTCAAATGTGTTCATAACGCGAAGGGACCATTTGTGAAAACTACCAAAGCAAAAGGGATCACAACGAATGCCACATGCATTCGTAAGTAGAAGAATGAAGTTTGATATATTGGCGAAGAAAAAGGGATAGCAGGGGAAAAATATATACCTAAACGTATTCACATTCCAAATAATTTTTCTGGATTTGTCTTTCCTCGAAATACCAAAGTCAAGTCCCCTGTGCTTCGTTTATTGCTGCATACAAACTACCATCTCTTCATCATTTTCAACGTCTCTAGTGAAGTCTTATTTAAATTTCCATAAATCAGGACTCTGCGACTGTTGAGAAACGAAATGTAAACCTGAATGTATGTGTATATATTTTTTTTAAATATGTGACGAATACAACTTTTGGGTAATTTTTCATATTCCCACCTTCCGAATGCAAGGGTTTCCCCCATCCGGCCACACATATTTGCATAGGTATGTATATAGTTTACTTTTCCACTTCGCTTTTTGAATCCTGCGGAGAAGTATGCGCGATGCGAAAAAGAACGCGCTCAACATTCTCAGCAGCGGTGGACGTGACACATTTAAAAAAATTGACGACATTTGTCGTTTTGATTGCATGGAAAATTACACCATGACCATATAGTCCTTTTAAATCTTTTTTTTCTTTCATTCAGAGATTTTGTCCTTTCCTATGGCTGCATAACAAAGATTACTAGGGTATATTTGATGTGAACATTATCATTTGGTTCTTTAAAAATATAAGAACGTTTGCAAAGTTTGATCCGATTTTTCAAGACTATTCTACCCTGTGGCTATTACCAGAATTGTCTTTGCGTGGAAGTAGTCTCTAAAATAGTCCCGTAATGGTACGCACAGGCCAAATCTCAAATCGTAAATCATGGAACATTGATCTGTGTGTATAAAAACAAAAACTGTTTTTGTGCGCATTTAATTGAACCTTAGTAATACTACAAATGACAAAAAAACGTATCTCCAGCATGTCCAAAAATACCTTACAATGCAAGCGACTTTTTATAGTTTTGTTGGATACGTGTTTGTAGAAAAATAAAATTATTTGAAAGTGACCTATAGTTAAATTATTAATTCATTCTTCTGAACTTAACATTTATTTATGAGTTACATGAAATTTTAAAGTAGGTAAAATTTGCAAAACTTTAGAATTGTAGCTCTTACGCTTAAGCTACTATCAGGCGGTTTGTGTATACGGAAAATGTTGTGCATAGATTTATGTATAATGTCACAAACCGTCTGAACCACAAGTTATACAAATCGAATTTGTGTATAAACACAGTATAGAATTAGTGTACGCGATACATTTGTGTATATCTACAAACCGTCTGATAGTAGCTTTATTTCCATTACCAAATTAGTAATTGTGCTTGCGATAGATGCTTCTCGATAAATGTTTTTTTTTTTTTTTTCAAACCTGCAGCTCTTCTGCAAATGAAATGGGAAAAATATGAATGCCTATCAATAAGGGATGATTTTTTTGTTTTCCGTTTGGAACTGCTCCTCACCTTCCTGAAGTTAAATTTCGTACAATTTGTCTTAAAAGGTAATTCCCAATGGACAGGACCTGAGGGCTTAATAAGGACACAGCACACAGGAAAAAGGAAATGGAAAAAATTCAGATAGGTAGATATTTATCCTCTGATAATAAGCATCCTTAAAATTTTATGTCCTTTTACTTAAAAAGTGTATATATACACAATTATTGTATCGCGTCAATGAAGAGATTTTTTGGTTATTTTGTTAGACCGGGAAGGCAGCGGTACAGCAAGAAACCAAAATATTTCCGCTTCTTTCTACCGAGCAAACGAAATTATAGCTTCCCATCAGTTTTAATAGCTGCAGGTTATAAGGACACTGTGGGATAAATGACGTCGCCTCATCGCCCAATTTGTTTTCGTTTTCATCGTCCTTCGTTTTTTTTTTTTTTTTTACATTAATGTATTGGGGAGTTTTTTTTTTGAAAGTTTGTCCATTTACTCACCCTCTTATTGTTCGACCTTCCATCATTCGAAAGAAGAGAAAAAAAAGACAGATAGCGAAGAATTAAAATTAGTGATTAATTTTTACGCCTAAAATATGCAAATAGGGATTGTACTTTTCACTACCACCCCATCGTCTTGCAGCTGTCCACAGGATATACCCATAAGGTAAGGGTATGTAAGTCTATTGGGATTTCCAGAAGATATGAAAGTAATGAAACAAACACAAAATTTACTTTTTTCAACTTTTATTTTTCTGTTTAGCAATTTTCTATCTCGAAGGCAAATTGATTATAAAAAAAAAATAGGTGGGTGAGAGTGAGAAAAGTTTGAATTCAACGAATGTTTACACATACACTTTACTTAAGAGGGCGTAGGTATACATAAAGCAATTTCGGACAACGTAGATTAACAAGAATATTCTATATTCGCAGCTCGATTAGAATTGTTTCCTAACGCCTCTGGAAAATTGAATCAGCACTTAAAAAGTCTGCAATATCTGCAAGGTTGAAGCGTGGATTAGATCATTTCTAGTAGAACTACATTGTTAATATTAGGCAAAGTTGAGCAGTTGAGTGTAGATAACAAAAATAAATAGAAACATCATATAGATCTCACGATTGGTTTGAAGAGGGACCAAGTATTTCAACGATGCAACAAATGACAACCCAACAGCTGCTGTCCATATACAATTTTGTCTATCCCTAACACCCTCTCCCCATGCCCATCCCCACTTTTCGAACAATATTATTTGTGAATTGTAAAATGGTTTACAAATTTGAAAACTGAACATTTTTACTTGCTGTTTTAGTGTTGCATTTCCAATGTCCCGCCATTGACAGCCTATATTCCCCCTAACCAAGAACAGTATACACTATTATTGCACAGACTTAAAAGATGGATGAATGCGCTACTGTTTTTCTCCATTCGTTTTTTTTTTCGGATCTAAGGCGATTATTTTTCCTTTTTCCTCGAGTGTGACTTCGTAATTCTAAACATTATCAAACAATTTTAGATAAATAATACTTGACAACAAAGAAATATCCAATTGTATTCAAAAAGAACTCATACACATTTAAAAGGAAAAATGTTTATTTGCTTTCTGATTGATTGAAATGTCACATTATGCTTGTGAAAAATTTAAACGAGGACATGTTATGGTACCCCACGAAGGACGAAACGAAAGAGAAAATCCTTAAAACTGCCCAGGAAAAATGCTGTGCCGTTACATTTAAGATATATAAATTGCCTATCATTAATATCATAGAAACAAAAGGACTTTTTATTTTTCAGGATTTTAAGCGAACAGATTTACCCCTCCCGTAATAGTCTTAAAAAAATAAACATGGACATTTATTTTGCTCTAAAAAAAAGAGTGGCTCAATGCGATAGTCAAAATGAGGGAATAAATAAAACAAATTCACATTTGTTTCTAATGGGTCGTTATGATTGATCCTATTAATGTTAGTAAAGACGACTCAAAGCTGTAGTATACCTATATGCATTCCTTTCCCCAAGGTATTTTGTAAAGCAATGGCGTACCCATCCAATTGTTATAAGGATCGATATCGGTTCGCCAATACGAAAGACGCTTTGATACGATTGGCTTTTCGCATCCAGCGTTAAATGACGAGGGATACCAATACCCCATTGATTGGAGTCAATGGGGAAATTCGAAAAACCACCCTTTTTCGTTAGGTGACTTGCGCTTTTGTCCATTGAAGCACCTACATGCTCGACGGAACGTTGCCCTGCTGATGGTTGCCTATGATTACAATAGTGTGCATGTAAAATCAATTGTCAGCCAAAAGAATTTATTTTAGCATTTTAACCCTGGAGGATGTAATTCTTTTGCTAGTACATTAAACAATTGATAATTGTTGCGGCTGCTAAGCATAAGTAAGAACAGCAAAATCCTGATAACCAGACAACGTCACATCATAAGCAGTCCTTCGTAGGAAAACCTGCCTTATCACAGAGTAATGGTAATGGGAATAGACAAATTTAAGCGAATCAAATGAAGCCTTCTCCGCAACAATACACGACGACATTCCAAATGTTGTGTGTTTATGACTTTTGAAGAAAATTTTCTATTTCACCGATTTTTCCCGTGAAGGGATCTCCATGAATATGAGCCGCTGTTACCACGATGAGCCTCAGACCCGAAATGCCTTCCTCATTTTATTTGTTGTTCTCTGGCTCTTACGCTCTAAGAAATTTATGAAGCAGCGATAAAAATAATTATACACAATTATTATGCTTCATATATTCATGTTGTTAACTGCGCTTTTTGTGCTTATTCTTTCCATTTTTAGTGCTTAGGGTTGTTTGATACACAAAGCACCATCATCTTCCCACACCGCAGTTCCATTGAACAAAAACAAAACATGTATGTCATTTTGCATTTATGTATGGTGTGTTATATGCGAAGAGTTTTTACTCGATTAAGAAGTTAAGGATCATCCTTTGTTCATAGGCCGAATATGGAGAGGGGTGGGAATTCTAAGATGGAGAAACCAAGTCAAAACATTAATTGTGTATGTAAGACCCGTTTAATTGTGAAATCATCATTCTCTTTTTTTTTCTTTTTGGAACAGAGTCGACAATACTTACATCTGTAAAAATTGCGGAATGATGTTGTAGGTTTAAGATAAGAGGTATCCCTATTCTCCATCAGTTTTCTTATAGAATTTACAAAATGTGGAATCTTTTACAAGTTTTAAGAATTAGTTCATAGACGAGGAGATTGCTGGAGAGTAATAAAATTGCGAGAAGAGTGCTGCTACCAGTATAAGATATGTTAAGCACGAACAGTGAAATTCTCATCAGTAGGAGGTTTTGCCTAACGAACTGACTTCTCACTGTATCGTTTTATTTAGTTGAAAAAGTCAGGCAATAAATTTCAACGATGACAACAAAAGAAGTTATGAACGACTTGAGAAATTATCACCTTCCTGTGATTGCAGGCAACTCTCGACTTCAGTTTTTGCTGCGATATCAACAACAGATATATAGACTTAAGAACATTCAGAACGTCTGTGTTCTGGAAAGGTCTAGTCATTAAATAAAATTGATGAAAACGAGTCCGCATCGAAGACCGAAAAATATATGATTCTTGATCTCTGTGCGTATTTATTAAGTTCCCTTTTGTGGAGCTGTTTTCCTGGTGGAGCTCGATGATTTGTTTGTAATTATTAAAAAAGAAAGTACATAGTTACATATAAAGCGATTGTCAAATTCTGCTGGATTTTTCATAATTTTTTTACGGAATCAAACCGCTGCTGTTTAAAGCGAAATGAACAATTCTGTACGAAACTTCCACGGTATCGCTTTGCCAAACTAGAACTTAAGATCATTTCACACGAAATAGCCCATAGATCTATGAAAAATTTCTGTGAACGTTTATAGGTTAGGTTATAGTGGCTACCAACATACGCGGATATATAGTTATTAAAAGGTTCATTGAGATACCATTGAACCAGTTTGGACGTCTAATGAAGTGAAAGAGACTTCTTATGTTTGTATTTAATAAATCTTTAGGGTCGCTCTAACTAATATGTCTTTAGATGTAGCTTTCTGTTTTGGGAGAGTGCCGGGCATATTACAAACAAAGTAGACAAAAGGCCATCTCTGTCGAAAACTTATCATGTAAGGTACGACTAAAGAAGCATAATGTGCATGATGGTTCTTGAAAAAAAGTGATATTGGAACAATATATTATTATATTGGAGGTACTTGTCAATTTTGACCGTAAATGGCCTAGTCTAAAGACAGCCTTTTGAATGCATATATGCAAATTCTATCAGTATGTAGGTACAGCATTGTTCGCGTTCACTTCAGACGAACCAAGTTTATGCATTTAATATGAATGCTTTCCTAGTTATTGTAAAACTTTTATAGAAAAATTAAGGATGCGTTCATTTGAAACATTAAAGCAACATTTCAATGATATCATTAACAATGCAGTTATATTTCAAGACACACCAAATGGAACCTTGTCAAAATTTATGTTCATTAACACTAATTAGAAATATGAAATTATTAATCCTCAGGGAGTTTTATTATTAAAATATGATACCAAAACCATCTAACACCTACCATAATGACAATCATTTTTGAAAACAGCTTTACTACATTAAGATTCACTCTAAATTACACCTGAAATGCAATATTCACCCTCTTAACACACGGGCACACACCGTGAGACGAGCAAACCCAAAGATTTCGGATTTTACCAATCTGTTTTAACAACGCAAATTATTTCCTATACGACAGAAACGTGTTAATGTGATATTTTAGTGTGCGAATAATATTGTAGATGTTAATATAAAACCCGACTATAAAATAATTTAACACAAGCCCGAGAGTCCTTTTTTCCTTCACAAACCCCCATAAAGAAGTGGAGGAACCCTTTTTTGCATACAATATGTGTGGATGGATAAAATAGGGCGTCGTATCACAACAAACGACCTATAAATATTGAAGAATGAAGGACAATTCGCAACAGTTTTGTTTATGATCCCACAAAACACTCCACAAAACAGTATCTACTACTATACACCCACCTATATTTTAATGGCCGCATCGTATGTATGCAGGGATAATAAATTGACATTACACTAATGCTTCTACTGTTGTAGCTAAACGCTACATACAAAATAAATTGCTAATATTTTATTATTACACCCTGATCGGTACAATAACGATGGTATAATGTTGTGTTTTGGTATGAAGGTGGTGTTGTTAGGCAAAAACTGAAAAGGTACTTAATGTGATATTAATGAACTACAAGAATTTTCATTAAAAGATTGTTTGTCTTTTAAAATGACCTGTAAATTATACAATAGTTGCTATTTGCACTGGCAACGGTGACAGCTTAGATTGCCTCATTTTGAGAGTGCTTTGTTAAATTTATTATTTTTATGGCGTTATCTTGCCATAGAGAGATGAGGATATTTGCACGTACGTTGAACAACGAAGTCGTAGGATAAAACAAAAAAGAAACCGAGATACAACAACGTTTTTGAACTCAACTCGTTGCACGAAATGCTATCGCAATCGTAAGTGTTTCTTGCAATTGTTTCCGTAAATGGTCAGTAGTGTATAGTTTTAATTATTATTGCACTTGGTAATTAGTTTTGAAGATGACGATTGTTGAAATTTAAATAGCTTATATGAGACTCTACTATTTAGCATAATAGCCCTTGCAACCCAATGATTAAGCAGTTTTTAACGGGTTGCAAGCTGAAAGGATAAACAGACGCAACTACAACTGCAAGAACAATCAGTACAACCAACAAGTCATTAGTTACACAACCGAAAAAAAAAAAACAAACACATTGACCTTACCTCAATTACTTCATATCTGCTTTCGGTTCTGGGTGCATCTGCGTTAAGCACACTTTACGGTCGTTACTAATCTGGTACATTTGCAAGCTAAGTAGCTTAATGAGACAGGCAACAACGCCGCCTTCTTATCAATTACATCTCTCATTAAATAGAGACAAATCACAAATGTCATGCAAATTACATATGGGCGCAACTGCTTTTTTACTTTATATTCAATTTAATTAAATCTATTATGTCAACTGCTCAGAGGTATGGACAACACAAAAGCTCGTGTTGAAACCTAGATAACTACTTGTGTCCCGCCTCCATATGCACGCATCTACTTCAAGGATATGATTCGACTTTTGTGTCGGTAATTGTAAAACTTCACCCAGCTTTTTATGTGTTTTATTTGTTTTTCTACTACGAGAAAAGATAAATATCTGACGACATGCAAACATGGCAAGCAACAAGGAAGAGCACACGCAATTATTACAAAAAAAAGAAAAGTTATTTCGTTTTGTTTTTGCAAAAACAAAAACACACTTTCAACCAGAATACATGCTGAAAAGACATTTGTTTTGTGAAGATAATATAATGACTTGTAAAGTAAAGCAAGGACATTAAAAAAAAAAAAACGAAAATCTACTTTCTCTAATTGAAAGGAAGCGTTGCACCCTCTTGTCCATACAACACGAACAAAAAATCCAACATTGAAGACGTGAAGGAAACAAAATAAAATATATAAGCAGTGAAGATGAATTACGATATCCTTTTAATAAAATTATTTTCCACTAAATATGGTCGCTTGACATCGTCAATGATACGGCCCCATGCCGAAAAGACGTGAGCCAAATTTAAAAAAATAAATCATCGACCCCAGTCCCATTTTCATAGATGAAGGGAAAAAAATGATACCAAAGTAAACTCGAATGTCAGTGTCCTTAACGGAACACGTAATAAATCACTGTTCAACAAGGACTGTCCTAAGACCTTCCCCCCTTGCCTTATTAGTAACTTATCAAATGGTGTAAACGTCAGCGAGTGGTTTTGTTTTTTAAAGCGTACAATTATTGTGAGGAATTGTGGAATTGATTCGGCACACAATTCAATTTTCGATACAAACGGATTTTAGAAGTTCACTTTTGGCTGCGATTATGCAGATAATATGATCGCTTTCAACGAAATGCGGAATAAGGATATGTATAGCTATTATTTTAAGCATCAATTCCTCTTGAATGTCTTGCTAACAAATTACTTTATTATTTAACAGTAAAATACTATGCATGGTTTTTTAAATTGCCACTCATTCCATAACCCCTAGATCTGAAGAAATAATTTGGAGCATTCTTCTTTCTTAATGCCTGCTCATTTAATTCCAATTGGAATTTCACTTAGCGCCGTCATAGACAGTGAATAGAATGTCACCGCTGTATGCGAGAAGATCTACGCGACTGTCACGATTTCCCATTAGATAAAAAATAAAATAAATTTTACGCTTCTTGTTTGGTCCTCTTTCCGCACTTTTTTTTTCAAATTAAGAGAAATTAAGGAGAAAAAAATTGAGACTGCAAATCGTGACTTCATTTGTTCATTTGTACCATCTTCCATCCAACAACTCAAGCATGGGTGAGTAAACGCATAGGCGAGATATAGAGGACAAGGAGTGACTTGTGTAATCAGCTCATTGGGAAAAGAAAAATGTGATATAAGATAGAAAAGGGCGACGGCAATTCCTAATTGAAAACTATTAAATTTTTCTTCCCTGTCATTGCGTCCTTAATCAGGCATCCTTTTATCCCTTACTGTTTGTGCAGAGTAATGCCCGATGCATATACTTCGTTAGCATAGTTAATTGAATGCAATTATTTATGGTATTAAGACCCCATTACAATACCTTTCATTTCAAAAGGAATATAAATTAGTTTTGAAGACGGTATACAGAGGACTTTTTTAAGCTTCAGCTCTAAAAGTTAAAATTGTATGGAATTTCTTAGCATAACTGCTGCCGTTGCTTAATAATGACGAAAAAAGTGTAAACAAACCCTCGCTGGGGTTTGGACTTTTTAAATTCTGCCTGAAACATTTAAAAAATTATATTTGCTATTCAAACACTCCTTTTGCTTAAGTGCAATTTTGTATCGCTTTTTAGCAGACTAAAAGTTACAAACATTTCAGTGCAGAACTTAATTACATGTATCGGGCGCTCCTGTTGCAGAAAAACCGAAATACATAGAAACATTGCACAAGGAAAATTGCTTTACGACAAAATTGGTAAGCCATATGGGACGGACGACAGCTACTGCGCCCACTTTTTTCAATTATTATTCAGCTATCCCACTATTAAATGACAATAAAGTCATCAACCATAAAGCGACATCAGCAGACAGCAGGTAATTCCTAATTGATCATTCACAAGTTAGTAATAAATAGCGAAAAGCGTATGTATGGCGGTAATTAGTCAGGCTGTGTGTGAATAAAACCAAAGGGCCAGGCCAAGCCTAACAAAAAACACATACTCACAAAATATGAGTAACAACAATTCATGTCCTTCTTTTTATTGCAATTAATTGATTAATCAACTGCGCGGCTAATGAACAAATGAATAAATTACTGACAAAAGGACCGTGTACATGACCCCCAATGATGAGCCTATAGATAGCTTGACGCCTACCCTACGGCAACAACTCCACCCATCATTATTACCCATGGGATGGCATAGAATACTCAAAATCAAGGTGTGTATGCCACACTGAAACTTTGACTTTTAATTAGTTTGTTGTGCAGGTCCTTACTGTTTATGTGTGTTATGAGAGATGCCATTAATTAATTGACTCCATGCATATCAACATATGACATGGGCGAGGCTGTCGCACCAATGACACCACTATTGAGTGGCAAGTATTCCGCACCTCACACTCCCATTACAACACAAAGAGTAAATAAATCAAATTCGAAACGGAAAACCGCAAATATCCTTTTTTCCACAATTGAAGTGGATTTGCACGAGGGGGCGAACCATAAATCAGAAGGATATGCGTATTTTTGGCAACCTTCATAAATCACTGATTGCATTCATAAACATATTATGTCATATTATATCATCTACCATCCCTTATGTTCGGTTTCGACAGAATTGTAAGAAATTTTCTTATATGTGTCGCTGCGCCTCTGCTTATTGGATCATCTGCCACTTGCCCTTTTTCGTCTTACCAATATCATTGAGAAAAATAATCATTTCCTTTGCTGTTCTCGAGACGTGCTATACCGTATACTGCTTGAGAGTGATATATGTGCGTAAAGTACTCAAGGAATGTCTGTGCGGTGTACTCCGATGTGGATTTGTCATCCTTTTGCATAAATCATAGGTAATCCTCCAAGATGTTTGCGTTGAAAGTGTGTCTAAAGTATATTAGGCTGCGAGGCATGCACGGAATGTCGATTATTATTGTTTTCTTCAAATCAAATTTGGAAAATTCCTCAGACAAGAGCGAGCGTCGAAGGCCAAAGGGGTTGGAACGTCCAGTTGTCTCTTACGAACCCTTTGTTATTCAACAGGTCAGGTTGTCAGAGCATTTACTCACGCCCCCGGTATCATTGACTACCGATTAACATCGTGTTCAACCCCTTTTCTATTTCGGAAAACTGTCCCAGACGACCTTTTGCAGCTGCTGACCCTTCTCATTTGTAAACTATTAGCACGAAAATATTCCACAAGGACAACCCAAGACCCAACATATTGAACATGCCAACAGGGTGGTAAGAGACAAATCTTAAGGACAATGGTCAATTCAATTACATAAATCATGAAGAAAAGACTTGCGTGTTCTTTTTATTCTACGCATGTTGACAACAGAGCGTTATGTATCTTTTTTATTATAGAATGTATTTTGATATAGAATCTAATTTCTACTCACTGAATGCGGGAAGATTTCGGAAAAAAATGCACCGAGAGAACGCCAAAGCCAGGCACTGTAACACGAAATTAACTATACAGGGATCACAGACGACAGCTGCAAAGTTTAGGTACTAATAAAACGGTTTAAACCGTCGCCTTTGGAAAGTGAAGGATTCTAAGGAAAAAAACTGTACTTCACACTAAAATTGGATCAATGAAAGTCCAAGGGTAAGTCAATTGCATCCTATAAAATGTCCAAAACGCAAATGTAAATTTTAGGAAGACCTCTTAAGGATACCATTGATCCCATAGAGTTTTCTATTCTACTCAAACTGAATTTTGATTCTGAAGTAGAAGAAAAGGGTGCGTGAAAGCCTTCAATAAACTTTTTTAAACCTTATAATATAACAACAAAGATAGCCGACCAAAATATTGAAAGAAATTGCATTTTTTTCATTTTTGAAATGATTTACAATAAAAAATTTCGCGTGTGGTTGTTTTATTTAATTTTTAAATATTTATGACAAAATTCTGTTCGTAATGGTAAACAAATTGAAGTTCTTTCATTGGTCGTCTGCTTATAATGGGGATAAAAGGGAAGTTGAAGATTTCTTTTCTTTAGATTAGCTAAATATCCTGAGGCGCAAGTAAACATCGACCTGCCCGGTACAAACAGCACAAAGCAATATGTAAGGCCACACCAAATTAACGATGATTTGTGTCCTCCTCCACCGCGTTTATTTCATATCCACAATTCACTGCCCATCTACAATTCAGGTTGGCTGACTGCATCCACCGAGTAACGAGGGAAATGAATAAATAATAGCATATCTTTTTGTCCAAAGAGTCTATATCCTTGAGGCTACGCTGTATCTCCAGCAAGGGGCACAGCGAGGGAGGGAGAGTAAAAAATAATTTAACGAAACAAGCGGAGATACGTTCATTGTACTTGTGACCAGAGTAATAATAATCATCAACTATTCACCTGAGTAATGATCTGATTCTTTGCTTTTGTTACAAGCTGGCAGTGCTTTTGCTTCCTACATTCATTCAATAACTTCAGACCAGAGATGATAAAAGCTGACTTTTTGCTGCAGGTTGCTGCAATCGATTTAATACGGAGCCAGTTGCATATTAGGTATTCTCTTTTGTTGTGTCAACATTCGTTATCTGAATCATTTACTGTGCAGTGCAGTAACAGTTGCTTTGTCCAGTTGTTTGAAGTGCCTTATGAAACCAATTACAAAGGTTTAGCGCAGTATTGCACCCTTAGGGATTACCATTGTCAGCACAGAATCATTGTTTTGCCTTTTTAAGACAGAAAATTGGATAAATACATTCAAGAGTAGCACTATATCAAGCAACTAGCTACTTGCAATGGAAACATCGTTTAAAGTGTCATTTCATCGAACTGTGTCGAAAAACGCAAACTACATAAGCAAGAAGCAATAAAAGTGGAAAAGCAACGACACTCTAGGGAGTCATTACTCATGCAAGATTGCTGCAAATAGGTGCTCAGTTTTTCACCAAAAGTTTTATCGCAAACTCCTCAGTTGATATTCTTGGCGGGATTTTATAGACAGTGAGTACACATTACACAGGGAGTACACATACACATGAAGGCAACTGAAAAAATCGATAAAGTGCCAACAACTTGTTAGTGAATTACCTGATGTTTAATCTCCGTGAATCCTTTCAACATCGCCGCTCTCCAGTTTATGGCCAGAAGGCATAATTCGGAGGAGTTCCAGGCGTACAATAGATCATCCTTGCACTCTAATAAGTTCTGTGTCCGCCCCGAATCGATTGGCAGATTGGAGCGTATCTTTTCGAACATTTGCGATTTATTCAAATTCAATACATCTGTTGTAGACATTATGTATAAATTTGCTGTAGGTTTTGCGAAATTATCTCCGAAATCCACTCAAACACTTAAAAATAAACAGAAAACACAGGAAATGTGAGGTTTAAATGAAGAAAATGCAAACACAGAAATGTCAAAGTCGATGGCAGCATCCAGTGCGACGTGTTTCTCAAGTACAGTGAAAAATAATGAAAGTCAGATGGCGCTGACATAAGCAATGGATGAAAACAGGCAGGGGGCGGTTATATTTAAATTCAATAGACTGGCGTTACACTTTAATTGTTGGTAAACATTATAAGGCAAATCATAGGAACGAGTACTTTTAAATTTAAAATTTTGTAACTGTACTTGTGAAAAGTAGGAACTACCGATCAATATTGAAGCCAATGTTTGTGCAAATTTATTTGGGGAGAGGCAATTCAACATTTTAACTGCAAAATTAAGGTGAGTGTTACTATATGCATCGATGAAACTGGTGAAATATACAATTATTAAATCCAGAACCTACGCCAATCAAGCAAATTTAGCTGGACGTTTGATGTAAATTAAAAACAAAAACATTTTATTACTCTTTTGCAAGTAAGCTGAAAATTCCTGTTTATTAGATTTCACACAAAGAAAACAACTTAAATTAGGGCTTTAGACATTGTGAACACCCAATACAAATCTATCAACAATTCAAATTTCAATCAAGTTCTAGGCCTTGGTACAGAAGCTCTCCTGATCGAACATATAATTTAGTTGTAGAGGTAATCTATAGGACCTAAAATAAAATAAATAAATAGTTGCCGCAACAGGTCAGTAGGGACCCTAGGTCTAGCTTCTCAAAATCATTCGTTCTGAATGGAAGGGATTTACAATTTTATGCTGATTCCAAACGGCTGATTGGATAAGCTCTTTCAAGACAATTAAAATCTCGGATGTTTGTCAGACGTTCGCGAGAGGGGCCGCAGTAGATAAAAACCCTAATTTGGAATTTGAGTTTTTGCGGTATTCGAACCTGGGGCCCCTCACTTAGTAGTCCAATACATTCAACACTAAACCACTGCGGTTACTTAAGGACCTATCAGGCTTTTTTTTATGGTATTACTTACGTAATTGAAATGTAGCCTATTGTAACGACTACTATGAGGCGACAAATAGTGCATGATTCTATATCTTGGATCCTCATGTGTCTTCTTGAACTGAACTTTTACACAGTTTGGTTGGTTGGTTGGATTTATTGACAAAATACGGCAGTCACTTTTAAGACTGCCGTGTAATCTCATTGTAGGTATATCGCCTATCGCTTTGCACATTATTATATAGGGTTATATTTGCCCTTCACACTGTTCATGCTTAAGTGAATAATACAACGTTCCGAATTATTATTTTTACCAAATTATGGAAAGGTAGATATGCATGACATAACAATACAAAGGTGGCCCTTACATTAACTTTAAAGAAATGAAATGAAAATATTATTACCTCCAGCCAAATCCTAAGGACGGCATTAAATGGGAAAATTCATGTAGTTATGCTCGGCTTAGGCCAGGGTTCAGTGCATTACATAACGGTATCAGTAAATTTGGCCGAAAAATATCCACAGAATGACCACAGGATAACATAAACTATAGCACGGCAATTGTTCGCCACACAGTTAATTAGGATCTTCCGCCGCCGCCGAAAAATGTCCCCACCGAAATAACAAAATGATTCAAGCTGCGATTTCGTGCCAAAACCTGACCAACGGCAATGGCAGTGGCACCGCAGCAACGGAACCAGCTGCAGCAATAGTAGTTGTAATCTAAAGTACTATAAAGCTTTTGTGAATTAAATGTAAATAAAATAAATCTACCAACGTGAGCACGGGGGCTGTGTTGCATCGCTCTCATATATATCTATAGAGATATGGAGACCAGCCCCACCCGAAATCGTGTAAACGTATTAATTGTATGCGAGTTTAAATGGAGTTTTATTATGTTGAAGAAGTATGAATTTAATTTGGTACACGTTATCCTTGTCACGTACATGTGTGTGCAGTATAGCTAGTCAAGTGTGTACTGCTTTGAAATTAGGCAGACGGAACGGAAGGTGCCATATGTCGCCGCAATTGTGGTGCTCTAATGTTGGAAGGGGAGACTTGCTATGGAATGTCTTTGCTGTATGATAGTCTAAACATGCTTTTTTAAATGTGTATGGGCACTTGTATTTATGCATCTACGAAAATTTGCTGTATTGAAGTGCCCGTGAATTACGATAAGTTGCGGCTCATCCACTCTCGTCGCCCGATTGTCCTTTATCCGCTGAGAGTATGAATCCCATTGATAGATGGGGGACTTACAAACAGGATGTTAATTTAATTGATGGATTCACGCTGTAACACCTTTTTAATAGGGTTATCAAGCAGTTGCAAACCATCCTCTTAGCGCGAATATTTGGTTAATGAATGAAGGCCCCTTTCGCCGGCAGCAGTATCATACCACCTGATACGCTAGTCATATAATGCCAGAGTCAACCAACCAAACAAAATGATTGCGATACTTGCGGATGCATAGGATTACATACTGCCTCTCCAACAGCAGCAGCAGCAGCAGCAGAAGCAGAACCAACAGCAGGATATTGAGGGCATGCAACTGTGGAGTACCCATATGGATCATCATCGTCATTGCCATTGCTGCTTGTGACATGTCATCCCTATGACCAGCCTCAGTGGGGTGCTTCGAGCTTGTGCTCCTTCTCCTTCTCCTCCCCTATCGTGCGCTCTCAATTTCAGTACATTGCATGTTGGGCAAACAAACCGCCATTACCACCATCAACCACCGCCGTCGCCAACCTGCAACCATATTGTCAGAATCAGAATCAGATCCACCATCGGTAATCGAAATTCGTGAAAGGGGACTTCACGCCCTCTGTTGTTGTAACTCGTACTCGCGTCGCGTTGCATCGCATCGCATCATCGTCGTCTGTACAGTAGTTAGGGATGTTGGCTCGTTGAGTTTTGATTGCTGCACTTTTGAGCGTTCATTCCAATTATTGCAAATATGATTTGCTGCGATACGGAACGGTGATGAAAACCCATGGAATGGTTGCCATGAGGATGTTGATTATGATGTATCATCGCTCGTCCATTGATGCTATTGCAATTGCAATTGCAATTTGCACTTGTCAAAAAGGACTTTTCAGCACTAAGTGGATGCGGATTGCAAGCGGATTAAACTTGTAATGATGGAGTCATTAAAATTGACACCGTCCTCGTGCGAGGCAACTAGGTAAATTGTAGCGCGAATGACAGCAAAAGGATATTGAATGGGTGCGAGGATACAAGAAGTCTCAGCCCACTGCAGCTTTATATCGATCTGAAAGTAGTTGTTTGCATGTGTCCATGTATCGCTAATGAAATTCAAGCCATCGCTCTGCCGACACATATGCGCGTCGTCCCGCATTTACTTGGGATATTTGCATATAACATCGGATGTGTAGCGTGTCCCAGGCGTTAGTGCAAAACCCCAAAGATGTTTAGATAATTTTCGAAATTGGTCTGCGCTATCCAAGGTGAAATTTATCGAGCGCTACACCCGCGCCACAGAATATTACGAGTCTCTCTATTTATCCGTGGTTGTGCGAAAAAGCCGAAACCAAGAACACAACAAGGATGCTTGGAAAACAATATTCCTGCACATCCATCCCATGCCTCCACAACACACCGCCCAACTCTCAAGACAAAGATCCGAGTAGAGGAGTTGGGTTCCTCTGGCGGAGATTTAAATTTCCACCAGCATATGCATTGTGTGTGTCTGTGTGTGCAAGTTAAAAAGGATTTTTAATTTTCTTGCTTCCAGAAGGTGTTACATGATTTCACAATCCACAGCATATGGTTGCCCCATATCTTGGTTGCGGGCTTTTCCCTGTAATCCAATATGCCCGCCAACAGGTATCCTCCTACTGTATGTTTTGTCTGGTTAAGTCTCCTGGCATCTTTCGGCAGCTCCGGATACTTCCAGTGATGATGACGATGTTGCTGCTATATGGCTGATGGGACCAGGTTTAGTGTATGCGAAATGTCATTTGTAACCGGTGTTATCATGGCATGCATCGCAGTCTAGCCCAGCCTCGCTTTACAACGGGCCAATTATGGAACTTAATGGGTTTTATGAAGGATTATTGGCTAATTAGAATGAAAATCCGCTTACCATTATGGACTGTGGTACTTTTTATGATCTCATTATGGTAGTTATCTTGGGCAGGCACACCGTGCGGTTCCTTCCCCACGAATATAATGTCAAATCTGTCGTAGACGGAATTAAGTGCTCCTCACGGTTGAGACTAAGGTATACTCGTACTTTACGTTCACAAAGCGTAAAATGGTAAACTTTTTATCATATTGCGGATATTTACAAGTACATTTGGCTGGCCCATTGATTTCCTCAACTCATTAGGGTCCTAACTGATTTTTCAACGAAGACGGAGGTCCTCTGTAAGGCACTGGCAAAAACTTCGCCACAAACTTACAGGCGAATTATGTGAAACATATCCACAAGTAAACGGCCCATAACTTACCCTTGGGTCTAGAGAATTTATTACAAAACAAAGTTTGCCCCCACTATCCAAGGTCTACACACAAACGCACACACACGATGAACAAGAAGACAATTCTCTCGTCTTGGACTCGGATCTGCGACTACACAGGGATTGTCCAAGATTATCCTCGAATCTCTCCTTCCATGCAAGACATTAATATTCAAAATCTGGACGAAGGCAGCACAAAATCTTATACTTTTTTGTTGGGCTTCTGGTGGTCTCACCTACATTTAATTCCTTGTTAGCCTCCTGCTTCGCCTGCCCTTCCACTTGTGTGAGCGAGTGTGTGTTTGCACAAAAGATAGATGTGGTGAAGATAACTAACAGCAACATTCCAAGGAAAATTCTTCTGCCGGACTCTGTCTGCGTGGAGAGGGATACATTTTCGTTTGACCGAAGTATATTATAAGGCCACAGAACACGCGCTGGCTTCATACCATGATGAAGTACTTGGTTAACGGGGTGGTACACCGCCCCAGCACCACTGCATTACAGTGATTCCTATAAGCGGTCCTTTAGGTGGTTTTACTTGCGCGCTCATCTGATCACGACAACTGCAATTTTTTGGCAATCGAAACAATAAAGTGGCTGTCAGCTCAACCCTCTAGCCTCGCTCACACAAAGGGGCATTGTTGTGCTGCCAGAGAAGGTGTCGTCTTTATGTTCTGATTTAGGACTGACACCATCAAGTGAGTGCATTTCGAGCCGAAAACTTTGTTCAATAATTCTGCTTGCGTACTACCTCGGCGCTCGGCAGACAACAACTGAGGAGGAAACGAACACCATAGCGGAACTACAGAAGTCCTTTTCTCACACCCGAGGATTTTGTCAATCGTAAGAACTTCGAAAGCCCTTTTCGATTTACATTTTAAGAACATTAAACACAGGATACTCGTACTAAGAACTTGGAAATTTTATTTGTCCGACTAAATAGTTTGTGGGGATCTCCTGTCCTGCAGGGGATTCCTAAGATTTGTGTCTTTTGAGAAGTTCTTCGGTTGGTGGCCGGTTGGATAGGCCCTTTATTTTCGCAGCATTGTTTGTTGGTTCTTGTATTGAAATTACCCCAGAAGAAAAAGACTGCAAGGATGGATTTATATAAGACAAAACTTTTGGAATCCTGCTGCTCTTTACTCGGTAGCCAGTCAGCCGTCCCTGTACTTGATGGTTCGATGGATTTATTACATTGAGGTGTGGTTTGTTCCCTTTTTCGTGTACATCATTGTTTTCTTTCAATCCTTTTTCAATCCATTAGTAATATCTTCCGGGATGTGCGTGTCGCACAAAATCGAATGACAAAGCATCAACCCAAGCCAAAGAGGTGGAAGCTCAAACGGACATCAGCAATGATGAGGCACGTTTCGATTTTTGGGGTTTTATTGCTTCCTAATTTGACCCTCACCTTCCTTGTTGGTTTTCGTTATACCGGCAAGTTTATAAAAATGTCATTGATTTATTGACAAAGGAATGGATTCATATAAATCAGCGACTCAAAGTCCCCATACCTCTTCTTCTTCTTCCTTCCTTGAACAATGATTTATTTACAATAATTCTACCGTTTTCGAAAAAAAAAAGACTGGGTGCCGAATCGAAGGTGGGGTAGGGTGGAACCCCATCACACGCTTTTCCACGGTACACATGGTAAATGCCACTGCATTCTTCAAGATAAGGTGGAAGCTCAGCACATCCGCACATCCTTTTATTGGCTCATATCAAGTAATAAAGTAGCAGAGAAAACTTTAAGATTTCTACCCCATTTCTCCAAAGAGAAGTAAACGGAGGACGAGCGCACGAGCGAATGGTATCTCGACGACATAAGCACAAGGAACTCATCATAATCATTAATGCGATTTATAGACAAGGGTGTAAGGATATAACATGATAAAATAATAAAGAAAAGGCATGTGTGAGTCGTCTCAGTGCGTCTGTACATGGCACATGTGGGTTAATGCAGGCAGTGCACACGAAGACGAGGATGTGGGCACAAGGATTCTTCACTTAATTCCGTATCCCATCCGTGCTCGGCGAATATCTAAACATCTTAAGAGTTATGGTGCTAATCAAGATATTTAGTTACAAGGATTTTTAGTTTGGCCACCCGCTGCTTTTGCGAGCGCAAGGCATCTTCACTATTCCGCCCCAAGCTCGCTTGCATTCGTCATGTGTGCCTGTTCGTGCACGCAAGAATGTGAGCATCTTGTTGTATTGTATTTATTTACTACCGTTGGCTTGAAAGGGCGGTTTTGTATCGTTAATAAGCGTGCAATTCTATGGCAATGAAAAGTTTCAGGTAGGTATAGTAATGACAATGAGGTGATACTGAGATTTGGTTGTCGCGTGGTAGTTGGTGGTTGATTAACTGGCCAACGAGGTAGTTAGCGTCACAGTTGACAAATATAGCAAATGCACACCCCCAGCTAGGCCATTAATGTTGAACGAAAGGTCATGTCGAGGAAGTATTAATGTCTGGCTCATTGAACCAATCATATATAAACTTGTTACTAGTTGATCATAACGTACGAGTAAATAAAGGGTTTTCCAATAAGAGGTGTTATTTTGGTATTCAAAGAAAAATGCAATTTTTGGAGCTAAATGATCGGATGTTTATTTCATAATAAAGAGGAAGGTATGCCGTTAATAATGAAATACAACACGAGCCAAATGGCCACCACGAGCACGCATACAGGACCATATCCTTTTCATGAAATTTTCCATAACCAAATCGCAAAGTGGCTGCCCCATGTGCTCGATAGCCTGACGAATTTTATCTTTGAGGTCTTGAATCGACGCTGGGCTGTTGGCGTAGACCTTATCTTTCACGTGGCCCCAAAGGAAGAAGTCGCAAGGTGTTAAATCACAAGATCTCGGTGATCACCTCTTCGAGAGATAACACGGTCCGGACACTTTTCCCGTAAAAGATCAATGCTTTCGTTGCTTGTGTGGCACGTAGCGCCGTCTTGTTGAAAGTAAACGCTGTCCAGATCAATACCATCCAACTCCGACCATACAAAATCATTAATCATCTCTCGATAGCGCAATCCATTCACTGTAACTGTTGATCCAACCTCATTTTCGAAAAAGTAAGGTCAAATGACCCCGCCGGACCATGAACCGCACCAAACCGTCACACGTTGAGGATGGAGAGGCTTCTCAACAATAACCCTTGGGTTTTCCGAGCCCCAGCTGCGACAATTTTGCTTGTTGACGTAGCCACCGAGGTGGAAATGGGCCTCATCAGTCAAGATGATTTTTCGATAGAATTCCGGATCATTTTCATGCATTTCAAGGACCAAATCAGCAAAGACACGACGTTGTTGAAGCGTGTATCGTTCCATTTTTAGTAATGGCGTAGTTTCTACTTGTCAAATGTCAAAGAATAAAAGCTTCAAAAGTGACAGCTACCGAAATAGCGGCTCATTCACAATAACACCTCTCATTGGTAAACTCTTTAGTTCCATTCTGAGTGTTTTAGCCGAACCTGAACCTGATGCCTTACGATATCAAGGTCGCATTTGCGTTCTTTCGTGTAGTCCGGTTTTCGGTGTAAGTTCCTTCAATCGACCTCATGGCATATTCGGCGATGCATAGCTCTAAAAATGCTAAAACATTTCCAAAAATCCGCAATTTCTCCACTTTAATTTCGAATTCTACGATTTTTCGGAATACCAATACGTAACTAACACACACATATCAATGCTATGGTCATCGAAACATAATAAAACACAATTCCCTGCGAAAGCCAGCCACTCCAAAATCAACGCCGGCTTATAGTAATTTGCATATTCTCGTGCATCAGCTAACAGAAGACACAAACAAAAAGTACTGGCACATCCATTAAATTACACCCATAACCTCGGGGCAGCTATCAATTCAATAAAAGGGATGAATTCCATAGCATACGCATTGTCCGCATCATAAATCAATTGCACTTGTCGTCAACTCAATTAATTTTTGGCAAGCAAAGTCCAGTAAATCAATTGGTCGTGTCTCTCGTGCGCTGTCCCCGTCACCAATCGCCACTGGATTTTTTCCCTCCAACAGAACCAAATTGCAATGAATCGGGCGTGAGCATGGATAAACAAAGCTGTTTTGCCCATTGAATAAAAAATGCCCCATTACAAATGGCCACGACGAAATGTCAATGGCCAAACATGCATGCATCATGCTGACGAAAAAAAAAAACAGCCCTTCTCCCAGATGACACTGCAAACACCCGAAAATAGCTTAGAAGGGTTGTTAGCCATTTGGCACGGTGGTGCGGCGATGTTCTGGTTGGGGGAGGCATCTGATGGATTTTTGGTAATAGATTGGCGCAAAAGCGGAAAAGGCCTTTGAATATTCGATGTCCAAGGAAGCGATTCCGATCCAGATGGAATTTTGGGGTGGTGCTGGTGCCCAGTCAGACATTATTCTGGTCGCCCACATCCGAAATTCTCTGTTGGTTGTCGGTTGTCGGACATGAACTGAACAGCCGGACAGAAAATAAAACTTAACAGAAGGACGACATCAGCGGCAGGTGAGTTCCGGAACCCTCTTTCGGTGGTATCAATATTCCATTATGTGGCTGCATGTGATGTAAGCCCGTCCTTTTCGATGCGCACTCAGCAAAAGGAAAACAACAAACCCACAGAAGCGTGGAATTTTGGACAACGGCCGACCCGTCGGAAATGAATCATTCGAAGTGTCGACTTTGTCTGCCCTTTTGACACGTTGCGCTACAACATGGCCCATACCACCCTATCTGCAGATATATACGACAGCGAAGCGAATGCCAACAAAACATTGACCAGCAGAAAATTTCATTGCGAGAGACGACACCTGATGATTGGAAAATCACAAAACACATACAAGGAGACTAATTAAATCAACTTTGGAAAACAGACATGGATTCTCTATAGCGATGCTTTAGCTTCTGGTTCCATTACCGGCCGGCGGCATCATGACTGAGTATTGAGTAAACATTGCATAACTTAATAAAAAGGACTTCGGTTGTTTATATGCGTAACGTTAATTAAGTTTGTATAATTTGCCCACTGTATGTAGTTCATTTATTATTTGCCTCCGAGAATGACAGAATAAAATGATTGAGATCATTTTTGGGGTCTGATTCGTTAGTAGAAGATTCAAGGTTAATCCTTATGAATTTACAGCAACATTCAATTGACGACACATGCCAATTAGTCTATTTGGCCGACGGCGTATAATTGTAACGTATTTGTTTTAGGTAGTCCTTGCGGTTTTTCATGTATATTTTTACTTTGTGCAAAATTTTAGACCTTTATCTAGGTAGCATCTCTTAAAATTTGGACTTTGTTGTCCCTCGTATGGTTAGACAGGCCTTTGCAATAATTATTTTTTGCCTTCATTGCACCGCAACAAGGGCCCTCCGATGTCTGATCCTATATCAGATGAAATTCGGGTATCCGAGGACTCGAAAACCTTATAGCGGATCCTTCACGTGCATGCCTTTTACTGATATTTAACAGGATAAAAGTTTCCAGATATATGAAATGTTCCTCCCTTAAAACAAGATAAAAGATATACATTTTTTACATCACGCATCGAGGACAGTCCAAGGCAGTCCAGGCCAACAGTTTTCTTTCTGCACTCCTAAAGTCAGCTACCTACATATTTATGGGTTTAACCTATAAACCTATGGCGGAGTTGAAACAGCTTTGCTACTTACTGTTGCGACTTCATCACGGAGCATCTTTAAAGTGTGTATAGGAAAAAAGACTCCACAACAATTTCTAAGTAATTTCTTTTCAAACGACCAAAGTCTGATCCTGAAGGACACACAAAAGCAGAGAACTCCGAACGAATTTATTCACCACTCAAACAATTATCGTACATCTTACACGAGACCAAGTGTATATCGCCCCGAGGACTCACATATACGCCTGAGTTTTCTCCTCACCTTTGTTTCTCGATACACACTGTTCCTTTTCTATTGCATTACGTTTTATTTTTCTACTCCTGCCTTATTGGATTAAGCGAGAGGTGACAAAAAATCACGTAAACTTTGTGTCCCAACAAAAGGCGAAAAAGTTTCGTTTGCCATTTGCCCATGCCAAAGGACATATAAATAAGATCCGAGGAAAACCCAAGTTTAAATAAGGATTAAATTGAATTGATTTCGATTTATGTTTGAGGTGTGCGATAAGGTAAATGCTGGCAACTTTGCAGAGAGTAGCTACACGTTTCTTGGGTTATTCGTGCGTTCTAGCCATACAAAGCCAACCATCGCACCTATTGTAATAAGAGTAGATTTCCAACAACCAGATGCTTAACTCAATACAAAGAAAGAGAAAATACAAAACGATATCGTTATGCCTACAAGTAGACAACAACCGTCGACGTCGTGTAGTCCATGTTGCTGTGGTAGCATTGCGCGTTAATAATTCTAAGTAAAGCTGAGCTCCCCCGGGGGCAGTTAAAATTTGGCGCGTTGGTCGGTTTGGGGGGGTTTCGCGGCGTACGAGATCGATGTCTTTGAACGAAGTGTGAAGGGGTTGAAAATTAACACCTAATATCTGGAAATCAGTATAATTTTCATGAAACCACCATCAGCAGCATCGGCACCGCCACCACCCCAACCCCAACCCCAGCCCCAATACAACAGCAGCCGAGTAGGTACATCGCACAACAAAGCAAAACAATTCATTCTCCGCCCGCGGTCCTCCCAACGAATTGTTGTTGAAGCAAATGTTCATTCCTCGATACACACACTTAAGCTGTAGCACTTAAGGACACGATCCTAAGTTTCTTTTGTGTAATTTAAGACACGAGAAGAGAACTCCGCGCTTTGATAAGAAAGTCGAACCTACTTCACCTCCTTCTTGGTGCGAGATGATGAAAATCAACCCTTCGACAATTGAAATTGCTCAAGTACTACTGACGGTCCTGGGTGCTGGTTGCTGATTGCTGGTTGCTGGTTGCTTCTCGGAGCTGGAGCTGGTTGCTGGTGGCAGACCTCTTTCCATTTTCAATACCAAGTGGCTTTCGCTTATTACCCTGAGCACCAGATCCCGCTTTTGTTCTTTGGTTCAGTTCATTGATGATGAAGTTTTATTCCATTCGGTGAATGTTTTCAGCACTCACTCTTCCTATACAACTCGGACTGTGAAACTTACGACTCTAACGAATTTGATCTGGTATTTGTACATCGCATCGGTTAGATCCATCTCAGCTACTCCATTCCATTTGTCTTTGTATACACCCCTCTTTCGTGGAGAATATTATTTTTTACGATTATTATTATCAGCCATTAAGTGGAAGGAGTTTTACTTATAGCACCGCGGCTAATACATTAGTGCTTCGCACCGAAGAAGGGGTGAAGAAACGGGTGCAAAGTTTTAACATATTTTTGAGAGGGATAAATTTACAACGGAACAGCCTATTCTGGCTAAGTGATGAAAACTTTACCAATTGCTCGTCCTGGCTAATTGCGTATTATGTGCTTGTTTTGGTGGATTGATGAAAATAGGGAGGGCTAGTTTCCTTTACCTCCTTGCCGGAACAAAGGAGATGATGATACATTACTTGCTTCAACACTTAGTTATGAGTTGTGACTAAAAGTTACTTATCAGGGTATAATTAAGAATATATTATATCAGTTGGGATGTGCGCGCAATCAGACCCAGGGGAGTGGATTCAAAAAAAAAGAAAAAAAAAGGACGAGGTCAAGTTTCGGAAGATTGTATCTTGTGTAGGTTGTCAAAGTTTCTAGTTCCAAAACAACAGTGTGAAATGGCTCTTCAAAATTCGGCCTAACTGCTGTAAAGTTTCGTAAAAGGTTCGCTGGTTAATATCTACGATTAGTTGGGGAATGTGCTAAGATTTGGTCCTCGAAGTGGCTTTTTGTTCCACATAGGTAGCCAGTCAAAGTCTGAGCGTTACATTACTAAAGTAAAAAGTTTACCTCATGCGAAGGGGACAGGTAATTCAGAGTTGCCACTATTTTACGAAATACCTGACCAATTTTTAAGTTTTCCCTGACCATTTTTTACAGATTCATGTGTCAAAAACATTATCTATTGGTGACAGGATCTAGACAATAACGATCAGGATCGTCATAACATCGGTTTCCTTTGTAATATGGTGGACTACAGCAAACCAAAAGGTAGCAATCATAAAGCTTACAAGGGTTCAACGTCTCGCTTGCTGTGGTCTCTTTAGAGCTATGCGACCCTGCATATATATAGTTGGCGCAACAGGTCCGTAGGGACCCAAGGCGTAGCTTCTCGCAACCATTCGTTTTGTGTGAGTTTTATTTTTGGAACGAATGGAAAGGATCTACAGTTTTATGCCGATTCCAAACGGCTAATTGAGAAGCTCTAAAGACAGTTATACTCTCGGATGTTTGTCAGACGTTCGCGAGAGGTGGCGCAGTGGAAAAAACCCCAAGTTGGAATTTGGGTTTTTTGCGGGATTCGAACCTGGGACCCCGCGCTTAGTAGTCCAACACACTAACCACTAAGCCACTGCGCCCCGAGAAAGTCGTACTTATGTCTTTGTTCTCAAAAATTTAACTGAACCATTTATAGACAAAACTTCGAAAACTTATGTAAAAAATGTGAGTTCAAAATATTCTGATTCAGCAAAATAGCAGACTTGGAATTTTCATAAACACAATGTATACATTAATTTATATAAACGTCGCACCTGTGGAGAACATGGTGCAAGTAAACCAATAACTTTTATCCCACTAAAATGTAATTTTACGCCGCTAGGTTAATAAGAATAAAAATTGTAGATAAAAATGAATACAATTGTATTTTAAAGTCCAAATGATGTATATTGGAGGAGCGCAAATTTGCAAAATGTTCACACACAATGTAAATTTTAATTTAAAAAAAAAAAACCTGTTTAAAGAAAAATACTTATTTAATTATTTGAAATGAAAAAAGTGAATAACTAAGATGGCGTTGATTTTATTTCGATTTGCTAAATTGCTTAGCAATGTCCTTCAACTGTCACCGGATCCAAGCAAAGACAGGACAAAAATGAGGAAAGCGGTCCGAATTATGTCGCAGACAGTTTCACTTATGCCCTGAACACCAGAAAAGGAAAGTGTCCCAGTTGTCTACAGCATTTTCTGCTACGCCGCTGACTTTTTACAAACTTATATAGGAGCATGCGTGTTTGATCTGCCAGACAGATTCCTAAGAAGCTTCATTTTTGCTGAGTCTCGCGGTGCTGGCTCAATGCGGGAGCACAAGTTGTTGGCGACTTTGGATCCTTCATTCACGGGCACTCTATAGTCTCTGATGTGTTAAGGCCTCCAAAGATGGACCTCTTACTCTGCAGTAGCTCCCTCTCGACGAACTGTCGTACTTTCAAACAAGATAGGGTTCAGACTCGATGATTGCCCCAAGAAATTTGACCAGAGTATGTCATAATTATTTTATCAAGCAACGCGGTTTTCAAAAGTCTGGAGAGCTTCAAGGTATCGTTTATCAAAAACTCCTACTCGATCTAAATACCACATCTTTCGCATTATTACAGAAAAAGTTCTAGGCTAGTACATGTTTTTTATCTTAACATTTTTGACATTGACATTAACAGAAGAGTAACTGCAAAAGAAGGAAACAAATGCATTGCCAAAGGCAAAAAATAAATAAATTAACAGACTTTGCATAATAATCCACAACAAGGAATAACAAATTTTAGTGTCGACTTTAAATAAGTTTCGAAACTGACAGAAAATGAATAATTTCATCGCCCTACTGCGCCACCCTATGCCCACGTGGATTGATTGATAAGATAAATATATTGAGGCAAAAAATAAATAAATTAACAGACTTTGCATAATAATCCAAAACAATGAATAATAAATTTTAGTGTCGACTTTAAATAATTATTGTCGAAACTGACAGAATATCAATAATTTCATCGCCCTACTGCGCCACCCTATGCCCACGTGGATTGATTGATAAGATAAATATATTGAGGCAAAAAATAAATAAATCAACAGACTTTGCATAATAATCCAAAACAAGGAATAACAAATTTTAGTGTCGACTTTAAATAAGTGCCGAAACTGACAGAAAATGAATAATTTCATCGCCCTACTGCGCCACCCTATGTCCAAGTGGATTGTAGCATATAGTTCCGTTTTACATGTTTTCTGGTAGGCGGAGTCATATGTCAGAGATTATGATTTATTTTATTTAAAGGAAGATAGGAAGCTTCCTGCGTTTCTTCTGGCCTTACTAATAATCATTTTTAACCTTTACCTTGAGTGTTCACCGTTTCTTTTCTCTTCACGGTGGGAGGAGTCACTTATGCATTTTCATCAAGTTCAGAAGCTTGCTGGGATTTCTGAGAGACTAGTGCCGTACTCACGTTTGCTCGAATAATTGTCACCCATTTTTTGACCAGCACCCACACATAAAATGTGTAAAATAGTTAGAAAATCGAATGAAATTACTGGCAAAAATTAGTTCACGGAACGAGGGGAATTGTCATAGGTACTCTGCTCTGCTGCCGGTAGAGGGCAACAATTAAATTGTGACCGCAGTGGTTATTGTACTAAAATACTGAGCGAGGGATCCAAGGTTCGATGCAGAAAAAAAACACAAATTACAACTTAAAAGGTTTTTTCCATTGTGTCACTTCGCCTGAATGTCTGACAAACATCCGGGAGTGCAACTGTCAAATATGCACAAAAGTGAACTTTGGAAGGAATTCTTTAATTCAAGAGTGGAAATCCTTTTTTTCGCAGAATCTACAAGAAATAAATTTATTCTCATACTGTGCCATTAGGGTCACCCTGTTCGTAAGCACTTTCTGGTAAATTATGCCGTTTTAGAAAATATGGTGTGGTAGGCGGAGCCACGGATTTTCAGATTTTTAAGAGGCGGCTGCACTTTCTGTGTGTAGATTGCTTTAAGTCTGCTGCGTGACTTTCTGTGCGCCTAGTACAAAAATGAAATTGCTGTAAATTTATTTGTGGTAAAATTATAAATAACTAAAACGCTTTATTCACATTTCTATTTCCCAAATGAACCTCTTTCAGTTGACGTTTAAAGGGGCTAGCCGACAAATACAGTCAACTTACACAGTTGACACATGTCGTACATGGGACTGACGTAAGAAAAGCCAACAACTTAGTCGACTTAAGGATATCCCAACTAGATTTTTGAATGCGTCAATATTAATGACTTTTCGGAACTTTCTTTTTGGTCGTTATTGGTCCGCCATTTGTGTTTGGCTTATTTCTGAATTAGGCTGGAAGAAATTCTTTACGTCAAGAGGGGAACTACTTCCTGAATTTTGCTGAACTTTACCCTCTCGGTAGACCATTGGAGGTGAAGAAGCTATTTACCCACGTCAAATTTTACCGAATATTTCTTTTTAGCAGCATAAACAATCATTTTTCTTTTTCTCATATTGTGTCATTAGTCACCCTGTACTGAAGTTGCTTGGACAAACTGTCCCGTTTCAAAAAGTATTTGGTAGGCGGAGCCACGAATTTTCAGATTATTGACAGGCAGGCGGCTGCGCTTTCTGTGTGTAGATTGCTTTAAGTCTGCTGCGCGACTTTCTGTGCGCCTAGTGGTACCGGCATAGTTGATAAATTTTATTGTTGTCAGTGTCATAAATCGAGATTGAGTTCAAGTTCAAATCTGGCAGCTTGGCTTACTTGATGTTTCTCAGTTTTGATTGGATGCTGACAAATCTAGTCAAGAATTTCGAATTTCGTGACTGAGTGAGAAGTCGACGGCTCGTAATAAAATATTATATGGCTGACGTTGGAAGAGTGATGTTCGTAGCCAATCTAATTTTGCGTACACAGGGTCCTTTTCTGATGGTTATTTTTCAGCCCTTTGCATTTATTTATTTAGCTGCGGAATCCTCTAAGTCAAGTGGCGAAAAATAACTTTCTCTATAGCACCACCAGCAACAAATTTTTTTCTCATACTGCGCCAGTTGGGTCACCCTGTTCGTACACACTTTGTGGCAAATTATCCCGTTTCAGAAAACCAGTGGTAGGCGGAGCCATGGATTTTAAGATTATAGAGAGGCTGCGCTTTCTGTGCTGAGATTGCTTTAAGTCAGCTGCGTTACTTTCTGCGCGCCTGGTATAAAAATGGCATTTTCGGCTTCTGAATTTGGACGGGGGCCATTTCAAACTTTTAAACTACGATGAAAATGACAGCTATTTGTTATTTATGTGTTCTTTCAAAATGAATTAAATGCCAACAGGACTGCCGATGGAGACTAATCGCTCTTTTTACGGTGATAGGTAGGACTAAGCTTCAAAGGGTTTTAGCGTTAATTTTAGTGCCCAAAATTGCATTTTACTACCGACAAAGTAGATCTAGCGCTTGGGCGTTTTTTTAGTGCTTACAAAATTATTTTAGTGCTTTTTTAACGCTGCCGCTGCACACCGCCTTTTTCCCTACTTTGCAGGCATATACTTATACACAGGGGCTATTTAAAAAAGAAATTAAATGTATGTAGGTACCTACAGGGTCCGCCAAATAATTTTTTTTTGTTTTGAAAATGTTATAAAAAAAAAACTACTGAATATTTTCTCAAATATTTTTTATTTGAAAGTACAATCCTTCCGGTTAATAATGGAAAATAATTTCATTCAACTGGCTACCTCGGCTGGCCATGCAGTAGCCTACACGATCGGTCCAATTTTTAGGCACATTATCGATTGTGTGCAGCTGTATTTCACCAATGGCTTCACGAATATTGTCCTTTAAAGCGTCAATTGTCTCTGGCTTGTCGGCGTAACACTTATCTTTTACGGCACCCCACAAATAATAGTCCAACGGTGTCGAATCGCAGCTCCGAGGTGGCTAAACGACATCAGCTCTGCGGCTGATAAAGCGATCTGCAAAAACAGGGCGCAAAACATCGAGTGTAGCTTCGGCTGTGTGGCACGTAGCGCCACAAACAAAAATTCGTTCAACATGGCCCGATACCGATCGCCATTGACTGTAACGGCCAATCCTTATCTGTCCAATCAGACATGAGCTAAGTGTTACCATTCGCGAAATAAGCACTAGTTGAAAAAAATAAAGTTAGATGGCGGACCCTTTACAAAATCCAAAGACCCATCAGAGGAAAATACAAATTCGAACCGCACACACACTCAGAATTTCCATTTACTTTGATAAACCAAACCTAAGAACTGGCAAATGTTAGGATGGTGCCTTGAATTCGCATGTGCTTTTTAGATGAAAATAGAAACAAACTTTGGATTTCTAAAACCACCATGATCAGACATCCCGACCAAAACTCATTAATGCTGCTCAGGAATGTGTTGAGCAAAAAGTGCAGCTCTTCTAAAGCGCAAAATTCCTCTCCTTTGATAAGCCCATATTCACATAATGTGATGCCGTCTATTAGAAACGCCCGAAGATTGAATTCCCACGAAAGAGCCGGCTTTCTCCCAGTGAGGGGCGGAGGCCTACTATGCTCCGTGGAGGCATTTTAATTTTGAAATTTTCAAATCCAATATCCTTAGTCGGCTCCCTACGGTCGTCATTTCATTCATTCGCTATATAGTGTGCAATAATAATCATGTGCGAAGGAATCTATTTGCTTGGGGAATGCCTCAAATCAAATACTCGAAAACTTTCAAAATTGGGTTTTCCATATTTCCTCCACATACATGTTTGCTGTTTGCTTATGGAAAAAACTTTTACCCTGAGATATTGGAGATACCCCGCCACGATCCACAAAATGCTATAACGGAAAAAGAGGAGATATCCCTCGCCCCATTATAAGGAAGGCGCACAATTTAATTGCGGCAGGTCTCCCTCTTGCCGAGTCATGGGCAGGCATCATTTTGTATGCCTATTAACACCAATAAAGTTCAAAGGAGCAAAAACCAAGGAGCAATCAAAGCAACTCCTCAACTGTTGGCCTACATTTAGTGTTTGTATGGCGGAGCGTATGGGGGTGTATGTGCATGATAGAGGGATCCAAACGTGGGATAAGACAAATATTAAGAAAGTTACATATTGGTTTTGGGATTTAATATACGCTTCTGCGAAATGGCAACTGCGGTTACCGACACGTAGAATCAATGGAATGGAAGCAGACGTCGTCGTACAGTTCATATTTTCATCCTTAACCGCGTCATTCTTTTTACCTATTCCGACTCGTGGGCGTTGTGTAGCCTTTGCGTAGTCATTAAAATTCGGTGGGCAAATATTTGATCAGATAATTTATTGTCTTAATTGAATTTTCCACCAATTAATTTCGAGTGAAGGACTTTCACGACAATCCCTGTATATCAACGATTTAATTTGAATTTTAAATTTCCTCGACCCTGTGTTAAGCTACGACTACCCCAGCCGCTGTGTGTCCTATCCCCGGGCTGAGTCTAAAAAAATATTAGGGATGTGTCCTGGCCGAATGGATTGAAAGTCAATTCAGCCTCACTGTGCGGAGGCGTTTTACATTTCGGCTAAAACAAACGCATTGAAGACGGTTTCCTACACGCGTTGTTCTTCCAGACGACTGCACCTGATCGTCGACACAAAGGACGAACGAGAAAACGGTTGAAAAGAATTGTGCTCTGCTGGGTTGTTCGGGGGCAGATTCCCTGTGGAATTCTCGGCCATTGTTTGCTGCATTTCGCCTGCCAGTCAGTCTATCCAGATCAAATATTTACTCACCACTCAAATTATTACACTTAATTCGCTTTGTTATTTGGTTGCGAGCGCTATTGTTACAGGACGACTACCTAAGGACGTATGATAGATTACATCCCACAAGTTGGGTCAGCTTGTTAAATAACTGCACCACATCTCAAGACAATGTGCCTATATAAACTTTATAACTGTGCGAATTTCACAAACGACCTTTCTGCCCCCCAAAAATTCCTGCAACTTCGCAACCTTTGCTATAGCCTTTGTCAACTTTTCAAAAAGTATCGTAAAAGCGAATCCTTTCTCTGGAATTCCAAAATCAATTCGGCCAAGGAGATTGCAGCACCGAAAGATGTTAAATTATTAAAATCTAATATACCGCAATTCCCTTTCTCATATTTGTCGTCCTCATCCGCAAATTGCTCTCGTATAGCTTACACATCGGCAGCGGATGCGGGTGGGCGGGCGGACGGGCTGACGATTGGGCCAACTTACGTACATGTACTCCAGTGTTTTGAGGTGAGAAAAGCAATCGGTTTGTGTGTTTTTGCCTATTATCCTCAAAAAGTTTTCAATGTATCCCCCTCTCCGAGGACAGAACTATGTATCTTGCAGAAGGAGCCGTATTATACATGCTGCATAAGAAGAACTTTTACTTAGCACCTGATGAAGATCAAGTTTCTTTTCCAAGGCGTGCTTCCGCCTGCACAGCACCTTCTTACTTATAGAAACAGGTGTGACTATACCTTCGATGTTTCATTAGTTTGGCTCGGATCACAAGACTTACGGTCATGTGCTTGTATTCCTTCCCAGCATACACTCGCAGGGCGGAAGACGACAATCTGCTCATCGGATAGAGTTGGTTTCTTTTTTGTGCCTCCTCCGCAAACACCAAGCGATGTTTGGTGGTGGTTAGGGCTTTTTCAATATTTTATGAGACAAGCTTACACCTTCCTTGCGGTCGAACGTTCAAGAAGTATACGATTTATGTGGCTTTTTGTTTGGTGGCCAAGCTCACACCTATGCCCGACACTGGCAGTGCTGTAGTGTGTGAAATACTAAATTAAACAATGCGGAAGATTAAGTGCAGATTTGTTGGCATCGACATTGGGGATGAGACCATCAGCTTCATAAATTGGTATTTAGCGTTTGGAAAACGTTGTGTTTGTGTGGAAAATAATTGGCTGAGGGACGTATAAGAAATTGCTCTGCAGTCGACAATTGTAGTTACGTATGCTGCGAAGACAGCAAGAAGATGCTATCCCTCGGCGTTGAGAAGATAAATTACAATTGGTTGGATGTCTCTTGTTATGTGGCGTAGAACAAGGTGTAACTTTCTTAATGGAATGCCGAATAGGAGACGGGGAAACTTATTTCTGTGTGCAAAGTTTGTGCACTCTCGCATTGTACTGCCGAAAAGGTGGTGTAGTTTCTCAGTAATTGAATGCACTATTCGTACGAAAACAAATGTGAGAATCGAACTGATCGAACCCAATGCCACAAAATTCAACAAATTTATATGGGAAAATACTTTTACCTCAGAGGCTATATAAAGGGTTTTTCAACAGGGACGCTGCAAAAGTAGAGCGACAGGGACAGCAAACGACGCCGAATTTCTTGCCGCTCTTTTGACATTCCTCTTCAGTAGGGTTTGTCTCATGATGGAAAGATATAAGAGCCAACAACGAGTCGAAATTATTAAAACTTACTACCGAAATTCGGAGTCAGTGGCCTCAACGTTAAGAGCGCTACCTCCAATTTATGGTTGTCATAATCGTCCTAGCAGATCAACAATTGAGCGTCTAGTGGAAAAATTTGAATCCACAGGCACAGTACAAAATGTTCCCGTGCCAGTGAGACAAAGAAATGCCCGTAGTGTCGAGAATATTGCTGCCCAAATGTGTCTCTCACACGTCTTTCTCAAGCGTTGGGCATCTCTGTGACGTCGTTGTGGCGAATTTTGCGAAAAGATATGCGGTATTGGTCAAGCAGCAATCCACACGTACTTCATGAGTCATCATTGCATCCTGAAAAAATTACGGTTTGGTGGTGGTTTATGGGCCGGCGGCGTCATTTGGCCGTACTTCTTCCGTGATGATCAAGACCGGCACGTTACTGTGAATGGGAATCGCTACCGTTCAATGATAACCGAATATTTTTGGCCCCAAATGGATGATATGGACTTGGAGGACATGTGGTTCCATGTGGACATGTATCGGCCGATTTATGCTTGAAAACCGTCGAAAATTGGGTTCAGCGTCTGGACCTCTGCAAGCGTGCCCGTGGTGGCCATACATAATGGCATCGAACGTACTTTCACAGGAATAAAGAATTTCATTGATATCCAAAACCGTTTTTGTTTTATTTAAAAACAAAACCCTTTATATAGGGTGCAGAGTGCGACTTTATTAATTTCCTTTGTACATAAACTAAGTTAGCAAAGTCAGTTAAGCAAAAACCCCTCTTCAAAAGCGAGCGAATTTTGTGTAAATCACGTTGTTCGATAAATTTTAAACGTGCGTCAATTATGTTGTCAATTAGTTATATATTTCCCAGCTAATAAAGTATATAAATTAATTGTAACAACAGACAATTTGGAATCGGGTAAGATTATCAAAAATCCCATTCGACTGGAACACCCCATTAATTTGAAATAATTAATTCAAATCAAAATTCAAATGTACGCATTCATTGCATATATGTGGGATAGAATTTGAATAGTTTGCTTTAAGGCGATTTATTGCTGTGAATGCTCTTAAATTCACCCATTTGTTCAATGCCATGCATATGCAACATTCACTACCAACAATTGCACCCGCACCCACACCCGCATAGAAATAACCTCCCGAAATAAATTACCTTTTGATAAATCTCAGTCATTGCTTTCGTTTCCTTGTTACCAAACGAGCAAACGTCGGAGACGAGGAGAAGGCAGACAGCGTACACTACAAGGAAATCCATTTCAACAAACTTGAGAAATTTGGCAAAATCTATTCGAACGTAAATCAATCTTGCATCATAATATATGGAATTAGACTAAGATGTGCCGAGCAAAGAGTAGCCCCAAACGGCAAAGGAGGAGGAGCAAAACTGTGAGAGAGGGAAAGCTATAAAGAACAACAACCATGCAACAGCCCGAGAAGAAAAGGACCAACTGGTTAGCCATGGTCGGTTGGTGGAAACAAATGCAATGCATCATGATGGGAATCTCACCCTTGCGCCTTACTCCTCCGAGCGCAATCCTTGGGCAATGCGCCTTCCGAACATTAATTCAAACAAAAGTTATATCCTTTATTAGCAATTCGTTTTGTTTGTACGAATGCATCTACACACGTCTGCTCGTATGCATGTTCGTTCCATTGCATTTCGGGATCCTTACAATCGTACAGTCAAGGACGAGAACTCTCGTGCACATTATTCAAGGCGAATGGCAATTTCTCGTCTTTCCGTCGTTTATTTGGTCAACCGTTCAACAACATATGAGTTGAGCTCTGTAGGTGGACGGCTTCTGATAGCCTGATGACTATTCCTTTTCAGGCCGCCTCCCTATATGTACGTATATACGTATGCATTCTCTTCTTCGGCCTTATTTGTTCCCTTACGAGTATATGCATATCTCGAAGTCATCGTCAATCCTTCACAGCCCAAATTCTCATAATTCAACACACAGTAGGTACAGTACACACGTTCACATTCTGTTGTGTTGTTGGCCTACAACGACGAGGACAGGAGCTTTCTTTTTGGAGGTGCTGCTTGTCTCCAATTGCATGCGGAGAAGCTTACTGGATCGCTTCCTTGTGGAGCACATGCAAACAAATTGATTAAATGCGAAATGAAAAGTGAAACAAAAGAAATATTGCATACGATTATTATCAGCATCCACAGAGTGCACAACGGGAGGTCGGATATTTCTGCACTAATGCTAATGCCTCGCATAGCTATGCGCTTGCGACTTGTCGTTATCGTGCCAACAAGCCATTGTGCGACTATAGCAAGGGTTAACGTATGGTGATTCCTGGGGAGAGCGAATGCGCTCTGCTGGTTGAGATGCATTTCATACTGTTATTGATGCCAAAATAAATTGTAATCCAAGAATAAGAAACGTCCTTGACCAGTTCGTGCCTAATATACAGCCCTGTGGAACGCAACCACCACAAGCTCACACTCTCCGAAAGCACATGACGGATAAATCATATCCACAATCCTGTGCCACCAATTGTTATCGAAAAAGCATAGCCAATCGTAAGGGCTGCAACTGCATCTGTCTATGCACACTTGCGGGATAAATTATTGCAATCACACACAATAACTCAGTGTTCAAAGCACATGTTGCACACAGACACCGAGCAAACTCTTAGAGTTGGCTTCATTTGGAAGCGCTGCAACTGTGGGAGATACCATATAACGCAGTGATTGATTTGTATTAGCAAAAAGGGAGGAAGGACTCCAGTTCCTATACACAAATCGTCCCTCTTCGTGGCCCACCCACTGAATCCTGGGCAAAAATATATTCAAACTCATTTGTAGTCATTGAAGCATGGTCGCGTTGTCATCCCCAAAACTAATAAAACTTTATGTTTTTATATGTTTTGACTTTTAATATTATGCCTCCTAGACTCGGAGGAATACCATCGCCCAGATACTTGGTAGCTCATCTGTGTGCGATGGAAAACCGTAATCAAAGAAAATTCTTAATAATCATAATAAAATTTTTCCTATGCGCTTGTATTTGCGCTTCCTGGGAGTAGGTTGGATGGCTGGCAACTCGTGGCTGGGTTTTAGCAGCTCGACTCGATTGCGCCTTTGGTTCGTATTCGTATTCGTATTCGTATTCGTAGTACGGAGCGCGAAAAATTCCGACTTAATGAAAAATACAGAGAGGCACAGGATATCTCTGCCGACTATACAGACACACAGAAACAGAATACAGCGGCTTAGAGTGAGGGAGAACGCTCTAAATCTAATGACATAGGATTGATGTTAGCATAGGATTGGTTGACTGGCTCGACTATGGGGGAGAGAGAGTACGTATAGTGGGTGGATGGGAGCTGTAAATGGATAGATGGATGTGGATGCCGACATCCTTTGAGTTAGTTGAATAATAACTAAATTAATATGGATAACTTGAGTATCATTTATATGTTAATAAGGATTCAAAACTGTCGCAAATGCGCGTCAAAGATCAAGAAATGTTCGCACCAGAAACAGGACTCCAGAGACTAGAGACTTTTCTACATTTTTTTTTCCCTTTTCACTTTTATTATTGGAAATTATCAGGGGAGGTGATGGAACGGCAGTAGCAAAGTAGCGAATGACACCCGAAATTCTTCACTTCGATGACTTTTACGCGATACAAAGTCAAAGTAGGCGTGCTTTGTTATTACCACCCACTGCGTGATGTTGTTATTTAACGTGGTCTTGTCTTAGCGGATCAAAAAGTCCTATGAAATATATACGGCATGGTCTCATTTTACAGGCTGTGCCTGAACAGACTTTGATAATGTTCCTTTTGACGGGGGGTTTTGTCGGCGAATAGGTGGTGAGCACAGTCTATTAAAAAAAATATATCCCCGTCTTTGGAAACATACGAATGGTCATACAAATTGAGGCATTTTGTGTTGCCTGACGAATTGGGGAACCAAATTAATCGATCATAAAAAAAATGATGTCCCATTCGGAAAAAATAAACCTCGATTTATTTACATACACTCAACATTTAAAAATGTTGCCATCACTAAAGCTTTTCATCGAAGTCTTGTGACCAAAATGAATGATTTCAATATTTACCTATGATTGTTACGCGACTACATAAATTGAAATCCAAAACCAGGAGCTGGATGGGTTGAAGTAATTCCAAGACTTAATTCCTCAAGCCCCTTTTGGATTTTCACACCTGAAATTCTTGAATATAATAAACTTAGAACTTAGACTTAGTAGTTAAGTGAACAGTGAGATAATCAATAAAATTCAAAAAAAAAAAAAAGTGTACAACCTACAAAAAGTAGTTTATTAATTAAAGAATAAAGTCATCCTGCAGGGCATATCATCACGCGTCCACTTACAAACAACCCTAGTCGGGCAAGAATCGACCAAATCGACCACATCAATCAAATAAGAACTTATAAAGGACTCTCAATGTGCATAAATGCCATTTCGATGACATCAATAGTCAAAACCACCAAGCACAAGGCTCCTTCGGGGAAGGAATCGTTTATAATTCTAGTATCAACGGCGTCATTGTCATAGTCCTCGTCTATTATGGAACAATTCAACTCAAACCCTTGTCTTTGGTTGGCTTTTTTGTTTATATTCGCTTTTTTTCTTATACATCCTCCCATTTCTTATATTCTGAGTTATGACCACATTTATATGAAAATATGTTTTTCGGATTATGAAAACTGGAAAATAGAGCAACGGCTACGAATTGATGGGAATTTTCTTCTGCATAACGAATTGATATCCTCCGAGGAAGGCGGCGAAAAAAGTAAAAAACCGGATAAAGTATGAAATGTATTTTTTTTTTTTGTATTTTGAAAACGGATATGGAAATGACAATATGTAAAGGGATGAACATCACTAGCATTTGATAGCGGGGTATGATGCCGCTTTGGGTTTTGTGTATACAAAACGCCCGCAGCGTTGGTCCGCATGTCTCCCGGCCGACTATAAAAACGAATACAACGGATTTTTACTGTCACATTTATTGCCAGCCATCAGATATACGAACGTAGTTCTCCTCTTTTTGCTGTGGATGTATCCTTAAAAGAATTGGCCTCCTGGAGCGTATGTAGATGTAGCACTACTTGGAATGATTGTTGCGAAAACCAGAAACGAGCGAGACCTCATGTATAAAGCGCCAATGAGTCGATTGCGTGCCTGTTGCGGTATCTTCTTGTCGATCTTTTGCTTGTAGGTACAGGAAGGTCTAGGTACTCGCATGAACGTTTTTTCAGTGTAATTCAAAGTGAAGAGAGATTTATATTTTGCTGTTCGATTGGGAGTGGACTAAGCTGATTGACATTTATCGATATCAGAAAAGTACATATTTGCATTGAACGAGGATTAGCACGCAAGCGAACACCATGCGCGTTGTTTTGTGCAGTTGAAGACAGTTTACCTTTTTATGTCATGTGATTTTGCATTTGCTTGGGTATACTTATTTTGCTTTTCAGGACATTAGGAATTTACTGTGCTACATTTCTGCCTATAACACGACATTCGCTCGCTTGGATTGTGCCTCGTTTGAAACGTGTATTGCCAGTTGCCACATCAATTATTCCCCATAGGAGCAGGAAACAAAAAGTGATAGTAGATTCAAAAACGTGCCATCCTCGATTATAGAGAAAACTTCAGTTTTTTTTTAGCAAAACCCGCACTTGTGTTCCTCATTATTGTACTGATTGTCCCACCCTCTTTTAATATAGTTAATTTTACCCTAATTATGGAGTAGCACTGAATTGCATTTTTTTCAACATAAAATCAGGAAGTGCAGCTCGTTCGTAATAAGGTTTTTGTACAAGATTCAAACATTTCGAGGGGCAAATTTGACTATTTCTAAAAATATACCTACATTTATTAGAGTGCTGCAGATCGCGACATTTCAAGGTTTCCTAAACATCAAATGCGAATAACCAGCAAGGTTTTTGTACAAGATTCAAACATTTTGAGGGGCAAATTTGACTATTTCTTAAAATATACCTACATTTATTAGACTGATGCAGATTGCGACATTTCAAGATTTCCCTAATCATCAAATGCGAATAACCAGCTGACCAATTACATTTAAATAAAGTCGTTGCAGTCAAAACGCACTAACGCTTGTTTCTAGAAGTTGGAGCTGTTTGTTGAAACTTCTCACACACAGTTCGATCTTGATTACTTTATGGGCTAGGTGTTGATATGTTACTGACACACCTATCACTGCATAATTTTGGTTTAACGACCTGCAACTATAAAGCATATCACTTAGCCCTAAGAAATTTTGCCATCCCTGTGCTGTGAATGTTACAAAATGTGTACGTAGGTTCCTATATGAAAAGCCAGCGGGATTTTGCATAAGAAGCCTTAAAAACTTTAATAGCAAGCGTCTGAACTTCTTTCAGAACATATGAAGGAAAAGAAAACGAAAAAAACAATACCTTCTCCCCGAAACTGCTGTTGTTCTTCTCATGTCTGTCGGTCTTTCTTCTCGTATGATTGCTGTAGTTGCAGTAGGAAAGCAATAGCAGCAGCATCAGCCAGTAATCTTGATTTGCCTCAACTGTTCCTTTGCAACAGGCAGCAGTCAGTGGCAAACATCATATGGAACTGGAACTGCTAGAAAGTTTTGCTTCAAGTTCACTTTGGATTTTTTCCCTGATTTTAAAGGTTTATTTCCTTTTTCTTGCAGCAACACCACACATTTGTGTTGTGCTCATGTGCATGTCAGGTTTTCTTTCATTTTTTGCCCACCTTCAACCACATCAAAATAAATTCAACTAAGTAAAACATCGCTTCCGGGCGGGAGTAAGTTTCTCCAGATGTACAAGACAGCAAAAAAAAGACAAAAAAAAAAAAAAAAAACATATACGTTTCATACATTCTCGCCTGACTGATGGCAGATGATGTGTGTGTTTGTAAGAGATATACAAAACTTTCACTGAACTTCCAAGTTGCAACCCTCGCTTTGATACATGTCAAATACGCAGCCCCCTCGCATATAGCCCACAGTCCAATGGTTACACGGGGTTCTCCCCATCATCATGACATCTGTATGCGCAACAAGGAACTTTGCCAAAATCAATTCAAAGCGGAAATTTTCAAATACTTAAAATTTATTGTTTCGTTAATAATTCAGTGTTGTAAATTGCATAAAAGGAATACAGGAAGACAGAGAATTGAGACACATATCACGAGGAAATAACAGCGGCAGTTGAAAGTCTATAAAAGTTTATTCGGGAATCGGGACCTCACGTTCGTCACGGTATCTAATATTAAATTTTGGTTACGCGATTTGCGTTGCGAGAGAGTCGATGAAAATTATTTATGAAAATAAAAATTGCTTGCCTCCCATATTGATACAGACAGACAGTGATGTATGAGATGGTCCGGAGACTTACAACTGCAGGATGTGAAGAAGACTTTTTTGAAATTGGAGCGTTGTGAATAGTAACGCAGTAACTTCCAATAATGTTTGGACTGTAAGGAAAGTACAAGGAAACCAGACGTGTGTTTTTTAAATTTCCGTACCCAGAGGAACCTTATTAGTTTCGCTTTTGACCGTCTGTCCGACTAGACACATTTTAGGCCTTCTCAGAAACTAATTAATAAGTGATTTGGTGAAAAAAATTGTTTCATTCGCACCAAAAGCCGTTTATTTCTTGATTTACAGAAAAATTAATATATATCTTTTTTGTAGATCATGCTCGTGGCTATATATGTGCCGAAGACTGTTTTGTGGAAAAGTTTATGTTTTAAAAGATATTTACAAAAAACTGTCGATCACTATATGAAGACCGCTCCTTTAACCATTTTGCATTCGTTATTGGTGTGTTCTCTTCATCGATTCCAGTTAGAATTTTCAATGAATACTCAACTCTATTCATTCTCATCCGCACATATTGTTGTTTGTTGTTTATTTGAAATTTCCAACTCTAAAGAAGTCGGTGGTTCGGTGCGCGAGTGGACGGTTTTTTTTTTTTAAATAAAAAATGACTTTTCACAACCATTCGTTTGTTTGGGTTTTAATTTTTGCGATAAATTCAAGAGATCTTCAATTTAACGCTGAATGGATAACAATAAAAAAGCCAGACATTCGCTATTCCTTTTTTTGTGAAATCTACTTGATAAATCAAGGAAACCACGTCTCAAAGATAATGCCCAATGGGATACCCAAACGTCCATCCAGAAAATTGTGTTTCACTTTTTAGATTTTTTTTCCCCAAATTTTGATTGATGGCTATCGTGTTTAGTTCTTTACTGTGTTCCCTGTGCTCACTGCTCACTGCCCACTGTCAATGTCAGTCTGCCGCTGATACATTTCAAATATTTTAATTATCTCGTTACTTTCATTAGCATTCATTATTTCGAACACACCCCTGCTAGTAATTGAATTATCTAGTTAGCAATTAAAAATAAAAAATAGACGCACGGCACTGTATTCTATTCTAGATATATCCTCCGTCAATCTGTCAAAAGACAATTTTAAAGTGATTATTATTTCCTGGCTTGAATAACCGAAATTTCTCGAGAAATTCTCCGAAAGTGTCCTTTTTGGTAATTAAAAAAGCACATAAAAGTATAATCAATTTTTTTTTTGCTCGTTTATCGCCTCCCTCCCCGGCTTTGCGGGTGACTGTTGCGCGCCTTTGTTGGATGGAGGCGTAGAACGGGGGGTGGACGCAACTTGACTTTGTATGTGATCTGAAAACACTTGAAAAACATCCCTCGTCTTTTTTTTTTTTTTGTATTTTTCGTGTTAATCATCTCTCCCTTAATTATAATTCACGGAAGGCAAAGAACAAAGTTTTGAGGTGGTCGAACCCTCGGCGGTATGTGTCAATAGAAGCGAACAAAGTATTTTTCAAAAAAAGCGCAACAACCGCAACAATGACGAAGTACTTTAAAAAAAAAAACTTTTTCTTTTTCGGCTTCGGTGGTAATTGAAAACATTTTAAGAACCATCTCGGGTTTCGGCTTCAAAGTGAAGTCAAGGGACTTTAAGTAGCAAATCATCTATGAAAGTTCCAACGTCACCTTTAATTGGTGACGGGACTAATTGGGAAAAAATTAATGAACTTTTGCTTTACAATACGGAAAAAAAGTAATACAGAGAAAACAATTTGGTAACGGTTACATTTTCGGAATTCTAATTCGATACCGCTGTTGCGGATGTAAGAAGGTTCGAGTGGATTAATATATCATCATGAACTAGGGCATGGAAAAACAATAAAATATAAAGAGGGGGTTCATCAGGAATTCCATGAAGATGTAAGTTATTGATAGCCAACAACAGACGGAGGTCGTTTATCAAAATTATAGTTTTTGTGTGAAAGTGAATCAACGTAAGGGCAAGGGCAGCATTGAAAGCATGCCAAACAGCGATTACTTTTCTATAAAGGAGATGTTTCTGCTGAATGTCGGATGATTCTATGATGTGCTGCATATAGCGTCCACCATCCCACACCTGCGTTGGATATGGAACTGAGTCACTTAACAAGCTTAGGCCCAGCGGCAGGCATCTTTTCCTGCCCGCCCATAAATTACAATCCATTATTGAGTTGCCATTGTATGAGATGCTGGGCGAGTTTTCCGCTTCGACAAAGGCGCAATAAATTTCCTTCCTTTGCCTTATTCGCTGTTCTTTTTTTTCTTTTCTATGCGTACGGTAGAACACTTAACCCGAACAGAGTACACATACACAGGTACCTTTGTTGTTTCGAATAACGTAGTTAAGTAAACGGAAGTCCTTTAGCAGATAATTCGAGAATTCGAAAGAGATTTGTAATTGGGGGGCGTGCGAAGCCACTCGTTGGAGGATATTGTGAATTATGGCCTGTATCCTACAATTGACTGCAATCGAAAGAACATGAAGCAGGCACAACTAATTGAGGAATGGGTTTCTGGGATTAAATACGGTCTGCATCCAGTTAGAGCTCCCTTAGTCGGACAGTGATGGCGGGAATATTTTTGTGTGCCTAAAGAAACTCCTGTAAGTTTGCTCTACAAATTTAGAAAAATATCAAACCAACATTATAGATATCAAATATATGTCTCCGAAATCATCAAATCGGGCAGAACTATATGTATATTGATATATAGTAGCAACATTTCATTTATGACGGATGTGAGTGGAGTTCCTGATTTAGGATTGGTCATCAGGCTGGGATACTTTAGGACAGTAAGGGGATTCTGTAGTGAGAAGGACCGAACTTGGTGTCAGAGCTGAGCTGTCGATCGGTCTTTAATTCATTGTCGATGCACTAACTCCGGCCATAACTACCTGTGAAGTATCTCGGGAGCTATGGCCAGTATATGACAGAGGCCAAACCATTAAACTGCTACAGTTTGACAGGTCATCGCTGTCTAAGCTGGTAGGGGCTCTAACGGGTCATAACTTCTTATGGAATCATATGATGAGGACACACCTCAGTTCCTCTGTCACTGCCTGAGCCTCTGTCACTTGAGGAAATGAACACTTGGAAGCTATTAGGTCTGTTTGACGTGGGCCCTAGTGCGCATTAGTTTAACCCTAACGTGTTCGATATAGCACTGAACTCGCCCTGGCACTGAAAACCTGTGTTTGACATGACTTCTAGGGCGCCCTAGTTGTGCCCTGAACTAACCCCAGTTAATTTGTCGGGGCAAGAATTCAGTGCTGAGTTGCGCTGTCATTTCGCTTGCTGTCATTCACTTGTTTATCGTGATAAAGGTCATTTTTAACAAAACAAAAACCACTCTCAGATCTTTACAGGTTTTTGAGGACATCAGGATGGCTGGACGGCGTCGGGTAGATACAAGAAGGAAAGACACGAGCCAACCATCAACAACACCAAGGGGTTTACCCCCAAATAAAGGGAATCACAATGGGTCTACAAGGACCAAAGTGTGGTACAGTAGGGTTTACCCTGCTCTTCCAACCCATAAACCTAACCCTAACCTAACTCTGACCTATATGGTCAGGAGATTTGGGTATACATACTGACCGTGAGAAAAAGATCCCGGCCACAAGCTGACAAAGTGAGAATTGTTCGTCTTTTGAAGGTGTGCCTCGAAGTGATCACGCAAGGAAGATTATTATATGTGAGCCGAACAGATACTTCCCCGGACAAACCAAGGACGAGATGATATGAACAGCTAAATACGATACGAAAAGTAAATCTCTCAGAACGCACTACGCTCAACACATTCTTCAGCACGTGCACTTTTGTCCTCACAACACCAAGGAACGAAACAACTTCTACTCGCAAAATGTGCATCTGTTAACATTCCATTTCGGCTCTCCTTATCCCGGGATAATGCCAACTCTTGGGGCAATTACACTAAGCTCAGGCAACCAGCAACATTACCACGACAAAAAGCGATACCGATGCTCCTGTCAAATATATTATTAACCCCCGCAGCGATATTATTCATTAATAAATACATATTTTTCTTCCCGGCGAAATAAATTTCCAAACATAATGTACGCGTTCCATTATTTTTCTTTTCTACATTTTACCTATAATAACATTTTCAATTCCGTTCCTCCCCCTTGATACGGAAGAGCTGTATTGTGCGAACCATCACCCGCCAAAGGTGCTGCGGATAAAATTTATAAGCACAAAAAATTGAATCCTAATCCATGAATATAGATGATTATGATGGCCTTTGGTATGCTTTCACTTGCTGCGCCACACCGCGCCGCGCACCCGACAGCCTTATACACATACAGCATCGATCCTTGGAATGGCGGGCGACGGGGGTACGATTGTAATAATAACATCGTATAGCGGGCCATTGTTCAAGGTTCATCTGGTTAATAAGCCGGGCCCAACGAAGGAACTGCCAACAATATTTTATATACGAAAGGTGATTGCTATTGCTTCGAATTTACATATATTCGTTTGGCAAAGTCGCTCTACCCACCACCGCGGGAGTAGTAGATCGTAATAATTTTCCTAACCATAAATTATTAACATTGAATTTTTATTTTTATCTAAGTGCGGGTGGATTTGTTGCGTCTCCTTTTAGGCGGAACGTAAAGAGGAGGATAATAGAAAGAAAAGAACAAAAACACATTAAAAAATCCGTTACGGGTGTTTTACACCACCCTCCTTAAGTGAGCTGTGAGCGCACAGATAAATACGTACACCTCACGATTTGTATTCTCCTTGTGAGAGAGTCATGCTTTTGCGGTGGTTTTAGAATAGGGTGCAAAAAAAAATCAATCTTTTACGAAACTTTGGCACACCACGCAAAAAAATCCGCGGTTTTTTTTTTCTCCGTGTAGGGAGGGTCACACAATTCATCGGAAATTGAAAATGCGCCTTCGAAACGACATATCACATACCGCTCAAATTTTTTGCCAAAAATTCGGACTTATGGTACCGACAACGGCAACTCCTATATTTGCTATCCTAGTTTCCTTAACTCCTCGTTTTGTGGTTATCGAGATATACACTTGAGGGGTAGTCAGAATCTAAAAAATAGTGGGAGCAGCAGATCCATAGGACCGTCGGTCTAGCATTTTCTAATCATTCCTTCGAGTGAGCCTATTTTTATCGTATCGTATCCAAGCGGGTGAATTGAAATCATTTCTCAGGAAAGCTTCACTCTTTTGATGTTTGTCAAACATTCGTGGGACGGTAAGAAAAAGCATTAAGGTGTTATTGTATCGGTTTTCCAAGGATTGAACACAACACCCCTCGCTTACCCACACAAACCGTATGTATTATACAAAACACACATATCCGGCAATATAAGGCTTTTTAATTATTACTGCAAAATACAAGAGTCAGCCACTACATTCAGGGTTAGTTGGTTAACATAATTATCCCAATCGTAGGACATGGAACACGCTTTAAGAAAGAACGTTGCTTCTCCACATTTTAGCCAAGTAAAACTGACGCGTACAAATCGAAGAAGAGAAACAAGACAAAAAGCAACACGAAATATCCACCAAATGCAATTGCTTCCTACAGAGGGGTGGCTCTCGCTTTCGCAAGAAGACAGAAAAAAAAAAAAAAAACAATATATATATAATAGAACAACGGATTCTAAGAGTTTCCTCTTTTTCTGTAAAGCTTGTGTTCAATGAATTATGAGTGTCAATAAATATTCTTATTTTATAGCTCGTTACATTTTTTCTTCATATTTCATTAAAAAAATCGCGGTTTTGCGATACGACTCGATAAGGGATTCCGGTTTTTTTTTTTTCGTTCGTTCGTTCGTTCGCTACACCCCAACAAGGGTGGATTCTATTACAACTAATGGTTTCTTTTCTTTATCAGAAGGTTTGCTATAAATTTTAAACTCGAAGATTTTTAATTACAAAATGTAATTTTTTTAACTCGGCGGTTAATTTATTGGATGCATGAGGAGGATGAAGCTAAGAGTTTGCGGATGCGGTTGAATGGATGCGGGTAGGTGGGTGGGGTGGCTTGGAGCGCAAACATTTTTCAATTATCAAGTAACATCTTATGTTGACGGCGACGATGATGACTACGACTCTAAAGTCAAAGAATGTAATGGGAAGCCCCTTTGGAGGTCCTTTCGTTCGAGCATGTAAGATTTATATGAGTAGGCAAATAGGAAAATCCTGTTCTTCTTCGTCATCGCAGTCATCATCAGAGGTCCCCTGTGTCGAAATGTAATTTGAATAAAAACAAATGAAAATATTCGTTACCTTAATGAAGCACCCTTTTCTCTATAACGTACGCTGGTGCGGTGGTGGTATGCTATACGAAAGGGTTATACCGACAACTACACTCTGCTCCACTCTACAGTATGTGGGTGTTCTGGGGTAAGAAATTGAAAGCTTTAATGTTTTCTCAGTGGCGCGAGTCTCACTCAAGTCACCTGGAATCGAATTCGGAATGGATGTTGGCATATGTGAGAATTCTTCTTGTCTTGTACGAGGACGGGCCCATTCGTAAGGTGAGTAATAAAACAAAATTAAAATAATACTCAGGGGATGAGATGACGAGGCGCTGCACACTCACACACACAGGCGAGGAGATAAATCTTGAGACGTGCAAGCAAGAAGCAAATGTTTATGCACGGAACCGGAATATTTAGGCCGTTTGTTGATAATGACGATGATGATGACAAAGCTGTACATGGTGTAGTACAGCAGATCGCAAATAAACATTGATGCGTTGTCGCATAAATTTTTACCTCTCTTTTGATATTAGGATGGAAAATGAGTGCTTTTGTATCCGCTCTGTACCCTTGCTCGACACAGAACCCTCTTCAGTCCCTCACATTTGTTAATTTTCATAAAGCAACTTCTCTAAGAGATTGCAGCACGAATTTTTCAAACGGCGTACTGATGGGTGATTTGAGAGCTTACTTCGTAAGTGCACAAAACAATTATATGTACCCAAACATAACGCATTATGAACAACTATTCAAACTCTCAAATGTGTCACGTTTCTATGACACGCTCAAATTATTCATTACCCCGAAGACCCAACGACGTGTCAAATGCACTTCCTCGCATTAAACAACACAAAGCAAGCAGCACTTATAATGAAGAAGGTTGTATGAATAGTACTTCTGCCTAAGCATCCCGAAGGGCTAGTGGTCATTGATATTTGCGGAACTTCCATCAAAGAAGAAGAAGAAGGATGTTTATAGAAGGACGACGCTTCAACCCTTGTCGGAGCGATTGAAGAAAACTTCGGCCATGTTGAATGGTCATTTGAATACCCTGTCCACATATAGATACATTGAGTCCCAACGACCAGTGAGGAACCTTCTTGATCTTTGATTGAATTTCAAATTGTTTAACTGACAAGGGGCGAACCGAATGTTCTTTTATTGTTTCTTGTGGAATTCCCCTTTGCGAATGAATTTTAATTGAATCAAGATTTTCTTTCTTGATTTGAGAGTTCCTTGCTCGGAATTTCTCGACCAGAGAACGGGAGGATTATAGCACTTTGGGGCTACAATGCTACATGTCTGTGTTTATTGATTTATGTCCTAAATATTGTAAATATGCTGGAAAGGACATGTCCACAGTGTGATTCATGGCATAGCAAATGTGAATTGCTTAAATTAAGTGTAACAAATTGTAATGTTCCCAAAGCGGATATATCACCACATAAATTCAGGACATAAGCAGGAAAGACGAACAAAAAATAATAAAGCGGTCTGCATATTAAGTTAAATGGCAGCAAATGAAAAAAAATCTAACGTCCTTTTAGGACATGGTTGCCTTTTTTAAAACCACAACGCGTCCACTTTCAAAACTTGTAAGCCGCAGGAGATTTTCATACTAATTTCGGAACTTCCCTTATTGTGCCCAGAGTCCAAGTCTTCTCCATCGCAGGCTTCCGAAAAAAAAACGGACGCATAGATACGAATACGACAAGCAAAAACAAAACTCAAAACAAAAAAATGGACAAAATTATGATATCTAAGGCCACATATTATAATAATGTCCATTTCTTTTTGTTTCAGTCATCCTCTGATTTTTCAGCCAAATTTTACATAATATCGTTGTAATTAATTTTTCAGCTCCGTAGCTCGTATGCATTTCGTTTTTGGCGGTCGCGCACGTCCTCCCGCGGGTGTACGAGATAACACAAATGTGCACTACCTACTTCAAATTTATTATCAACTCGGGAGCCTGAGATATTCAACATATGTGTGTATCTTCTGTTGACATTCTCTGAATTTCTAACTCCTGCTCCTGCTCACTATAGGTATAGGTACTTACCCTAAACAAATATGACACAAAGATGTCCTTTGATTTCAATACTATACTACCGCGTATACCCATCAGTGGATTACCTAATTAAAAAATTATTTTCCAAAAAAGGGGGTTGAATCGGCAACAAAACAGGGTTGCTCATATCTTTTTTTGTGTGTCTCTTGGTAAATTAATATCCTTTACCTTTTGAAATATTTACATGTGACTCTACGTGTGTGCGTATATATATAACCCTTTCCCGGGCTTATTCTATTTTATGTGTTACCATCAAAATTATCGCGTTGATACTTTTGGGCGTACATATATGTTCGTTCGGCACTGGGCCTCTCATACTCACTCCATCGCACCGCAGAGCTCATATTGTTATAATGAATATTCCTTAAAAGTGAAGGAGAAGACAATAAAGGCGTTCACCCCTACACCCGCGATGCTGCCTAATATGAATTTATTGTGTAATAAATTTGTTTAATCACAAAACGCGTGCGGCGCTTGCTTATGCGAATACACATAAGTGGCGGTAGTGGGTTTCAATGCTTTCGGGGGATGGTGTTTGATATCTATAGGATGGCGATGGCGAAGATGATGACAGCCTTGCCAAGGGTTCCCAGCAGCAGCAACAGCGACAAAACCTGACTAAACAAATATTAAAATTCAACTAATTATCATTCGAGAAGCGTTAAGTTGAGGGCTTCAGTATAGGCATCCCTTTATCATTAACCATATCACCGAATTGTCAAGGCTTATGTTATAGCGAGCGAACCCTTTAAATATTTCCCTTCGAAAATTCGATCTGGGAGCGTTTGATACATTTCAGATGGCTGTTGACATTTTTCTTACCATAGGTACGTACTTGGGCATCTGTATTTATGCGTGTTAAAAATTGCAATAGATTAAATGACTTGGCACATCACAGTAAGAATGAAGAGTAGGATAAATATTGGCGGGAGCAGTAACGAGGGCTCAAGACAAGATCTATAGGGTGGCTGATGAATATTGCTACATGGAATATTGTGTATGGAATTCTTTTTTGTTTTTTTATGTCAAGGCTCATTCAATTTTATTATATATAGCTTAATTAGTTTTAAAAATAATGGAATTTATAAGCTCTCCATATTCAACGATTTTGTTTGTTTATGTTGCCGTTTAAATCGAAATGGGCCTCGTCAGACATAAAAAGACAGTGCAACATGTTTCCGTCCTCTTTCACCATTTGGAGCGTCTTCTGGCAAAATTCCAAGCGAATCGCGCAAGTCTGCTGCGTTCAGTTTGTTGGCCATTTGAATTTTATATGGGAATAAGTCCAAATCATTGTGCATAATTGACTGCCATGACTGTCTGCTTATACCCATTTGAACAGATAAGCTTCTTGTCGAAACTCTTGAATTGTTTTGTATGGCAGCAGCTACAGCAGCGATTGTTTCCTCCGTCCGAACTGAAGGGTTTCGATGGTAAGGTCTTCTTTCGACTGTCCCATGCTCGGCAAAATTGTTAACAAGTCTCAATATGGTCCATCTGCTCGGAGGATTGCCGCCAAACAGCCACTATCTAGTTTTTAAAATCAATTTGGTTGCGATACATTATTTACAGCCTCATCTTCAAGGATTTAGTCACACAAAATAAAAGTAACATAAAATGTATTTTTATTATAAGCACAAAATTTCAAGTGTCTTACTCAAGATTAATCTGTGTTGCAAATTTTATCGAGAGACATCTTGTAACGCACACTCAAATTTAACCAATCGCACATGTTTGAGGAGCATATACGCACTCACATACACCAATCACGCCATTACTCAAACCTTAGGCCGTTAATTCTCCCTTTTTGACATTTATGAGGAAAGAATATTTTATTTATTACAAATTGTTCGCCATTAACGGTAGTAAATCTTCCGCGCAAGAAAAAAAGTATCATTCGAACTTTTATCATCATCCTTTATTGTTGACAGGGTGGTTTTGAAAGTCTTCGCGCGCGCTCGCTGTTTCGCCGTATTGAGAAAGCCATTTCAATAAATTTGTCAGCGGTCCGGATGATTACTCGAATAGGCGTATCCAAGGTGAAAATTGCCTCGTTCCCCAACATTAAAATTGTATTTTAATATCGCTTCGGTTATTTACTGCGGGCTTTTTAAACTTGCAATTTCGCAAGTTATCGCTTGGTTAAGGGGAACAGGTGATGGTGCTGAACTTGAACACAGATCGAGAGAGCGCACTTTAATTAGAGAAACAGATGCCAGACCAGGCCACGTCTTCTCTCCCTATAGGATAACAATAAAGGTTCGGCGAACTTCATGCTCCATCGAATTGTAATCACATCATTTTGAATTGGCACATAGTCCGCAAGGAAGTTGCTGGCGAAAACCTCCTAATGCGTTTGCAACATTGTTACGGAACAACACTCATACCATCCGGAATATACAGACGCTTTTATGCTCCTTCGAAATCCCACAAAACACACGAAAAGTCCTTCGAATCATTAGTGCCCCAAACAAAGTACAAGCCGTTTTATAGCCAGTCAAATGATCCTTGATTGTTGTGTTGCCTGCTACTTATGGTTTGTAGAAGAACCCGAACGAAGTCGCTGTGTAGCAGTGGTACTTTCAAGGGTATAGGACTGATTGTTGTTGTGCTCAGAGTTCAGAGATCGGAACGTCCCTAATGAGAAATCGAAATGGAATTGCAAAATTATCTTTAGTGTCTTCGGAGGGCCAGCAGCACAAGTATGAGGGAGGGTGGTACTCTACCAGCACTAGCATACTACAGCTGAAGGATTAAACTCAACTGTTGTTGTTTTATCGCAGGAAATTTCATGTATCGAGGTAATTACACGAGCAATCGTATGGTTACGTCATTAAAGTGATTTCATTGATTGCTTCTGCAAGAAGGTTGTCTGTGTCTGGTGCTTGATTAGTTTTCTTTTGGCTGGCTTCATTTTACCCTTATGCAGGGTGGGGTGGCAGAGGCGAACGCAAAGGCAATCTACATCCTTGCTAGGTTGTCGATTCAAGTATCGAGTCCGAGGGATGAGCTATAAAAATGTTCCTAGTCGATTTCTTCCGAATTCCGTTCTAATTACCTTCGAATCAGCCATGCATCCATTCGTCCGGCCATCCACCACACGCACAATGCCCGGCTTGTCAGAGATCGTAAAACCTATTGCCAGTAACATGCATATGAAGCGGATATTGAATGGGTGGAATCACCATAGGCAAGTGTGTGTATCCCGTATGTGTGTGGGGTGAACCTAGGTGATGCTTCTACTTGGGAGCAATTAAATTGGAACAGTTTTTTGACTGGGTCGCTTGACTGATTTTTTGGTACACAGACATGTTGGTAATTTATCCACATATGCCGGTGTGGCTGTGGACCACCGTTTGGATGCATGTGAATTTTATTGGACGGGGAATTAATGAGGAGTGAAAGTTGTTCGAATGGAAGCGGACAAATTGCACTCGTAAAATGGAAAAGCTGGGTTTCTTTTTGGCATTTCCTCGGCGGATAGGTACTTTATTTTTATTGCAAATCCCCTGTTCCTGGAGGAGAAACGGTCAAGGTAACTACTGGCCAATTATGGGGGCAGGACATGACTTTCTTTTACGACACATTGCGTGCAACTTTATTGAAAATAGTTTTATTTGCTCATCAAACAAGCATCTCTATTTGGGAAACTTTCTATTGCTCCAGGATGTAGGTGTTCATGAGGTGTAATCAGCTAAGTACTTTTCATCTGGCAATAGATTGTGAGTTGCTAGCAGTTGCTCACGAGTTCAGTCAATTTTTATGGAGTGGTTAGAGGGTGCTTTGCCAAGCTTGTTAACTGTCAATTGATACATAGTAAATAAGACAGGGCACTATCCTCACAAAGTCCTCTAATTTCACCGATACCTCCCGACCTGATAAGCATCATTTTAATAGAGCCTGTTGTCTACTCACAACGGCCGCCGTTTAACCATTCCGCTTAACTTCACTTCGGCTACCAGAAATTGATGTAATCAATAAATGGGGGCCGTCCCGTCCATTTCTTAATGAAGCGTAATCGCCTTATGTGACTCACTTACAGCACCAACCGACACACTCACTTGTTACTTACACTTCGAACGGTTCTTATCAAGTTTAATAGGCACTCTATACGCCGCCAAGCTTATCGTCCATCCAGGCATACGCAAACCTAAAAGTTTTTGTCGGCTCATAATGCGAATTCTATTCAATCGCTATGAGCATTCCAGGAGGCGAGAGTCCATCAACGAAACTCTATTCAATGGTAATTTCGAACATTCCTCTGCCACCCTCGTAATCCACTTATGGCCTACCAATATTGTTTTCCCATTAAACTGATCATTGAACACCAAAAGCTCTTCTCCGATGAGGACGGGACTGAGAGCCCCATTAAACCAATTAAATTAATTGAACGCTCCGATGGGCCCTTTGCAGTCTGGATTTTTGGGGACGCACTGCAGTCACAGTGTGCACGGGAGAAATTGTGTGCACTGAATGCAACCCCATTCAGTGCACGCATTTAGGGAATGAGATGAAATCAGTTGAAAAGGCGAAAGGATTACTTACACACTATTGATTTCTAATTGACTTTGCTTCTGAATTGCCACTCTGTGGAGGGGACAATAGATGCGACATTTCTCGACTGGGGGATATTTCGATGTCAGCTGGAGCCCCAGACGAAGGTGTTAACATTGCCAAAGGGGCTGTGATGGTTTCATGTTGGTCTCCAATCTCCACATCCAATTGATTCGAATTAAGATATGTGCAAACATTTTCGATTGAGCTGAATTTGATCTTAGGTTAATTGATGGCAAACAGAGTAGACACATTCAAATCTGTCACCTGGTAGTCCCTTTCCTAGCTCGCCTGATGCAGTGTTCCATTCACACTCGCCCCCAATCTGTAGATTATTGCGCCTTGCCAACTCAATCTGAGATCCTAGGCCACAGCAATGTGCTTGTGCATCCTATGCGGAAAGTTCAATAAAAACAGTTGCAAATCACCCAAGAAGGTCAAGATTTATGACGAAATTCTAGTGTGCATTGTGTGCTTAATCCGCATGTCATCCTGGTTGGAGTATAAATTGCCAGTGCCACTATATCCAGCAGACGACGACTACGCTCACACATGCACCCTTCAACTTGATTTAATTCATTTGCACGATGGCAGTTGCTTTATGAAATCAACTGAGAAGTTCTCCGTCTCCTCCCGTCGTCGCACAAAGACACATAAATCAATGATTGACTAATAGTCCTTTTTGCATATTCTACCATTGAAAAGGACATCTTGGAATTGCACAGCAGAGGTTTAGGCATTCATCATCGACCAATGCGTTCGTTGGCCGGTTGGGCCTCCTGCTGCTGCTGCTGATGGAGGTGGTTCTCCCCCCTGAATCTCTCCTTGTCCGGTGCCCGTCTCCAAGTGTACAAAACACAAATCATTGCACACAAAGTTTTGTTGTGACACACAACCGAACGCTAAAGCCCGGTAGCGTTCAGGAGGAATCAAGTGCTCCTCGGTCAAAGCAGATACGACGACGACGACATTGACCAGGATGTGCCAAATAGAATACGGAATTATCGGTGTTGCACATGGCAAAACTCTCCAAGGATGTTTGGATTGATATGCAAATTAGTGCGATGGGAAGTGCCCACCTCCCCAAATGACAAATGCTATAACATTTTCTTGCAGCAGACATACAGCCCCAAATAGAGCACAAAGCTCAGATTTAATACATGTAATCAACATTTTTAGGTGCGTACCAGAAAGATTTGCTTCGATCGGATGCAGCCGAAATATGCCAGGAAATCACCTGGAATTAACTTTACAATGCCAAATCGCAGGCATTCACTATAGTTTGGTTCGTTTTGGAACCAGATTAACTATGGCACTTTGTAATTTGATTTGGCCAATCAAATCGTAAGCTACACGCAGTAAGAGGTGCAGTCGATTTGCTCTCGGACGATGGAAAAGAAAAATCGCAAAGAACGAGAGAAGGATATACACAAGCTTCGTGTGCAGTTCCGGAACATAAACCCAAGATATACTGGCGAATAGTTCTATTGACCATGACGTCTCTGCGATGTCACAGTCTTATTTATCTAGTTCCGGGTTTGTTTTGTTGTAGATCGCTGCTTCTTTCTTTATATTCGCTTTCACTTATTTACTTTGGGTGGAAATTTAATTACAAAAGAGACAAGTGGAATAGTCCCTCTGTTAATTTATTGCTTGGATGGGATCCAACATCTGAGCGAATATCGTTTGCAGTAAATTTAGTTACTAATGTGTGGCAACATTTTTTAATTTCTAAACTAGGTAATCTTTGGACAGAAACATCCGTATAGATGGAGAAAATGAATGCAGACAATGGTGAAGGCACTTTTTGATGGGGGACTACCTACCCCACAAAGAAGGTATCAAACTATAAAGTTGTCAAGAGATGGCATTGAAAATTTGATTATTTAAAAAACAAAGCTACCATTTAATTCCGATTCAGAAACTCAAAACCAACAGACAAACAAAAAACTTATCAAACCGCCTGGAGCCGTTGTCGGTTCAATGGTTGACCATTGGTCAATAATTTCTATTTATTTAAATTGAGACCATTCACTTGGTCATAAAATACCCAGAAGTTAATGTTTTTGACAATTTCCAATGCATAACAATTGACCCATTCATAAACTTCACAAACTGTGTACATATCATCCCAAGTTTTTGGACAAAAAAAAGAAAAAAAAAAAAACATCCCAAGTTCTGCATATCAGCAGGAGTAGACGGAAAAACTTTGCTTGTTGCTTGAGGAACTTTTTACTCGGTCTTTCCTTTATTCAGTCGGTTGACCAGTCGAAGATACATATCGAAATTTCAAAACAATGACATGACACAACGGGTGGCAGTCACTGGATATTGAAATGTCCTCTTGCTGTATGTGGTTTTGTATAGATAAATACATTTACATCTCAGCCAGCCGTAGTCACAGTTAATAGGTTTCGACACTTTTGGGGAGCGAACACAATGTGAATCTTTATCTGAGGTTTAGCCCCTCAATGTATTGAGAAGGAATCAGTTCTGTTCTGATGGCTGCACAAATGACCAAAAAACGTCATGTTTGATAAAGTTATGGGGGTTCGGTTTATAACCTCGACGATCAGAAAGCTAATTTTCGGAAATGTAGACTTGTTTAAATGTCCAATATCAACATGAATTTGGATACTTTTTGTGTCGAAATTCGGTATTTTGAGATTTTGTTCAAAGTATAAGAAATTTGAAAATGTTTTTTTTTTTTTTTTTCTATTTTCGAGACACGAGTGCAAGCCAAGCTTGAAAAATTAAAGAGTACTACCCAGTTACATACTTAACAGGCATACCAAATGCCAAGTAGCTACGACTACTGCTCTTTATACTATAACAGGTTTACTGCACGAGGAAAACTCCATCAACAGGACAGTCTTCCGCCTATTTTCTTCGCACCCCTAAATCGATTTATACGATTAATACAAAGTAAACAAATTTAATCAATCCACAGGCGTAACATGTGTAATGCGTCCTCAATCCGGCATTCAATCGGTGTAATTAAGTGTCACAACTGCGCTTAATTGGAAATAAACTCCGGATGATGGTAGTCTCTGCTATGGATTATTTAGTGGATTTTGTAGGCGAATCGGGGGGCTATCCTAATCACAATGTGGCAGTTGTTGTTTTCTTCTAAAATACACATGTTTGCAGTGTTGCCATATTCGAATTGGCCTGAAACTAAAAAATCTTCATTTTGTTGCACTACTAAACTGAAGGGTTTTCCTTTAGCTATTTCGGTAGCTGTCACTTTTGAAGCTTTTATTCTTTGACATTTGACAAGTAGAAACCACGCCATTACTAAAAATGGAACGATACACGCTTCAACAACGCATTGAAATTATTAAAATTCACTACAAAAATGGTGAAAATCTTGCAGACACAGTTCGCAAAACTAAAGCATTTTTTGGTCGTCGTGAAGCACCTTGTCGGACCGCAATACAGAAATTGGTGGAAAAATTCGAGCTGTTGGGACAAGTTAGTGATGTGAAGAATAAAACCCCTGCACGTCGCTCAAGAACAACTGAGAATATTGCTGCTGTAGCCCAAAGTGTTGAAGAACACCCAGGTTTTTCCATTCCTCATCGTTCTTTGGAATTGGGCATTCCACAAACGTCATTTCACCGTATTTTGCATAAAGACTTGGGTCTTAAGGCTTATAAAGTTCAGTTAACACAAGAACTCAAGCCGGCCGATCATCACCAACAGCCCAGCGTTGATTCAAGACCTCAGAGATAAAATTCGTGAGGCTATCGAGGACATAGGGCAGCCACTTTGCGATTTGGTTGTGGAAAATTTCCTGAAAAGGATATGGTCCTGTATGCGTGCTCGTGGTGGCCATTTGGCTGATGTTGTTTTTCATTATTAACGGCATACCTTCGTCTTTATTATGAAATAAGCATCCGATCATTTATCTCCAAAAATGGCATTTTTCTTTGAACACCAAAATATCACCTCTTATTGGAAAATCCTTTATAAAACTATTTATTATGTCCTTTAGAACAATAATGAAATGACGAATCAGGCGACTGATTTAAAATTGTACAATATAAATACCATGTGCTTTAGCTAATGTCAAAAGTGGAAGCATGTTAAATGGCTGCCACTTTTTTATCAAATGGGTTGGGTTCGAATATTTGCAGTTGTGTCTTTGGCTTATATGTATATTTCGCTTCATTTTCAGTACCATAGCCCAAAAGAAGGTGCGAGCATAATCTATAAACTGTTGGCAAACCTTATGTAGGTATTAACCACCTAGCAATATGGCCGAGCTCCACACAATCCCCACACACTGTTCAAACAGACTTGATTTAGAATTGAACTATGGCAACTCTGCACTACGTTCACGTTGATATTAATTTCGATTGAAATCATTTGCCACATCGGTTGGATTTGATTGTCTCCTTGCGACGAGCGCGAAATTACTACCACCCAAACGTACGAGGACTATATTCCTAGTGCTTGTATTAAAATAACCAACAGTATTGGGTAGGGTGGGGTGTGAAAGAGCATGTCCTTTGTACAAATATATCAACTAATCTGTGGGCAAAAGGTACATCAGCCGTGTAATTAAGGACATGTATTTTATTGACGGCCGTCAGAGAGTGGCAACTTCCATGGCGATGGCGTTGTTGTTCGACCCTGCACCGAATGTGCTTTAGTGCGATTTCGATGACGGTCGAAACCATGACACTTTGGGGGATTCAATGTTGTCCAACACATCCAATTGGACCATTTACGAAACGCATAAAATGTTATTGCATCCTTGTACGAATATTAAAATTGGATTTCACAGTTTCCTGGAAAACATTACTCTGGATTTGGTGCGGCGTCGGGCAGCTGCACGTAAAACGCTTATTTCTTTGACCCCCTTTACACGCTCAAAATCAGAAGATCGTATATAAATTTGCAGCTCCACTCGATTTACGAGTAAGCGTCAAATCAATGCTGACAAATTCCTTCCGAAACTCAAATAAAATCCGAAAATTGCCAACTTCGTGTCTCATATCATTAACAGAGTTAGGCAATTTTCAAAGTTATGAGGGTGTGTGCAGTGTGCCTGTGCACCCCCACCCAAGCACGTCCTGTTATGGCGTCAATAGGGCTGTGGCTTAGGTACAAAACGCCGACAAACCTGTTCGATTATAAATTCATTAAAATTTGACAGGAAAACATCGGGAAACTTTGCAGCAAAGAAGCCGTTACATCAGGAGATGTGCGTGTGTGTGTGTGTGTTGCGGTGTTGTGCGGTTGTGTAAATTAGTCGGTTAAAAGTAGACTAACTTGTGTGTAGAGGGATGTGTTTGGATGGCATACAAAAGGATTCCAGTTCACCACATTATCGGCAATTATTCATAAGCGATGAAAGGAGCGAAAGGGTGGCAACTTTAATTCCAAACGCAATCAACTAGTTCCTTAATAATAAAAACTCGATAAACTTTTGAGGTGTTGATGAGCGAGCAGGTGGTGCGGGGCAGATGCAGCCGGGCCGTAAAGAAATGCTTGTAATTTCGTATGGCTCTTGTGATTCGCATGGCCATCAACGTTATTCCTGGATCATTGAATCCCAATTAACCTCGTTAATCTATTTAATAGGCACTCAGCCTTACCCGAAATCCCTTTTATCCTTATCCACTTAGTTGCAATCCAACAGAAATGAAAAAGCAAACAATTCCACTTGAGCGGTATTCGCTGTTTTTTTTTTAATTTATTTTTTCGTTAATCGCGTGCGGGTCTGTTTGTTTAAGTAGGATTTTTTTCTCGTCTCACCAAAGGACCCTCGAAACAAACCACTGGATTCCTCCAAAAATCAAAATAAAATGGACTGGAAATTGCCGCATGTTCGCATCATCATCATCATCATCAGCATCAGCGTCATATGTGTGTAACGATTATAGGTGGATATGTTGGCGGTGTAAACGATGTCCAACAAATTCGAAAACAACCACAAGAGTGGGACGATTATTCGGACGTTCAATTTGAAATCCTTTTTTTCCCCCCCCACCCATTTGCCAATGATGGTGTGTATTCGTATTTTCGTATTTGAATTTTTGTATGTAATGATGTCCGAATCTGTTGGTTTATGCTCCCGTTCCAAATGCTCAAGGATTGGCATTGGACAAGTGAATGGCTTGGAATTTATTTTTATATTCGAAGCTTTCATTTTAACTGCTTTCATTCAGTGGCGTAATGTACATACGAGTAAGGTCTGTGTAAGCGGCTTAATGGTAACGATTATTATTATTGTATTCCCAAATAGATTTTTCGCTTTCGTTTGCTCGACGCTCGAACACAAAATCATATTTCTCGTAATTGGATGTAAATGCATTTTTTGCTACTTGTTGCATGGCGGCTTCTAGTGGACTGCGGACAATTGAATTTCCAATTTTAATTACCGCCCAGACAAATGAAGAGCTGTGCAATGAATTACATATTGTGTGTAGCCGTGTGGACCCATTTATCGGTGCAGTTGTTATTGGAATTGATATGTGTGCACGCATTAACCATACCCGTAGTCCGGAATACCAGATCGTAGAGACATCGGTAAGGAACATGTTGAAGATCAATTTTGGTAGGTAGCAGATTGTCTTTCTCTGTCAATTTCTGTTTCTTTTTTTTCCGACGAAAGCTGAAACCTAATAGAACATTTTATGGATGACATATTTAAAATAAATTTAAAAATTCTACAGCCGTATTAATAATTGTCGCGTAACTACATGTTAGGCCTAACTATGGGCAAACACATTTCTTAAACTCAAATTGCTATTTATAAACATTTCTAGAAGATAACTAACGCTTCGTAATTTCCACATAACCAACTTATGGTAGAGAATCTGTCAGCGAGTCAATAGGTAACTATCAAAAAACATGGTTCCCGTCAAAATGACAAATGAATTTAAATTTGAAAAATTGTGTAACAAAATTGCCATATTTTTTGAGAGGATGTTTGTGAGCCGGAATTTTTGAAGTTTCGTGATATTTGTCAATACGAATTTCTATGTATCAAAACTAGCGCAAAAAAACGTGACAACCCCGTAAAAAATATAGCTTGTAACGGGAAGTCGGCCGAAGGTTGTGGTATTGCCAGCTCTGAGTAGCTATTTTAGAGAAAACATCATATGAGTTATTTTTGATTTATTAATAAGAAAATTAAACAAATATGTTATTTATTTAACTAAGTGCTAGGAAGCATACGAGTTGGAGGTAGTTGCGGGTTTTTATATTAATACGGGTGCTAAAAAAAGTCTTAAAAAAAGTGCACTACATAAGAAACTAACAGCTGTACGTCTATTCTAACAAGTCTTAAAGCCTTTACCGCAGCAACGTAGTTGCAACTTTCGAGTTTCCTCCTCCCACATACCAAAAGGCGACACTTACTTACAGTACTGTTCAATGAATTTCGCCCTCAGCACAAAGATCACACAAAAAACTCCATTGGGTGTGGGTTTGGTACATTCTTTTCCATCCAAGCGCGCTTCGAGGTCAACCACGAAAATTCCTCAAACTAAAAATTCACAAGACTTCCCCTAATGTTTGCTCGTTAATCCTTCGTCACGCCATTCCCCAGTCCCGTATACATTGCAGCAAACAAGGATAATGTGTTCATCAACGCCAATCTACTGAGGAATCTCTCATTTGAATATCTACTCGCAAAAAATATCTCTGCTTCGGAAGAGATTAATTCTGGAAATCAATCAGGAGCAATCATGCAGGTTGTTTGGAATTTCAAGTGATCTCCTTGATTAAGATATCACTTTGGAGCTTGTTGGAGGCTGTGACTCACTACGTATCAGCTATTCGGGGATTCAATTTGTTTAAAGTGTAATTTACTTCAACCAAAAGGGGGCTACAGTTGCCCACAGCCTATTTAGGACTAAATGCATGATTAAGCCTGAATTATGGGTATTCCCTATCCCACTGTGGATTGGGCACCTTTCTATCCAAAGTAGTAACTGCGCGAACATTAATATTTAAATACCAAAACTCGGTAAAAAAGGCGCAGCATGGTTCCGCTGCCATCCGACTAAAATATATTGCCATATGGGATAAAATTAAAATTTTGTAATTCATTCTTATTAATTGTTGCTAGCAGTGGTTAACTGGAAAACCTCTCCCCGGCTTGCCGGCATGGTTGGTGTGTGAGGATCCAGCAACGGAGCTCATTATGATTGCAGGCACCTTCCGAAAGGAGAATGTCCTGCACGCGGTGGTTGGAAATTGCACCTTTATCAGAGCAAAAGCATCCCTAAAAGTGTCCTCACTCGAAATGGTGCTACACGATAAAACTCAAGTTTATTATCTTCTCTGGAGTCGAGTGTTGGAAACCGTTTTTTCGGGTAGAAATTCTCCGATATGGAGTTTAATATTTTAGATCCAAGGACTTTCTCTAAATGAGCCGAATGTTGAACTCACATCTAAAGGCTCATCACTACATCCGAGTACGTAACTAGTGCTAGTCGTAATCTAGTCTGACTAAAAGTACCCCCCTTTCGGTATACTTTATACATAAGCGTGACGCCTTTCACACATGTACGTTACCCGTATATAGGTATACCTACCTATGCAGCTTACCCATTTCCGTAAGTGCTGCGCGAAATTAGAAAACAAAATTCCAAAATAAAAAAAGTAAAAGGTCGACAATGTGGTGGCGGTGGGTAACACAGTTCTATATGTAAATTATACAAAAAGGATATTCCCAAAAGGACGATAAATTCTCTTTCAACCTCTCAAGACAACGAAAAAAAAAAAAAAAATGTCACCGTTCGCGCGCGCAGTGCATCTACTCAAGTGCTTGGTCTCCCATACCATCAAAATTAAAAAAAAAATAATTTATATCTTCCTATATATATCTAACCGGGTTGGGTGAAGTAGGGTGGTCCGTTTCCATTTATTCGCTTCCACCAGTAGTTACTGAAAAATAAATCAACTCATACAAAAGTGATTCCATTCACGTTTCGTTGGAAACGCTTGTATAGCCCGGTTAGCTGGGTTACGTCGGGTGGTCAGTGGGGAGAGCTACAGTATCCGATGTAGAACTTTGCGGTCAGCAAAAGGATACGGACATTTTCGGAGAGACGCAACTCAAACATAAACGATTATTAATTATGGACAGTGTGTCCGTATTTTCGGTACAGATCTTCAATAAACCCCATGACCCATGGGCCATGGGCTACCCGTACTTATTTTTCAAAAACCGTTCCACATCCACATTTCACTTTTATATTTTTGTAGATTCATACTTCTGATGAATGTGTGTTCATTAAAATGAGTAAAAATGAACCCAAAAGTCCAACTATGAAAAAAGCCATGGCTTGGGGTGTGGAAGCATCAGAAACCCTTTGGGACTGGCCCCTTTTGAGAACACTCTGTGGCGTGGTGCGGTAAGAATGGAACCTTTAATTAAATATATCCAATACAAAACGTGAATCATGATGGCTGCTGTCCATTCAAATGAACTCCATATCGTCGATGGACAGAGTCCGATGTCCGAGGATAACATCTACTAAATTGCCGCATTGAGTACCACTGTGTGCTATGCTGTCACTATTTAAAGTGTCCGTCCGATGGTCAGTGGGAATTCAATTTTTATTAGTTGGGTGAACGTTTTCTACAACCCTGCTCGCCGTACGGTTATTATAAAGGCGCACAGGGCAGAATCTGCAGTGAAACGGTCAGATGGGGGTGACTTGTCCATCCGGAAAGTTTCGTCTTTTGCATGTACTGTTCCAGCATATCTATAGGTACAGTCTCTCCGAAATGAAAACTGTTTAAATTATTCATTGCCATAAACTCCAAGGCCTTCGTTCCCATTCCCATTCGGTAGTGGAAGGTATAGTAGATGACACCGCTCTCTCCTGGAGTGGCCACAACTGATATGCGTATTCTTGACGACATTTTTTAAGGTTGCTCATTTGATGTGGTTTGATTGATTGCAAACGATTGAAGCCCTGCAGATAAAACTAATGACAATCAATTTATTAGAAATGAGGCAATAAATAAGGGAATCAATTTCCAGATGGATTCCGGCGGGCCTTAACAAAGATCACGTCGCAAATCACTTAACTCGACCACAAAAAAGGCCAACAACAGAACAGCACCAGCCAGGGAATCAATTGTTCTCATTTTTTGTCGGCCGCTCCTCCCATTGCCGCCGCTGCTGTTGTTAAAAAATGCTCTATGGGATGCTGTAGAGAGAGAGAGGGAAAAAAAATAAAAAAAAAACCCGTTGTGCGTGAAAGGAATTACAAATCCAAAGGATGTGGCCGTATTCAATGGTCAATTGGTTGTTTACATCAGCACGTGCCCTAATTTTGACATTATAAATGGAAGGGCATTGAGATAACAAATAACATCACCGTTAGCCACCCTCAGCTGATATCGCATTGAACTAACCAAAAAACCAACCCTCCATCCGCCACTTCATTCATGCAAACGCAAAGGTATCAGTGTCGTTGGTGGTTGAATAGTCATAGACGTCTTCCTTTTTTACTTTCGAAAAAAAAAAACAAAAATCACCCTTGTCCGAGCGAAGCAACACAAGGTCTAGACAAATCACCCCGAAATATAGCGAAAAAAAGAAGAAAATAAAAAAAACTACACCCCTATTGCCTTTAATGTAATATTCTAATATTATGTCCTGTTTTAGGAATTTTTCTCGATGTCATCTTCATGGTCCTTTATGCAAAAGGTCGTCAGGCACTCAAGGTTTATTTTGCTCCTCAAGAAAAGAATATCAAGGGTTGCTTCTTGGCAAACGAGAAACCGGAAGACAATTTCTTATTGGCAATTGGCAATGGAAATTTGCGTATAATAAATTTATGATTCCGTGACTGGATACATTGTGGCATTTTATTCTCCGGTACCAAAGGGATATTACTTTCCGGAAAGTGGCAAATTGGTCAAGTGATTTCGCAAGAAAGAAAAAATAGCATCAATATATGACGGGCGGGTAGATATAGCATGACTGGCATAGGTACGAAGTACGAATACGCAGCACGCTTTGTATTGATATAAAAATATGAAAATGAAATGCTATGCGATTTATCTGATTTTTATGGGGTCATGAATGCCGGAATTGGGGTTTCTTCTTGAGTGATTTGGAGTGATTGTTGAATATTTGTGTTTTGTGCTGTGTGCTCAATATAATTGAAAGGTTGATGGGGCAAGCTGTTTTGATTGAATTGCTTGTTAAGGGTTGTTTCAGATGAATGGAACAACATTTACATGTTATTGAATAGAGAAGATTCGGAGGTGGATGTGTGCACATTTCAAGAAGATTGTTATATTATAAGGTTTTGTGTTGTAATCAGCTTGGGTGGCCAAGATTGTGGTGGTAGAAAAGTGAAATATACACAAGAACCCATGGCTGTGCCTTGCGGTGAGATGCAACTACTATTTTAGTCAATGGATAGGGCGATCCAATCAAGATGCACCCAAGAACATAAACTCGCTATCGTGGGCAGGAGTTAAACCTCTCTAAGTAGAGTTTGAAAAACGATTGCCTGCCGATCAATTGCTGATGAAACTCTTGTTTGTGGGACCATTCTGACCCGCATGTAGATCTCTTCTCTTTCAAAAATCACTTTATTGAGACCATTTATGACACTACCTTCGGAGTTCTAATCCAATATCCCTAAACCTTCTGTAAGCACACAAACAAACCCAACTGGAATTCCCTATTACTCCGACACTTACAACTTAGATGGAAAACTTAAGTTCCCATGGAGCAAAAACAACAACAACAAAAAAATTCCAAATAGTTGAAAGCACTAAGAACAAAAAGTTAAAGAAAGAAACAACATCAAAAGTGCAAGACACTTCACACAAGCATCAGCAGCATTCTGATGCGGCCAATATAATTGTGGATAAGAGTCCAGTACATTCGGAAAGTTTTCACCCAAGAAACTCAACTCCTCAGAGAGCGTAAACTTTTGTTTTTATTTCTGGAGGGGTTTGCAAGACAACAACACCAATAAGAAAAATCTCGAGAGAAAACTTTTAGGCTAGAGGCTACAAAAATGAGCACACAACAAGGATCATCGAAAGGGTTTCATCATCTCTTAAGCAGGGGATTTGGAATATTTCTGTGCAGTCCTGAACTTTGGCTGTGTGAATTTTTCCCACAGTTGTCAAACCGGAAATGGACATGGACATGTACCTAATTATGTATTCCAAGTGAGTAGCACGCATACGAGGTGCATAGAATGGATGTGATTTTTTTGTTCCTAAAACTAACTAAATTCTATTTGAAAAATGTTTACAGTAGCCTGCGCCCAAACTGGTGGCTCCTCTGGTAACAGTGGATCTGGCAGGACTCTGGTCACAAAGGACGGTTGGGAAAGTTTAGTGTCTGGCTGCATGTGAAATCCTCAAAGGGAACACCCAATTGGAGCGCTTTTGTTAACTTTGATCCGTTAAAAAAATATATACATACGGCAAATGCCCGTTGCCTGTGCGCCGCCTGGGGTCGAAAATTCACTGCGGGAAAGTTCATCAAGCGAATATGACAAAACCACCCATATCCTAGACATGCGGCCTGTTTGAATTAGAGGTGGCACTCTTATATTTACAACTACCACTACACAAAACTATAATGGGCGATAGCGACCTTTTGTTAATTAGTTGTACATGTTGACCAAAAAATTTCCAGAATCCTTAATGACGACACAATGCGAAGGGTCCTGAACGGGGGATAAAAAGGCTGTTGTTTCGGAGGACGGTTATTAAAAATAAAAGCTCTTTTCAGTTTTTCACAAAGAGGGTGGAATAGAGATAATCGTATTTTTACGACACATTATAGCGAATTTTGCGACAACCAGCAAAAGTTTATGTTTTGAAATTTAATTGTTTTTACCTCCTGGGGGAGAGTGGATAATAGTGAACGAATAGAATGCGAATAGTAAGGATATATGTGAGCGGCCTTTTTGTCCAGCACTGAAGTACACAGCGCAACGGTGGTGGGTGGCATGGAGGCATTCACTAGCGTCAACATCAGTAACAAGCACAAGTCACTAAAGGCCAAAAACGAGGCAGTGAGTCCTTTTGATGAACTCTCATGATGCCAGCTACTACTGGTGCTGCTTCTACTGCTGCTGCGATGCTGCTAGAGCCATCACCCCCCCCCCCCCCCCCCCCCCATTACGTAACATGATTTTTCATTTGTCAACTGTTGTTGTTTGTTGCTATGTTTGTGTGTGTGTGTTGGTTTTTCTGTTTCCTTTTTTTTTTCGTTGTTGTTGGTATTACATAGGAACACAAGCATGCGAATATTTAGCTGCAGGTGGATTTGTTGCCATCATCAGCTCATCATTGTCGTTTTGTAATCAGCCACCATAATCATCTGCAATAAGGAGTGCTCACCGAAACAATGCATTCCTGTTAATCATCATCATAATCATCATCGTCGTCATAATCACCACCATCAGCTGAACAGCACAAGGACCTGCCGCAAATCTTTACCTTACATCTATCATAGAAGTCGTCCTCTCGTCACTATCATCATCGTCTTCCGAAAGCGGCGTCGAGAACAATGCTTTTGCCTGGGGCAAATCAAACGTGAATCTCCTGGTTATGCTGTTGATTCGAAACGCAAAACCGTAACCACACAAAATACCTGCAAGTTCTTATCTCGGTGCAGTTTTGCGGTTCACAGTCATTTCTAAGGTATGTGATCTGGCTACACTGAAAAAAAAAAAAAAAATACTGCGTCTCAAACCTTGAGAGACGCACGAATAACAATATATCATAAAAGTTGCTGTTTTTTTTTTTTATGATGAACAAGGGAAGACTGACACTACATTTATCATCGAATAATACAGTCAAATTTCCCAGACATAAAAATGCTAATGGTACAAGTTCAGGTGAAATCCAATTTTTCATACAAATATTTCACCACGAAATGTCAAAATGAACATTCCACGTGAAAATTTCACTAGGCAGTACTTAATTCGAGTGAAAAATAGGTGCTACAAAAACTGAGTTGTAGATGGCGATACTAAAATCTCTTCACAGATATTTTAATTGGCTTCTATAGACCGACGCATTTTCACATTTCGACGTGAAAAACGTTTCGTAGGAAGGTGGTTAAGGAATTTTTTTTTAATTTCAGGTATTTTTTTAACAGAATACTACGTTTTCGAACTTCCAATATAATTTTTCCAAATAAATAAAGTTAGATGTACGAAAAATTAGAGGCAGGGTGACCTTTTTAATAGCCAGGGTTTCTCAAGAGCACTTTTCAACCTTATTTTGCTCAACAAAAGTTAACAGATGCATTCACGATCTCTGTATAATTAGCGTGCACTGTTGATTTTCTTTAAATGTAACGGCCTTAGTGTATTACAAGTCGGACATTATTCGCCTGATTGAAAATTCAAAAATTGCGGAACTATTTCCCTTCAGTGTACTCAATACTAGAGATATAAAATGTAAAGAAGAAAAAAAGCTCATGCCCCTAAAAGAACTGTAATGAGAAATAGTGACCTGTTCATACCGTTTCGGGATTGTTATTTGCGAGCACATCACCATTATTATATGCAAGTGCAGTAGCGGTATATAAAAGGAAGCATCATTCATTTCATTCGAATATAACGAACGCAAAAGACGCGATGCAAATGCTGGTACTAGGTACACTACTGGCAAGCACAACAAAACCGACGATGGATGGGTGGGAAAAAGCGGGCCAAACATATTTGAATCCAAAAAGGATTATTAGCGTTTCAGTTTGGCTTGTAGAATGTGTCTGTGTGTTTATGCGAACATGGAACTTGCTTGGCAAGTTTTTGCGGCGCATAACAATCGCTTTTCGAGGGGGCACGAGTGTACTAGTAGTATTTGTGAGTGGGAAAGAAATCCTTCTGCCTCTTCTTCGATGCCTAGACTCTAGTGGATCAGCAGTCTTCTCTTCCTCTTATCCTTCATTGAGAAAACTATGTCAAAAGGATGTAAATGCGGGATTTGTTCAGTTCTTTCCTTTTTATATACGTATGTTTTATTATATAGTTATTCAAGTGCATTCATCAGATATACTTGGCAGATGTATTTATTGTGCTGTGCCATTAACACTACTGTCGTCTCTACCGCCGCTAATGAACCGAAAATGTCAAACGATTCGTGCAAAATAGTCGTCCTTTTGCCTGCACTAACCTCATCATCTTGTGGAATAAATTTCGCCATTTACTTCAAAGGCATTGTTAGGGATGTGACACTTCGAAAAACATTTCAATGGCTGCTGGAAATCTCCTACAGACAGCTGGGAGGTGCTGCACAGCGCGCACATATCATCACAGCTGCAGTTGCACCGCATCCGTAAGCCTCGATAGGTGCCACGCAATCAGTACATAAGCCCCCAAAATGGGAAATAGCTCGCAAGTGTTGACTTGTGGCTGTTCCCGCAGCTTTTTTCTGCACGTTGCTCTTGCGGCGTCTTTTCTTCATTGGTATTAGGATGCATGCACGCGAAAATATTCCCAACAGGGACGAGTCCTCGTACCTATAAATTACTTGCATGCATAAAGTCAAATTGTTCCTTCGCGACACGATGTTGAGACTTTTAATTGATAGTGAGCTTAGTAGGATGGCTTGGATTCTTTGTGATAAGTGGTGTATATGTATTGACAAAGGGGGCGGATGTATTTGATAAGAATTGCACTATCCAGCGGTTGGACAAAGATAAACTTCCCTAAGTGCATCTATCTATTACTTACTTTTATTTCTATTCTTGAAAGGACTACCCGTGGCCCCTCTTACATTTTACTCACGAACACGATCTGCGGCAAGTTGGTTGGTTACCTTTCAAAATAAAAACAAAAAGTAGGACTTACTCCCTGGATTTAGTGACCGAGACAGTTTACGACAATTTTATGCGCTCTCGCACAACATATCAAAGGGATAATAACAGGGATAAATAAAACCGCTCACATCCCACCCGTGAATAAATCCCACAAAGCAGATTCCATCCATCCTTAAAAAGAACCCGATTATGGGACTTTCTTCTTCTTCTGCTACTGCTTCGTTGGTATAATTTTTTTTTATATGTTTAAATGCATCATCCTCCATCGACCACGCAATGTCATTGACAACCACAACATAGAAATGAAGTCGTAAACGTCCTAATGGTCGCATAAGGCACATTTGCGGTAAGAAAAGAAGTATAAATAAAAAAGGTACCCTGGCAAGCTCGCAAAATGAAAATTATAATAAAATAAATAAGTAAAGAACAACGGCAAAGATATACTAGGTATATAAACGGATACAAAAAAAAAAAACAACCAAGCTACACATAGGTATAGAAGGTCTATAAATATTTGAAATCTTTATCACTGAAGGTGTACGCACTATCTTTATTATTCCTTGGGTACGAAATTACCTTAGATTCCTGAGCCCTCAACAACTATGTACATCATATATATACCTCCTACTCGTCGTAGATGTACATCTGCTAAAACGATGGATTGGTGTAGATATACGGTTGCAAAATAGCGCACGGTATGCTCTTCCACCTACTATAGGGAGTAGAGACAAATGACAAAACATTTCCTTGCTATAGAAGTTGGGTCGTCAATTCCCAAGACATCCGAGCAGTCAACTAATTTGCACACATATTTTTTACGATTTTTTTATTGTAATGGAAGAAGACGCACAGCGCAGTGAATGATTGTTGCTCTTTCGAATATACAATTTATTTCAAGTCACAATGCTAACCTGGGCGAGTCAAAAGAAAGATACACGGAAAAGTTTCGCTCACAAAAAGAGAACGTATTACATTATCTTAGGCAATAATACGTGGAAAAGTTTGCTAAGCCGATATTGTTGAAATTTGTGACCAAACTTTTGAGCGGGAATATAACCATAAATGAGAATGCGTATTGTTGTCTGTAGAGTTATTGGATGGAAGTGGGTGCAGGTTTCGAACTGGGATGTTATTTGAGTTTGCAATTATTGAGTTGGTTATGTTCTGCAAACTTTGTTGAACAATCGAGTGGGGCGTCTCCGGTTGAACCCCTCAAAGAAATACGCAAATGAGTATTTCTCAGGAATCCAGCAGAAAGAACGCGACCTCTTTGCAGGCAAAAATACCACAAAGGAAGTGGCGACTAGGGATAGAATCTTCGGCTCTAATTTGCCCAGAAATTCATTGGGTCGCTGCGAGGCGCATTTCGCCACAGTGATTTCGTGCTTTAGCTCTCAGCGTTACGTATGTTTGTTGGGGTCTCCAGAATCCTTACTCAGACTACGCGTGGATATTCATTTTCGTGGGTACCGCCTGGAGTTTTGTCTGACATCGATATACTCTTCTTTGACTGGTTTAGCGTGGTTCTAACCCACTTACCCCAATTAAGGTACTAGGTGTCACTAAAAATGCATGACCATCACTGCATATTCTCTCTCTCTCTCTCTCTCTGTTCACAATACTTAACTCTGATTAGAAAATTGTCAAGATGAGGAATATATTTGAAACTGTAGTATCGGCCAAATCTGTACTGTATTATTATAAAAATTGTTGTGGTCAATATGTCGAATAGGAATAATAGGTTTGACATATTGCTAGAATAAACGGACTGCGCTGAGAACAAGCAAATAATAAAGACGTGTCCTATTGTGTACCTTTTTAGCTGTCACAGACTTCCATAAATGCGAAAATATATACATTCGCATCTAAATGATGTTTAAAACCGCTAATAATAATAGTATATTGACAGTGAGAAAAACCGCAATAAAATATTCAAGCCAACGACAAAGAACAACGCTCTGGGTCGTATACGTAACATTGCTGGAAGTTTTTATGCAGTCATTAGACAAATTGCTTTGCACTATTACATGTAAAGTTACAACGCAAATAGATGAGTAAGAGTATTTTAATCACACCACCAACACGTTGCCCCTGTAAATTGTGATTAGTCATATTAATTTAATTAAATAGTTGGCGCAACAGGTCCGCAGGAACCCAAGGCCTAGCTTCTCACAACCATTCGTTTTGTGTGAGTTTCATTTTTGGAACGAATGGAAGGGATCTACAATTTTATGCCGATTCCAAACAGCTAATTGAGAAGCTCTTTCAAGACAGTTATACCCTCGGATGTTTGTCAGACGTTCGTGAGAGGTGGCGCAGTGGAGAAAACCCTAAGTTGGAATTTGGGTTTTTGCGGGATTCGAACCTGGGACCCCTCGCTTAGCAGTCCAACACACTAACCACTAAGTCACTGCGGACTAGTCATATAACATATATGAATATTTGCATGTCAACCAATAGCACATCCTTTGCAATAATACACGCGGGGGAAATTCGAAATCAAACGAAATATCTACAAAATAAAATCTTCTAATTCTGACCAGAGAAAGTCTGCAGTTGATCGTAATAGCCAAAAACTCGTATATCGAATTCAACCTACATCTGATACACTCATCAACGCTTCCTGCCATTAAATGTAGTTCACACAAATAGTATCCAACCGGCCTAGATCCATTTTATTATATAGAGACCACAGTCAAGTCATATACCAGTGAAAACTCCAATTACGAGTGAAATTCGGACACATAACCGCAACGGATCCAATTAACCGAAAGCAAAAATTGCCATCAACTTTTGTTCCTTTGCCGCACTAATCCAAAAGGGCACAAATATTTCGAACAAGCATTACTCCATGTAGGATACATACACATGGAGAATATTGAACAGTTTTTATTCCCTTTCATTCCATCAGATATGCGAGAATATGTGCAAATTCCATGGCTGTGTGAGTGGAGTGTACAATTCAAAGAAATTATCTCCAAAATTGTTTTATTTCAATTACATTTCTAAGAGAAGACAATAGCCGGGGCCCGATCCACCCCCCCGAACGCCATATTGGAGTACAGGACGACGACATTCGCTTGCGCAAAATAGAAAATATTTCACATTATTATCCTTTCGATGGAAATTAACTATCAGACGACGCAAAAATAGAGGACAACCCCTTGCTGGTTGTCGTTTTTACAGGACATTGGCCGTCGCAGCATATTCAAGTATCTAAATGTTTCATCTTTTTTAGCTAATAAACCGAAAAAAGGACATAAATTGTGTGCTGGCGGAAAGTCGTATGGTGAGAAGATTACTTTGGATGTATACTCGTAGTTGTGGCCTTTATATATCAGAGGAAGGAGACCAGAAAGGATGCCAGAGCAGCAGCAATTCGGCAGACAGGACAAATGAATGTATAATGCATAGGTGCGGTTGAACGGCCCTACGGCAAACGCTTCCGGCTCTTACAATTACCAGCCACTGCGGCTCCCTTCGGCTGGAAAATTTTCAAATACCGACAGTGGAAGAAGAAATGCGGAAGATATTAATCGCAATAAAGGAAATGCGTCAAATGGGTGCTGTTTTATTGATTTCTATGCTAAATCTATTACTTTGGCTCTTCCTCCTGGTCGAGTGGTTTACGGGTAACCTCCTCCCACATGTCCTTGAGTCCGGGCTTCTCTTCGTTTGGATTTTGTCTGTCCGTGGGATCTTTGCAGAAAATTTCACCTTGCGTCGGCAGGATTTCCTCTCCTTCTTCTTCACCCAACTCGAACGCGTTCTACAAAAAGTTGCACTCAATAATATTTTGGCAACAACAGAGTTTTTGTTTTTTAATTAATTTACCAAGCACACAACTACCGCTAGCCAGAGTACTAGTAATCGTCTTGACATTTTCGAGATAAAATTCACAAATTGAGCAGCGCAACTGTGTTCTGTGACAAGTTCTGTCGTTATACTGACGATAGTGCGTCAAATTTGCTGCCGCAATCTATGGTGCTGTTCAAGTGAAGCTCTGAATCATCGCATGCTCTCGACCTCGTCGAAGGTCTGTGCTGTACGAGAATTTGATTTATGTTCATCAATTGCGAACGACAGTACACAGTAGTTGGAATTGGAATTGGAAATGGAATTGGAATAGCTGTGCGATGGAGTCAACCTTAGCTTTGATGCTTATTGGCAGGCAGAAGTAACAGAAAATTAAGTATTCGCAAACCATGATGACGCATGGCGTCGAACAATAATTCCGAGTGCCAAAAATGGACACACTGCGCTGATACTGGGGTACACAAGTGTTTCCGCAATGATTAATCAAACTAGCTTGGCTTGGGATACATGTGCGTTCTCTAATCTACGTTCAAATAGATTGCCCGATGTTTATACTATTAAATAAGTATTGCCACCAAGAAATGTAGATAATAAGCTAACGATTAAGACGGGAATCACTCAGTATTCGAGTTTCCGATGGCTCTTAGCCAAATACGAATATTTAAAAGCTTTTTGAACGTGCGTTCTATAATTAAAAAAAAACATTGAGCTCAATGAAAAAAGTTATTTATACGGCTTGTTGAATCAGTCTAACACTGGCTTTGCAAGGTCGGATCAGAAAATCTGGCTGCCTTTTTAAAATGCGCATCAAGTTTGGTCTTTTCTACAAGGCCCAAACCAAATGTCTAGACTTACTGTGGACGAGCTTTAGCTGTTTCAACTTATCGTGAATGTTATTCCAAAAGAGGAAACTCACTTCCTCTGTGATTGTTACGCTGAATCGGGCCAGCAAAAAGAGTGGCCGGTGAAAACCTGTAGGCAGAGCCTTTTCTTATCAGTTTGTTTTAAATGCCCAGTTCCTTTTCCTTAATGATCTCATACACTGGCAACCAGCAGAGTCAGGTTTGACCCTACAGCTCTAAGCGATGTGTTGTGTGTATTGCCCGCGGATAACCACTCGAATATCCAAAAGCCCATGCAGCAGCCCAATGGTCATGGACTAAGAGAACTCTTTATATTTACAGCTGATTTTGAAGCAGAACAGATTACGTCCTGCGAGCACAATGAAATCATCTTCTTACTATATCCCTATCTAAAATTAAACATCAATAAAAACACGAAAAACGAAAAAGGCCAGATTAAAATATCATATTAATTTATAGTTACGCAAACAGCATTGAAATTACCCCATTATATCCAGCTCTCCAGCCTTATGTCACTTTTCCCCTCCAAAGGATTGGAATAAAGTCTTGAGCAAACAGCCAAATGACAGTCTGATACCACTTGTTTACTTGTAAGAGATCCTTTGAATGCTTAACGATAGATGCATTAGGCAAAACGAAGGAGCAGCCCCACCCAATGTGCGCGCCCTATTGTTAGATTTTCTTACCGGCGATTATCTCCAAAGCGACATTTTTCAATAAGGATTTCGTGTTTTGTGTTTCGAAACAAAAAAGAAAAAGGAAATAATCTGCGTTTGCTCAACAGTAAGGATCACATTATTATCGTCATCAGTTTTGAGTTCTTTTTACCGGTTTTGTTAAATTTTTTCATCGCGAAACCAAGAAAAGAAATCTGACGCCATTGCCTTTGAAGTGAACAGAAAACACAGAAAAAATAAACAACAAAAGAATCCCACGGTATAGATTTATATCCGGCCCATCGTCAACCCAGGATCGACTTATTGAGGAAAAAATAAATCAAAGGAATCCGACGATTACGGAGCCGTGCAAACAAGTCTGTTTTTTTCACCCCCCTACGATAAGAATCAAAGTGAATTGCTTTTCGAGTATAAACATCTCCGTCTTGAATATTAAAAGTCAACCAAAAGGATTAAAATCAAGAAATGAGTGTCTGCCACTTATGCACCTGAGGTAGAGCAGAACTCATCTATATGGAAAATACATTAGCGATTCCAAAGATAAGCTAAAAACATTCTTACCTCTCCCAGATGGAGAGCAAATAGAATAGCGCTAGAAACTTTAAAATCCCCACTTGTCAGAACACGGTTGGTATTTGACATAAGTGACAAATCTGCTTCTTCTCTCATAGACTAAGTAAATATTGCAAAAATATCCGAAAACCCATATGAGCAGAGCCCGACGGGGAAGAAGCTCTTTATTCGTCGTGCAAGTTAATTAATTCAAATCTGGCTAATTGAAAATTATTTGTTGAGATAATAGAGATTGAGAAGTTTCGCGAGCAATGTTTGCTGGTAAGACTCCCGGATGGGTAAATTCAAAAAGGATTCTCAACAATAAACTGAAAGAACTTCTGCACATCGACGAGCGGGCAAAAAATTATATTTCGCATGTGAAAACACTGTTTGCAAAGGTAGACGCTGTGCCGTGGCTAAGGTTGGCGGAACGGGCAATATAAATTTATGTCAGCGTTACACACATTGAAATTGAATGAAAGATTACAATCCGAACTGTGGAAGAAATAAACCGATATTTTATCGGAATTTTGATGTTGTATGAAGGTATGAAGGTTGGGAAAAAAGGTGTTTCTTTTGCAAGGCTAGTTTTTATTTTAACTGGCTGTAGAGCTCCCGTGACGTGCTTTCCACCAAGTCACTTCTCTAAAACAGTAAATCGGCAGTCCGGTCCAGCAGTCTTTGCTGGGCATGAGTTCCAACATTGATATAAGCCTCATTTTTTCTTTAGTTAAACGGACGGAAGTCTGTAAGATAAATTGAGGCTTGATGAGGAGTATTTCAGAGTGGACTATAGATCCGACATCTGATCAATACATATGGTCAAGCGTGTGATTTTAGTTGATGGTTAAAACGTGAAAGGTGTTTATAGTTTCATAATATCCATTAAGACCGGCCGCTAGCTTTCGAATTCGAAACATGGCTGCAACTAAACTCAGACCGCGAAACATTTCGACAGCACACATTTATCAAGCATTTTATAATGGTGCATAAAAACACTTGACAGCCACCAAATAACAATTCTTTATCCTTCTGCATATCATTCTCTGCATCTGTTTTACATTTACACTCATCCGATGGTTTTTCTCGGCAGTTCTAGTTGTCCTGTTTCCAATAGACTGCAGGATGCAAAAAATAGATGTTCTGTAGTATCCAAGTCTCAAAGCTATCATACATCCTAGTTACACTACTGGGACGAGCTATATGTACAGTAGTTATTCATTTCAATCCATAACTATGAGAAGGAAGAACGGGACAGGAAAAAAAAACCCATACATCTTTACAGCACAGGAATAAATTTAATGGAAATATAGTCAGGCGAAAGTACGCAGATTTTTTTTTTTTCTGTTATTATTGTAGCATCCTTTCCATGGCAAGTGTGTCCTTTTTCTTAATAAGTATTCACCCTTGTGAGAGGTGGGCGGCCAGGCCATATCCACCCCATCCCCCAACCCTGAAACACATATGAATATGTAGAAGAAAATAAATATCATACGACTCTCATTTATTTTTTTACAGCTTCGCTCTTGCTTTTATCTACCTATGTGCGCTGCGCCTATCCGAAACGGCAACGGTACAGGTACAGCTACACAAGTACGTACTGTGTTGCAAGAAATGAAGGCAATATGCGGATTGTACTGATGGATATGGGCTGGCTGACAGCGGACTGGGGACGGGGCGTCGGTCGGGCACCAAACTAGGCGATTACTCTGTTGTCATTGTACAAATATGCAGAGAAAATAGAAGCAGTAAAAGATGAAGAAGAACAAAAATTACAAAAGTCCTGCAATGCAATGCAAGAATTCAATACAGTGAGAGGGATGAACGCGCCTATGCTCAATGTGGACGCTGATGATGATGAAAATAGTAATAATGCAAGGCAAGGCACTTTGGATTCGTAGCCCACATACGGAGCTGGGGCCGGGGCCGGGGCTGTATGATGTGCGCTCTCTTACCTGATGTAGCAAGCACAAAAAGCATGCAAAGCAGTTGCAGCAAATATGTACAATATCATTTTTTATTTTATTTTTTTTTTTTTTCTGTAAGGATTGCGCTCGGCTGCTGGCAATCTGCTGGCGAACATCAGCAATGAATGTTTTATTTATAAAACAATTGAATATATTTTTTGTTGTTGCTGTTGTTGTATAATAGTTTGAATTATTTTGTCCTACTGAAGGTGCGGAACTGTATGTTGTATACTTGTATACTTTAAAAGTGCATGTGTGCGTGCGTACTTGTGTATTCTCTTGACAGTAGCAGGTCGTTCATCAAGGCAAGAGTTTTCAAGTTGTTATCCTAATTTTTCTCCATGAGCCAAAGTGTTAACTCTTAAGTTTCTTACCCTATGCAGCTGCTCTCACCGTTGTCGTCGTCGTCAGCACCGTTACAAGGGAATAATAATGTAACAAATAGTATATGTACGTTCAGTTCAGTTTTTTGTGCATACTTAGGCAGCTTTAAATACTCGACACTGGTGCACCCATACACCCACACATGAAAGAAGGAAAAAATCGTTCTGCATATTGTGAGATCCTTTGAATTGTAAATAATTCGCCGTAAGTGAAATTGTTACATGCACAATTGCAGAAAAATCCCTTTCTTCTTTTTCTATATATGCTGCTCTTCATCATCTTCTGTTTGGTTTTATAATTTCGCGCGTTTGCTGCGCACTAACTGTGCAAAAAGAAGAAAGCCAGCACGGAGCAAAAGGCGGCGGCGGCGACGGCGGCGGCGGGCGGAGAGCGACAACGGAGAAAAATTGTCGCATAGCCGCATAGTAATGTGAATGTTGCACCATCAGTGACTCTGGCTGTGACTCCTTCACCGCTCGACACTCCGCCCCCCCCCCCCCCCCCCTGCATTGTCCTTAGATGAATGTTTAATTATTTGTAATTGCATAGGAATTTTGATGAATTGTTGTAACATGTGCAAGGATAAACGAAACATATTCTTATTCATCTACCCTGTGCTCTTGTTCTCGTTTGCCAAAGTATGTGCAGAGGTGGTGCATAAAAATGAGTTTTCTTTTAAGAAAATACGAAAACTTATTTGAATCCCCATATATTATTGTGTAAGGATGCATTCTGCATTGCAGTAATCCTTAATTAGAAGATGACAATGTAAAAAGAGGGTCTCATTTAATTTATTATTTCTCATAATGAGGCTTCAGGTTTATTTGTTGCAAATTGATACTCGGTATATGTTGCCTTGACCGACAGTTATACATGCAGCATATCTGAGCGGTTCATATCAGTCAAACATTCGTGCGCCAGGTCAATACACAGTCTCAGCGAGTTTCTTAGAGTTAAACTTCAAAAGAAAATGCCATTGCTTACTTGAACGGCAAGGACATCCGACGATACCATGTTGATGATACCCGCCTTGGCTTACAAATGTGAAAATTAATAATTGCCTTCTGTCACTTGAAGCGATATGCAAGCAACAACAACAACAACAACAACAGCGGCGAAATAGAAATGTTCTTGCTTTTAATTTCTTTGCAATGCTTGACCCACATTCCATGGGGAATAATTAGGAAAATACTTTAAAAAATGCATGCATATGAACATAGCTGCATGCACTCGAGAGTCGCACTTCACTGGACAGCAACATCAGTGAAATAGGTATACGCCGGCCGGCTGGGTGGAGTGGACCGTACACGCCTTCATGGTCTTTTTCCGAGTAAATAAACCGAACCGAGAACCAAAAACACATACACACATCTGTTGACATCCTTCTAAGGTCCTTTCCGTAATCAACTGTAAATAGTTAATGCGGCTTCTGTGCCTGTTTACAAACTTCATTAAACAGAAACCACAAAACTGTGTTCATTTGTGAGAACTTGTCCATCCCATGCCCGGGAGCGGGACCCACTTCGAACCATCATCATCATCATCATCATCATCCACGTTCTCTTCCAATATACGAGCAGTGTACACATTACACAAATGCCTGTACACATGGCGGCTATAATACAGCCTTGCAAGGAGTACAAATGTCAAAAGTTTCTCATTTCACTTGTTGAACTTTGCCGCTCTTCCCACTGATATTACACTTAGATTGGGTATTTTCGAACGCAAACAATAAAAATTCATGTTGTCCTTCTATCACGCACATACACTTATACATCTAGAGCCTCGGCACACACCTACTCACAAAGTTTGCAGCATGCTGATGATTTGGTTTTGCATCGGGGGTTTGGGGGTGGGGAGGCGGCAAGCAAAGTGTGTTCGGTTGCCATGGGTAAATAGTGTAAAGAGAATTTCGCAAGCACTTCTCGGTCTCGGTCGAAGGATCAAACGAAAATAGTTTTTCCACATTACCTGCATGTGTACCCAACCAATAATACACAATCCACATACACTGCGAGCAGCAAAGTGCCCCAGGAAAAGTATATGCTCAAGTTGAAAGGATTGTCGAGAACCTTTATTCTTCAGATCGTCCTGGCGGCAGTCGTATACGTTCGATTGTCGAATAATTAAAATTTTAATAAGGTCCCCCTTCTGTGCCAGCAGGTGGTCTACCACTCTACCCCCACCTCGTCGCACAATCGACTATCACGAACACTATCCTTAGTTCTAAGAACAATAACTGAGAATGAATGAGAACCGAAGCAGATGAAAGAGGTTTTGGCAAACAGTTTTAGTGCGGTAGAGAAGTTTAATTGATTGTTGTTTGTTGTGCGACTGTCTGCCGAGAATGGTGTAGGTGTAGACAAATGAGTCAAAGATCTGTTTTCGATGCAAGGTATCGGAGGTCTGCGTATACAGGTTTGCGATATTCGCTAGACAAGTTTGAAAGTATTGACGGTCGCACAAAATCAAAGGAAAATTAGATAACCTTAAAGTAAATGAACGAAGAAGGAGCAACATTGTACTAAAGAGAAGACAGTCCGTCAGTCTGATATAGTTTGCGATACCGGCCAAGTTGCTCCCAGTTATCCAAGCCAACCCATTGAAACAGAGATTCGGTCTTCCATTTTTATCGAACGATTCGAAGACACAGATCTGTTTTCGATGAAAGGTATCGGAGGTCTGCGTACAGGTTTGCGATATTCACTAGAAAAGTTTGAAAGTATTGATGGTCGCACAAAATCATTTGGTTTCTAAGGCAAGTTGCTCCCAGTTATCCAAGCCAACCCGTTGAAACAGAGATTCGGTCTTCCATTTTTATCAAACCTTAAGCGATTCGAAGACGGCTGGCTTATTATTGGCCAAAGTCGACGGACGTTTTACTAGATCTTAGCACAGCTCAAAGGGATTGCTGTTGAACCTTCTGCTATACACTCGTCGATCGGATCTCCGTCCAAGAATTTTGTTTGAACGGAACATAGCAGGATAGGGATCCCGATGACCATGTGTTTTGTCCGTCGAATCTGAAGTTTTAAGCCCATCGGCTGTGTTGGCTATCTTGTTGGACTCAAATTTGACTGAGAAACTTCATCATCCTTTAACACATTTCAGCGGATCACACAGTTTTTTAAGACCGATAGGCACTGCTATTAAAAAAAAAAAAAAAAAAAAAGGGTTTTGTAAATTTTTAAACGATTTTTTCCCATTACCAACTCACTTCGACCTAAGGGCATTTATCTAGAAAGTTAGACTAATACAGAATCATACACAGATTGGCTTACAAAGTGAAATGTCAGAGCCCGTTACCTGCATCTGTTAGTGGCTTACATTTTTATTATAAAAATTTACATCGACAGCCTTCAGTGGGAATTCGGCGGGAAACGTCAGATTGTCCTCCCCCACGGGTTCCAGCCTCGGTTTCAGTTTACGTCTTCGCCTTGTCCTCCCAATAAGCCGGCGCACAAATGGAGCCAGGAGCTTCGGATCGACTTCACTTGGTTTATTTGGACCCAAGATGAGGGAGAACACCAGTCCAACTGTCATTGTGATAACTGCTCCAAGCATGGTGTAGAACAAGTATGAGATGTGATAAATCTTGAAGGACTCATCTCTGAAATATATAAAACCAGATAAGATTCTGCTCGCCGAAGGCTTGCTGTGTCACACTTACACTGGAAGCACCGACGGAAGCACTGTTTGTTCGGTGCTGGTGGAGCTGGTGGTGCTGGCATTCATGGCCAACATACTCATCGAACTTTGTGCAAAGAAGGTGTAACTACAACCGCTGGTCGTTAGCGGTTTCGTTATGAAACTCAATTCTCCGCTGGCGATGGCTGCTTGCGCTTTCGCAACTATCCACGACATTACGCCCAGACCTGTTGTGCCTCCAATTATTGCACCCTTAAAAATGTCATCAAGTATTCTCTCGCCAGTTGGTTTTAGTTAGTATATAGAAATGTTTCAGAACTCACCCTGCCCTCCACCCACGGCACCATGACTGCCATCGTGAATATACCCAGCAGAGGACCATTCGAAACTGCTGCCAAACTCATTGACAATTGAAGTACTGTTCCAAGTTTCTCCACCACAAAAACAAGAGCAACGCATAGGGCACCAAAAACGACAACAACACCACGCATAATGAAAGCTGTTTGACGTTCCGTTAGTGGTTTTTTACAAAAGGACTTGAAAAAGTCCTCAAGGACAACGGCAGACATTGAATTCAAGCCAGTGGAAAGGGAACTGAGTGCGGCACTGAAAACTCCAGCCACAAATAGTCCAGGAAGTCCAGGGAAATCTCCAAGTGTTTCCATCACCAATAAGGGCAGAAGTTGGTCTTTTCTCGTTGCCAGCTGGTTTATCGAGTATGGGTATGCATGGAGACGATTCATATAGAAAGGAAGGTCAAAATAAAAAAGGGTTGATGTTCGTCGTCATCCTTGTTCTTGCTGTTGTTGTTGTTACGTTTTGTTATAAGTAGAAGAGGGCTCACCTTTGTTGTTAAGGGGTCGCAGTCGTAGTACGTCGCATAGATGAGCAGTCCACTGTAGCAACAAATAGCCAGCAGTAGAAATACTCCTAATGTGAAAACCCAAAGCGCTGTGCGAGCGATTTTAAGAGTCGGAAGGGACAAGTACCGTTGAATCATGTTCTGACTCACTGCATTTGACTTCAGCCAGTGCGGGAATCCGCCCAGAATGAGCGAGTAAACTGTGTGTCGTTCTCGGAGGTCGAAACTCCAACTGGTTAATGAAAAATTGAAAAGATCTATGAATTGGATATTAGGAGAAACAAGCATCCAGCAGACAGAACGCTGGACACCTTGCTTGCCAGTTGTTGGTAATGTAAACTCACTTGGGTGATTCGATTCGTCCGCTGTGCCAGGCGCGCTCCCAAACTATTCCCGGACCACCAATGTCAATGGTGCCCTTCACAATGATCAGAATCATAGCGCCAAACATGAGGATTGCTTGCACCACATCGGTCCAAACGACTGCTTGCAAGCCGCCCTGCAGAAGAACTTTTTCTGTTAGATGCAATTCATTGGATTAAAAAAACTTACCACGCAAGTGTAGAAAATACACACCAAACAGACGACCGGTGTCACCCAGTGAATGTTGATACCTGTTGCCTGGTTGAAGGCCAACGCCGGCACATAGATCACAATCGGAAGCCACATTAACTACGAATAAGAGCCTAGAAGCTAGAAAATCAACTCACTTGGAAGTTGAGTCTTTCGTGATGACTTACCGATCCACATGTGAATAGAATTGATCCGAACAGACGCATACGACGGTCAAAACGCGTCTCCAGATACTGAAAGAAAAAAATTACTGTCAAGCTCTGGGTGTATACCCATGGGCAGGCATCTTACCTGATACGTCGATGTGAGTTTCAGGTCATGAAACACCGGCAAATACACATAGTACATCGCCAGTGCCATGAGGAGAAGGGCACCGACCACATAGATGTACTGAATTCCAAATAAATAGATCTCCGTAGGCGTGCCCAGCAGAGTGATCCCCGAAATGAAACTGCAAATAAACAGACTCCCAGTTAAGATCGTATACATTGTGTTTTTTCAGAGAGGAGAGCCCGGCGCGCGATTCGGCTCGACAGCAAGATCACAATAGATTATTTGCAAACACTGCAAATGCACCTAATTGCAATAAAGCAGGTTGCAAGTTCAGCTTTTTGTAATTCAATTTCGAAGCAGTAATTGGAAAATTGGTCGTAAGTGAATAATGGGAATGTGGAAGTAAAATTGATGATTTATCGGTTTTACGAGCGGCTAGATACATTTTAAATTGGAAGCGTGGACTCAAAGGAAGCACCGTGCAGTTGTGGTTATCTAATTGGCGCGCAAACGGACTTGCATCTGCTTACACGTTAGGTAGAAATGTTTTCCTATTTACTAGTTATACGACTGTGAGTGTAAAAACGTTCGATAGGTTTTGAGTCCAACTCTAGCAGTGAGTGAGCGCAGTGACGTGGCTCTTGTGCTGACTCTTAATAGGCGTTTTTCTTTTTTAGTTCAGAGCAGAACCTGAACTGTTATATTTACAAAAAGTTCGTGTTTCTTTTTAGCTCAGACACAGCAGAGCTCAAATTTGTGTTTCTTTTTTCGTTCAGAGCTCGATCAGAGCGCGCTCTATGACCTCAGGATAAATTGACTGAGCAGCCTGAGGAAAAAGCTGTTTGCACATGCACAAGCACACTTCCAGTCACATTTGACAAAAAAATAAAGGAAAAACGTCATAATACTCAAGCTCAGTTCAGTGCTCAGCTCTGAACTAAAAAAGAAAAACGCCTATTGTTGGCAGGCACTTCTGAAATAAATGTTTTCCTACCGATGTCGTGAGATTAATCCCAAGTTTTGTTGCAAAGAAAGAGATTACTGTTGGAAAGAGGAGAAGTCCAACCGAAACAAACGTTTCTGTTTGAATAGGGATCCAAGAAAGCCCGCTACAAACATCGAAACTTCGACGAAGGCGCAGCTGTTACGTGAGCATCCGTTCTGCGCGGCGTAGGTGAGCTCAGTGTTGTTAGGACCCTCTCCTCATTAATCCTACGAAGCGTAGTCATATTTCCCATTTTTCCCCATTTCACAATACTTTTTTGCGCAGAATTCGAATTTTTAAAGTAAAATTTGTGTTACACGGAAAAAAAATAATATTAAATTAACCTTTAGTATTAAAATCGCAGATTGTTAAATTACTATGACTTTTTTTGGTGGTACTAACATTTTGTTCATAAAACAAAATTTACATGATCAATTGTTAATGGACACTTTTCCATGGTAAAATGTAGATATTTTGATGAAATTGCAACAAAAATGTATAGTTTGAATGTTTTTTATTAGGTTCCTAAAAATTCCACGATTTCGTGCTGCCTCCCTTTATCCCACGGAAGGCTGTTCAGACATCGAAAATCCCACAAATGGGGATAAATCCCACGACATAACAACACTGAGTGAGCATTACCTGCCAATACAACTTTGAATTAAACAATAATAAAGAATTCAAGTTTTCTAAAGTTTCCTGAAAATTAAAAAACAAAACAAATCATAGATATAGATAGATTTAAGGCCGAAAGGAAATAATTTTAAGGACATTGATAAGTTTAGAGCGCTCGCTTAGAGCCAGTAAGCTAGAATAAGAATAATGTTAGATTTAAATTAGATTTAATCGTTTTTGTCTAGTATGTATGTTTAAAGAAAGAAGTAAATAAAAATGAATTTTAAAGTTAAAGTTAAACAAGTTTGAATTGCCTTAAGTGTTCGCAACAGTTAAACATAGACAGGGTTGTCATGTAGCACCACTAGGCAAATATCAACCCTGTTGGAGATTAATCAGAATTTCCATTCGAAAATTTGATTCCAATTAGTTTCAGATGTGCAGAAGCCACCAACAGCTCGTTTGTACATTTGGCAATTCGTTTGAATGCTCTGAATCGCTGGACGGATATTCAAATTGCAGACCCCAGAAAAACACAAACTCAGAAGCTATTGAGGCTTTAATTTGTTCATGATGGCAAGCTTCAGCGAAGTAGATATGATATTTTATGAAAGTTTACACAATCTAGGCCAATTGTAAAGCCTTTTCATCTTCTTTTTAACAAACACGAAACATGAATCGACGAATTTATACCTCGATATCAACGACATCGATATGGGAAACATCTTCATGTTTCTTCCTCCCACCAAATAACTGTCCTCTGCGTCCTTGTTAGTAGTGCACTTGCTCTGTTTGCGTTCGCGACGCATCTTTAGGGCGAAATACACCCCAATACATGCACAACTCAGTAACATGACCACAAAAACCAGATAGTCCGGCCATCCGAACTTTTGTAACCGAATTTTAACATCGTACACATTCGTCATAACCGACAATTTGAGACTGGCTGCCAGGTAGACTAAACTCGAACCACCAATTTGAACACAACACACACGAGCCGCTCGACTGCCGCAAAACAACTGAACTAGTCAAATGAGGACCGTTTCGTCTTATTCGGATCGCCACACGAGCCGGTGGCTGCCTTCAATCCTCATATATAGTGGGGGCGCGTAGCTAATTCTCACAAATCAAAACACCACATAAAATTGTGACCGATTTACAGTTACAGCATCTTCAATGGCCTTTTCTTATGTGCGAGTATAGTAGAACAGTGCGAAGTGCTAAATCCACCCTTAGATAGAGTACAACAGCAGCGCAGCCAGCGGCTAAGTAAGACCGATCGACAGTAATAACCAACGCGAGACGACGACAGCCAGCAATTTGCCATAAATAACCTGTATTGGATAATTGTCGTCTTGATCAACTGAAATGTGTTCCTCATCATAGAGAGCTTTGGACTCCCCCATAAGCGAACGGGTACGGCTACGGGTCATATTTATTGTGGGTACTACACTCGATCTCATTTGTACACCGATTGACCGCGTTCGCACTCTGCTGCTGAATCAGTTGATCTACTCAATGAAACTCCACCATCAGCTGTGTACTGAGAATAGCACGGTCGCCCCCTAATTTGCGCACATAGGTCGTCGCAACGCAATTGTATACGTATATAGCTGGGCTTCGGAGGGTGTAGATATATTGCGCAAGCACTGTGCGTCTGCATGACGATCCGAAAATAGCAGCATTGAACCTCTGCTGCTAAAGTGGGACTTCAAGTGGAAATTTTCCGACTTCGGGGTGAGCTGTGTTATTCTTGTCGTGGAGGGATCTCAAGACGTGGTTAGCTATGTGATGTAATAGGATGTTTTCAGTTAGGGTCACTAGTTGTGAGAAAGTCGCGTGGGAATGCAAGTTTACACGAGATCTTTACTTTTCAACTGGGATACAAACGACTTTTGATTAAACTTCTCAGTGCTGACAGTTACCACTGTTTTTTCGCTGGGTCTGGAAACATACGACCGTTACGTAACAGGGCATGTGGCACGACAACTGGTTATTCTCAGATTAATTTGGAAAAATTCTACCACCACCCACCGTTTGTATCGAAGGTACAATGAGGCCTCGGCAATTTAAACCTAATGCAGTAATCTTGGTTCAAACACCAACGTGCTACAATCCGGTTCTAAATTCACTCCTAAATATGTTAGGTGGCTGAAAAGTGCATTTCCAAGAATACACATATCCTTGACAGCTAACCACACTCATTAAGCTCACAATCCAATCTCCTCAGCTTCCACACATATGCATGCACGTACTAAACACAATTCTAAACAAATAAATAAATCGAACTGTCAAAAGAGCGGACAAGGGACCTCGAACGCATCTGGCTGCTACCCTGCTCATGGACAGATCTGGACAGATCTAGGGATTACCTTGCTCGTTTGACATTTTCATTCTCATTGAAATGACATGAAATTAATGATTGCGCCGCCACTCATAGCTGCCCCCTCCTCCGCAAAGCATAAAAATATGAATTTAATACATTTGCCATCAACAAAGCTACACATACAGATGATTAACGAGAATATTGTCCTTTTTAAAACAGCAACAACAACAACAAAAACAACACGACCAACAACAACAACAACAGCAGAGCAGTAGCAGCGAACCAACAGAAGCAGCAGCAGAAACAAAACAACGTTTTATTTTTACCATCATCAAAACCATCAGACAAATAAATTTCTTTTCCTGTTTCGCATTTGTGAATTCTTGTCACACACCATCTCACATATACGGCCACCAAATGAGAAAAAGGATTTATGAGAGGAGGAGGTGACGGGGGGGTGGGTGGTGGGTGGTGGGTTCTAGAGAGACTTCAACAAACTGGGGATGGTACTAAAGAAAAAAGGAGAAATAACAATAATTATGTATTTCTACCTGTCTGTTTGTCTGTCTGTCTGTTTCGTTCATTTCTCTCGTTCTCGGAATAGAAATAATAATTCTATGCGGATTGGTTTCATTTTCGCCCATATCCTTAATGTCCTTACCGCCTTATGGTTTTTATTTATTATACTATTCTCCACATATACACTACTGCACACGAGTGTGCCCTCCACCACATATGTGTGCGAGCGAGTGTGCCTGTGTAGTTAGCTTTCGAACAAGGACCAAACGGAAAAATCCAAAGGATGATAAAGAAAAAGGACTCGACTCGTTCGTTATAATATCCGCAAGACATCTCTTCAATTATTTCCCTAAATATATGTTTGCGATATTTGCTTACACATGTGTGTGTGTGTGTGTGTGTGTGTGCATACGGTGGGTCCTGTTGTTGTTCTTCGTATTGGAGACTTCCTTCTTTTTTCCATATGTTTATTGCACAGACCCTGTGAGCACCTCGGGATTTCTTTTTGTTCCTGTCGTTGTTTTCCATACTCCTTTTGGGCGCTCTCATAAAGGAATCACCGCCGCAGTTCTTAAATTTTTTTTCTGGATTCTTTTCGTCTGCCCGAAATGGAAAAGCGAATCCGCAAATCCTTGTTTCCTGAATTGTTTCTTTTTTGGCGATTTGCTTTTTTTTTCGCTCTGTAGCAAGTGTACTTTTATGGATTGTCTATTTCGCAGATGCACACGTTGTTATCCTTGTTTATGTGTTCCGACTTGGTATGGAAATTCTTCTCCACTTCAATTGTTAGTTCGTCTTTCTCTTGGTGTGGCATGGAGATAATGGAAGCCATTCGCAAGTTGGTGATAGAATTCCAAATGACGTCAAACGAAGCATGGCTACTATAGGGATGTCTGAGCCTTTGGATTATTGTTTCGGTCTCAGTGGTAGTGCATGTTTATTTATGGATGAATAATTTATCCACCAACTGATCGAGTGAAATTGAACTACATCGATTAGCGTGGCAACAAAGACTGACTCGTAAAATGGAGCGAAACGAGGGAGAGGGCTTGCAGTTGCGAGCCTTGTTAACTGCAGGCTTTAGCTGCATATTTTTTGGCGCTCAATGCTGAGTTCTGTTACTAAATTCTGATCGTACATATTGACGTTATCCAGAAATTCAACCATAGTGACTGGTCCGACCACCTTTTCAGCAACGAAACATTTTTTTGTTATTTTTTGTCACATTACTGATATTGGTAAAATAGATTAAATTTCCAAACACGATCTTCGGATGAATGATCAATTGCAACGAAACTCGGAGACAAGATAAATCCCAAATGTATGCACATATTTGATCTGGAACCAGTCAGGCAATCATAGATCAAAAATCTTACACTCACCCCCAACTATAGGCTGACATAATGTTCGCATTTTCTCAGACGAAGATCACTTATTTCATTGCATACAATTAGGCGTACAGGTAAATGTATTATAAGCTGTAAATGTTTAGGGTTTCCATTGCAGTGTGCTAGGCGTAGATACGATCGAATATCTGTACTATTGTTCGTTATTTAGAATTTAAGGGTCTATTCAGACTTGGGATAACAGCTTATCCATCGCTGTCCCATGGATTGCTTAAGACCAAGGGACGAGGCGTTTGCAACATCTGTGATGGACAAATACTGTCTGAATGTTAAATTGTACCTGACAAGGATGAAAGCAATATCAGGGATTATTCGCTCCTCCCGAATCTCTAAAAGCAGTTCCCCCTGAAACGACTCACAATGAATACCGCCTGCCTACCAAGTTGAGGATCTTGCAGCAGACTTTCGGAGGCAACAAAAAGGAGCTGAATATTCAATACCCGATCGAGAATTTCAGTTACTCTCCCAGATGTTTGTCAAGCGTAAGGCCTCAGTTAAAGCCATACGTAAAATGCAACCGAAAAAGTTGGAACAGTGTGAAAATGATTTTTTTTTTTCGTTGCTACGAAAACAACAACGAAAATGGCACCCCTGATGGGAAAAAATTCCTGACAGATGAAACATTAAATAAATTACATATTTCAGTCGAATTGATTTATTTTTTTATGGAATTGACCAACTTCTTAGATCGGAAAAAGTTGTTCGTGCGAAAAAATGAATAAAATATTTTTCTAGAAAGATTATTTGCTTACTTTTTTTCTATAAACTAACTTTATAATTCATAAGCAACATTTTAAGACCAAGATTGAGTTCAAACTTTAGGTTGAAGTGGTCAACAAAAGAAAAAAGGAAATTGTTACGGTTTCGTTCTACATATGGCTATAACTAGGGCCCTAGCGAGAGGTAGGACAATAAAAGTAATTTAACTTTAGAGAGTAATTTGTGATCTTTCGGAGTCTAAGGCGAAAGCTTTTGCTCTAATTTACAACCGAGCCAATACGTCCACACCGTCTTTGTCCATTATGCGTCGAAGGCAATGCATTTTTAAGTTGTTTTCGATATGACTTTCTGACGGGTTTGAACGAGACGTTTGGGCAAATACGTTTGAGAGATCAAGCGGACCCATTGTGTTTGCTTGTGACTGTATTCTTTGACTGCTCCAACATCTGCACTGTCCCGAGTGATGCACTTACATGAAGTAGGAGCTCTCTATTCCGTTTATTTTCAAACTCTGAGCTATAGGTTCATCCCAATTCCGCACAACAACTCATGATAGTCCATGTTTTCAGTTATTTTTTGAGATAGTGTTTTGTAAAACAGATATCAAACCACAAATAAGAAATGAAATAGAATCGGTGGCGTCCCGTCATCTTGAAAAGAACCAGTTTAACGACCAACCCGCTATATACCGCCACTCCTTTAATAGCAGCCCTATATATTACTGCCAACCATCTACGACTGTCCCTCGGCCACGTCTCCATCTGCTCCAACATTTCGCAAATCAGACAACCAAGAGCATTCATATTATTTTCCTTTTCTTTTAGCACACGATGGGGATAGGTTTTTATTTCGCTCCACATCCAATATACGCTGATGCCTCTCTAGTGTGATCCTCTTAATTGCCTGCACTCATATCTGAAAGGATAATAACAAAACGTACCTACAAAAATGATTACACTGGTGTGATGTATAAAAGACTAACACAAAATATGTGTTAAAGAAAATAAAAATAAAAAAATATTATATACAAATTAATAAAACCATTTTTTTAATTAAAATAATTCCATGGCAGTCATGTGTGAATTTTGATTTAAAATCAGCGATAGTGTAAATTTAATAAGCCCTTTGCTCTTTTATTCTATAGTGTAGGGACACTTGATGTGTGTTTGAGCAAAGGGGTATGCCGGATGTGGATGCCTGAAAAGCAACCTTTTACTTCTTCGCCAGGTGAAAAGCTTACTATGCCGTAAAATTACACGGATATGCGCCCAGGCTCTCCAAAAATATTCATGTGTGCGATTTTCCAGCATTGCCAAAGAGCAGCACATTTTCTTGACTCTTTTCTTGCGGAACTAATCAGTATGCCTATATATACCTATCATGTGTAGAGTGGATGTGTACATGTAGCTATGCTAACGTTTGCCGTGTGGACTCGCTCTCATTCCGCAGGAGTACGGTTAATATGTGATTTTTCCATACAGATGAACATTTAATAGCTTTATGACAAGTGAAAATCATCAAAAAGATCAAACGGCAAACGGGAGAGAAACTTTCCACATCACGTGCCGATAAGGACCGTACACTTGGGGCTGGTTCTCAACCCCTGTTTCTGGTCGGGCTATGCAAAAATGTACACGAAATGCAAATATTTTCTATTGCAAATCGAATGCCATTGTATTTTGGGAATTGTTCCAGCGTTCTTGAAAAACTTTGAACAAAATTTCCAAAAAGTCAAACAGCATTCAGACAACCACGAAATTCTTCCTCTTGCTTCAACGACTGTCAATGGATGGCGGGAATGGTTGACTTGCATGGGGATAGACAGAATGACGTCTTGCAGACGCTTTTCATCCCTGCTGATGCTCCGTTCCAGCGCAGCCATTCACCGTTCAACACTTGAGCTTCAGCCGCGAGTGAAGACTCCAATAATTATGCCACCGACAACGAGAGCGACGTCATCCCCCCAATTAATATGACAACTCGAAAATATTGTTGGCCTCCCCGCCACCCACCCACCGGGCGTTGATCTCTTTGACATCAACTATGAATGATAGCAATTAAGGAGCATCATTACAAGAAGATAGCATCTGCAATTATATTGCGAATTCGAATTCGTTCCGAATGATAAACTTTTAAAATGCTTTGATTTCCATCAGTTCTAGAACACTTCCCCCTATAAAAGCGGACAACTTTCCTGCACAAAGTGAGTTGGAAAAATCATGCAGAATTTGGCAGCAGTTGGACTTGTCTTCGCAATTTCTATTGCAGTGGCGGTGGGTATCCCCTTGTTGAGACGTAGACTTAAGAATTCAAATTTGAAAAATTCGTTGTGCCATATTTCAGACGTGTGTTCCAGTGATCGGTAGTGATGCATTTAAGTTCGCCGAGATTGGTCAGTCTATCAAGCAGATTTCGGAAGCTTTCTTAGCGTTGCAGTCGGGTAAGTTCAAGAGAGAGTGGTACATTTCTTATTAAATATTGTGTTTTTATTTTCGTCTCAAGGCGGTGGCGTGCATCAAGCGAAATCAGCGCTTTCGGCACCACATCACTTCACACTACAATGATCGAATGAGTAACTAGTAAGGGAGCTGTGTCACTGTTCGGCGATGTGCGGTCTGTTGCGATGTACATAATATGTATGTGTGGAAGTAAATAAAACAATTTTCCATCAGCGGAACTAATTTCTTTAAATTGTTGTCAGTTTTTGCGAGTGGCGGATGCGATCATGTGGCGCAATTCTTAAAAGTGTTCTATGATCGATACATTGCTGCTGAAGATAGAATTAAGCATATTTGCAGGGCTACTTGGTTGGGTGTTTTATTGACATGAAGCCCTTAACCAATTTCGTGGGTACATTTAACTTTGAGGTGGACAAATTGGCTTGCGGTGGCGAGTGTCACTCGGGCGCCGAAGGTTCCGCACTTCGTTGGAAATTGCGCACAAACAACAATATGTGTGGATGAGAATGAGTATCCGTTGGAAAAGTCCCAATGAGAATGAGTAGAGTTGAGTGTTCATTGAAATTTCCAATTGGAATCGATGAAGAGAACACACCAATAACGAATGCAAAATGGTTAAAGAAGCGGTCTTTATAAATATAGTGATCGACAGTTTTTTGTAAATATCTTTTAAAATATAAACTTTTCCACAAAACAGTCTTCGGCACATATATAGCTACGAGCATGATCTACAAAAAAGGAATACATTAATTTTTCTGTAAATCAAGAAATAAACAGCTTTTTGTGCGAATAAAAATATTTTTTTTTCACTTATTACTCTAAAACCAGTCGATGTATCGCTACCATTGGTGTTTGTCGTTTAACTAGAGGTTTCAAATATATATATAGATGTTGTGTATGTTGCGTGCAAATTTCAGCCTTCTACGTCAATTAGTCTCTGAAATAGACCTAGGTACAAATTTGGTCTAGCGGTCGAACAGACGGGCAAAAGCGACACTAAAAAGGTTCCGTTTTTTCCCTCTGGGTACGGAACCTTAAAAAGGGAAGGTGAGGTCTAAATTGAGGACTCGGCTGTTAACAGCACCATCTTGAGAAGTCTTCGCAAATGCAAACAACTGGAGGCCCTCGAGAGATAAAAGCCAAATCGAGCCAATTGCCAAAACTGAAATGAATAAGAAAGCAAAAGGGTGCTTTGCCGTAATAAATAGAAGATTTCCAGAATGGAGTCCGGCGCACTGTCAAAAATAAAAACAACTAAAACCAACAGTTACTGCATGAACACAATGAGGCCGCGGTAGCAGCGATAGGCGGCGGCAGTCCAAGCTCACAAATTTATTAATAACAAGCCTTACCGTCTAAGGAATAAGCTTTATTGAAATAAGGCTTAAATAAGACTTTCTTTGTTTTCTGGGACGTGGCGCTGCACGCAAAAAAAGTGTTTAATGAAGTACGCGCTACTAGGTTAAAATCCAAAAAAAATGTTGTGCTTTCTTATTTATATTTTTATAAACTGGATGACGAAGATTCCATGAAATCTTCTTTTCTCCAATTGTATTAGTTTTTCGGCATCGCAATCTTCCACCTGCATTTTTTCAAGGTACTTATAACAGCGCCGCTTCCCAAATTTTTAGTAAATTGAACAGTATTTAAAATTATCGCCACTATACACAAAACCGAATATTACTCGGATTGATTTTGAGTCATGCTGCGCAACAAAAGTGAAAAGTTGGCCAATATCTAGTACAGCCGCTAAACACGCTACAGCGGTGCCACCCATTATGTTCACATTATATTTTATTTGTGTATTTTAACTTTGACAGTGCTACATACCGCTTCTACCGCTGCCGCGTTGTGTTTAGGCAGATAGGGAGCTTACTGTATTACTGCGTGGGCGTTTGTCAAATATGCGCAAGTTGACAAATTTTCAACTTTTGTTTTGCTCTCTTTGGAGAGGATCTCCGCTGTCCTGAGGCAGGGTATTTGTTAAGTAGGTTTTCATTACTTTACCGAGGTTTCTCTCCGCTATTTACTTGGGGCGCTGCCGGGACTCTTATTTGTCAAAGTTGAATATAACCCCCCATCCGGTGCTCGCTGTGTTAATATTCTTTTGTACTATGATTTGTGTAGCCTGGCTCAGTCAAAACCCTGGTCTGATCGCATCGCAGACATTGCTTTTAGTGGTGACTTTTTCGACGTCCTTAAATCGCATCGTGGTTCGGTGTGTCATCGGTTTGACTTCCCTAGATCAAAATGAACAAGAATATAGAAGATTTGACAAAGAAACGCAGCAAATGCCCAAACGACGATGTCTTTTATTCTAAACCACATAAAGTAGATTCGACCAGAGCAAGACTGCCGGATAAAAGACTTTAAGTGAGACTGAAGGCAAGGAGCTTTTTATTAACCCTTCGACAACTGTAGTGGTAACTAGACTCAAACAAAGAACGTGAGTTGACATCTTTTCTATAGTGTCTGGGTCTCTCAGAAGGGAAAGTGACACCTTTTAAGCCGGTAATAGACCGTGAGCCTGTTGTGTACAAATCGGTGTAACTCCTGGACGATTAAGTCAAACTAAGTTTTTTATTAACCGACCAGGATTTTTACACAACAGCATCAGAGTGTGGATTTTCAAAGGGCAGATTGGGCGCACTTTCCCACTGTCCTTGCAGTCAGTTAATGAGTCCTACCTTGTCAACTCATTGACATTATAGCTTTAAGCGGTGAACATCACCTTGTAGTCAAACTAAATCGGTGTTGGAGTCCGTCTACACGCTGTATAGGACGTCATTGTTCTTTAGCCACTTTTATGCCCACTTTTAGCTGCAATTTGTGTAACGCATTGTATTTGGTACCCCTTGGCGAATGCGACCCAAGCACAGCGTCCACAAAATCCATCGGTAGGCGCCCACAAACTAGGGGGACCTGCTTTATTAACGCGGACTTAGAGGCTACTATAAATTTGAGTAGCCTTTATTCTCATAATAGTTGATAGCTTTTAGTATCCGTCACACCTTTCATTTCAAATAACATGAATTAAAAATGTTATCCGTAGCTAGGCACAGCAGTCTATAGCGTAATCACGTAATTGAACGAATTGCGAATTTCAGTCTGCGACGCACCCCATGAGTATGAATACAATTTATCTAACGACTCATTGATTTATTTCCTTTAAAAAAAATACTTTATTGGACTCGCTGAAACGACCAAATCAATTACAGTAGCGTTGCGTGAAAACAAAGTAATTTTCACCTCACAAGCAGCCCTCCACTTCGATTAAGTGTATAGAAAAACGAAAAAATTCGATAGCGAGAGGCTCGTGCCAAAAAAGGCCTGATTACCACTTCATGCTCCATGAATTTATTTAATAAGTCTAGCGACTATATAACCGAACGTTGGACTGCACAAACACAATATTAACAGTGAGTAGTCAACAATGGTTAACATCAAGTGCAAGTCGTTGGTTTTTCTCATCATCTGTTCGATGCTGATGATCAGTGTTGTGGTAAAAATGTGCTCCTTTGGATAATCTGGGAGAAATAACTTTTTGTGCTTTTCAGATCTCCTCGCCACTATCGTCGAAGGAGAACGCTCCATTGATAGCCGATGAAGCTCGCTTTGAAGGCTCTGGTTCGAAAGGTGTGTATCTATATTAGAGTGAGTTACATTCGATAAATTTTAATGATATCCCTTTTCAGGGTGCAATGGTGGTAGGCCTGGTGGTAGGCCTGGTGGTGGACCTGGTGGCAGACCGGGTCCACCAGCAGCAACAACCACTGCTCCAACAACCCCTTCCGGTTAACATTGCTGTAACAATGCCCACCGATGACAATCCACTTTTATTCGCTATAAATTAAATTCCAATAAAAATACGGATCCTTAGTAGAACATTTCAAAAAGGTGTATATTATTATCCGTTCTTTTCTCCCTGCTCAGGTAGTGAAATTCAATCCAACTTCAGTTGTCAACTCATGTCCAAGTCCACTTTCATTTGCAATGACAGAGAAAATGAGAGTTGTGGAGAAAGAATTCATCCTTAATCTCCAATTCCCTGGTGATAGGCTAACAAAGCAGCCAGCAGCCAGCAGCCAGCAGCCAGCAGCCGCAGCAGCAGCAGAAAAAAGAAAACAATACGAAAAACAACGATGTCAACAGGACGAATAAAAAACGTTAAGCAAGGGGAGGCGAAAAAACAACAGACATCAGAGACACGGCAGCAGATAGTCGTTTCGAATTGAATTCCATGTTGGCCATGTGACAAGCAATTGGGGGCAGGAGATCACTTTTCTGGGTCCGGGTTATTTTCTGCGAAATTAAAATAGCTCGAAGGTGAAATTACTTTTCCGCTCGTCTTGTTGCTGCATTGTGATTCTGATTTAGTGAGACCACAGCTACCGGAAGACGACCCTAAGTGTGATTACAAACACATATTCAGGCAGAGATATCGCTCGGTACCATCGACTAAGTGGAATCAATCATAAGGCCTTGTCCTGCCTGCCTGCCTGACTGCCTAATCCTTGGACCCTCTTTGCTGTTGCTCGTTATACGTTCATTAAAAATGCTCGCCCCCATGTTGTGACGGCGAACGGACGAGCTCCACACGCCATTATGCCGTCTCATTTTTCACCTAACCTAGAAGCCAAATTGCTACCGAATACGATAGCCAGAGCGAGCGCTGGCCAAGTAGGAAGAATGAGCAGCGCACACGCACCATTAATCCATCCACTATTTGCCAGAGTGGCCAGCGTAAAGCCACCTACGACGTATTCACATGGAGGAGGTTAAAGTGTTTAATTTTACGGCACCGCACAATAAAGCCTCAAATGACCATCCCGAGATGAGGTCTCCTCAACAGCTATGGCGAACACAATGAAGCGGCAGCCCGATGCTGTTTGAATGCGCACGCTCTCTGGCCCATTTGTATCCTTGCGCAAGCAGCCCCATCCAAGCCACCACCAACTACACCGTGTGGATGTGTGTTGGCGTAATACGGCAGGTGGGCAGCAGCAGCAGCAGCAGCCAGCAATATATCGGCAGCATCTGTCCTGGTAGTGGTGTAGCAGTCGTCCCAATCTGTGGCGTTTTTTTTTTTTTTTTTTTCGCAAACTTGGAAGTGTTTGGGCTGATGACTCTGCCGATGCTTGAATCGCGCGCGACCATCACCTCCACGTCGTCATCATCATCCATTGTTAATGAGTACGCCGTGCACATGCGCAGCGCGCCCCAATGAAAGTACAAGTAGGGGAGACGACTCAAGGAGAGTGTTTCTATAGAAAATCAATTCGGAGAAACCACAGAAAAAAGGACGACACACACAGTCGCTGGCCGTCTGCGTCTGCGTCTGCGTCGCGGTCGTTGTTGGGGAGCCCGGAGTCCAGACACCTCGATTAATCAACGGCTATTAATGCCGCACTTAGAATATTTACGGGTATTAAATGACTTGTGAGTAATTTCCGTAGGTGGTTCTGGGCATGGGTGGTGTTGGTGTTACACTGCGCCAATAGTGGTGGTAGTGACAGCGGCACCACACTTCTCATATAGGTGACATTGAACGGGAGAAAAGTGCGTGCTGTGCTGAGTCCGTTGCGCCACTCGGCCTATACTAGTCTGTCGGACCCACATTGGCAGATGCATGTTTGCAGGGCAATTTATGTGTAATAAACGTAAGTTATGGGGATATTCGATACGCTCGGATTTTGGTCGCCTAGTTTATGGACACGAGACGTCTGATTAATTGATCACAGCGAAGAGTAGCTGCTACGACGAGGAAAGTGCTCCAATAACTAGAAATTCGACCTTGACTCCCTCGAAGTGCGGTTGATTCATTATCGACGGCTGATCATTATATTAATAAGAGCGACAGAGAGCCCAGTCTTCGGAGGAGGTTATTTTCAGTGAAAAAGCCTTTCCTACAGCGGACCTTGGGCATGTGGACTAAATAGGATTACACTGCGACAGAATAAGCTGTATACTTTCGTGTTCCAACTGTTCCCCCTTGTCGTCGGCAGTATCTTCTCAGTAATATTTTTTTGAACCCACACCCATTTGTTCAACAACTGAGATAACCATCGTCGCAGTCAAGTGTCACCACAGTCCTGATCTGGCTATTGTCTCATAGTCATAAGTTCCAAAATCATCCAGGAACAAAGGTCAGCGTCGTTTGACGCAAGGGGGAGGTGAATTTATGTGTATTTCTAGCCACGTGATAACAGGATCTCGAGAAAAAGCTACCCACCCCATCGAATTGTAATCAATTCGTTTTATTTGCATGCCTTCCATTGTTCTAACCCCTGGCGCATCCCATTTGTGCGACGTCCATAGTATCATCACTCGCCGTTAAATACATGCAACCCGACAGGGATATCTCCCCAGAGTCAATGAATATCGAGAGCTCTGTTTATCTCCCATGCAGCGACTTCACAGCGATAGGGTTAATTCGCAGGAACGGGAAGGGTTGCGTCTCGGATGCAAGGGGTTAAACTTAAAATTCGGTATTATCCGATTAAAAATTTTCAAATTTAAATTTTAAATTTGCTTTCATTGCCTCGGCAGACGTCGTCCACCTCACCGCTCACCATGGGTTCGTCAGTTCAGAAAAGGATGCGGAATAGGTACTCCGTGCTCGTATAGATGTGTATCGTAACTTTTTTCCGTGTTATTTTTGGAAAGCGAAACTCATTAACACAGCGCAGAGCTACGAGCACATGAAATTGAACAGAGATAACTCGAAACAAGGGTAAGCATAGCATCGCACCCTTAATCTACATAATCTAGTGCAAAGGAACTTGGCAAACATTTCAAATATATACGACACCCGCCCCGTCCGTCGTTGGTCGGTCGGCACACAAATATATCGAAATCAAATCAAGACAGCATCCTTATATTTTCATTACCTTAATGGTGCGGATGCGGTCAGCGCGAATTTTCCCCGTATACAGTCGGGCATGATTGCTTTCTACGTTCTACTACCGAAAATCCTTTTTTATGATGATTACATTTTATCATAAAAGGACACAAGAAAGCGCTATTGGAAGGGGCTGTCGTCGCAAGAGATACGAGCGATTGCCAAAGCGGCCAGTTATTGCCGCCCATAAATGCTGCACTCTGAGCCCCACACACGAGGAGGAGGAAAAGCCTTGAATTTATAAGTCCCACCATATCTGCGGCTGCGAAATTTCTATTAAGTTTCGGTAGCCTCGTCCTCAATCACTTCATCATAAACAATAATAAAATCTGCCGGCCACACAAACAAACGTGTTGAGTCTATTATTGTGTGTACTTGTCGTATAAGTGCGGCGGGGTGGCCGTGGATCCGGACACTGTGCCATGTGTTGCAGACTCGCCGCCGCCACGAAGGAATAAATACTTTTTGCTATTTTATTGAACCTCCTCCGACATTGGCTACATTAATAGTGGCGCACGTATGGCCTTCCTCCGGGGGATGGAACTACAACTAGGACTTTTATAGTCGCCACCGCACTGTATCCAAACGCAATAATCATCAATCCTAATTCCATTAATATGTTATGAGTTTTTGATATGAGTATTTATTATGAGGGACAACAAAGACGACGAGGGCGGAGATCATCGAAGACCTTGTTGTTGCAGTACACAAAATGTCAATGTAATCACCGATCGATTAGGAATGTTCAAAGGAATTCCTTGTTATCCTGTTTATCGTTGTGCTCTATGGTGACAGGCAATACCCAAGGAAATTGGAAACCGTGCCCAACCATTTTGAATTAGCCTGCGGGCGGCATCAACAGAAGACTTAAAATATTGAAAATTATCCCTGCTACACGGGGGGATAAGGATAACGCGTTGTCAAAGGAAATTTTATTTTCAATATTGACTTTCGCGGAAGAAATGAAAAATCCTCCAGACACCGATGGCTGGGGGTAGTTAATTTTTCATGGTTTGACGGTTGACGTGACGTACAGGTTGCCGGGGTGACAGCAAAACACGGCTTCGGCTACGGATGAATTGCTTTTGATTCCTGCTGCTGCCATGCCATGTCAATTGATTTTTGATTAGGTATGTACCTACACACTACGAGCGGTATTCCCAGGGGAAAATTAATCAGCCTGTCAACGTTAAAGGGCTGTTGAGCGCGCGCAAAAAAAAAAGAGCATAAAGCACCCTCCAGCTTGATTGTTGGCTGTTGTCAGTTCGGACCAATGTAACGACATTTTTCTATCAACAATCCTCTCTAATTAAGTTGAATCCTTTCTTGTGGCTATCAAATTGGAGGATGGCGCGCACAAACCGCCCCATCACCGACCACCCTCATCAAAGGGGTTTTTTTCCCTACTCGCTGTTACTTTATCGAGATTTTTTTTTTATAATTTAAAAAAAATTAACAAACGAATCCTTTAAGATATCCAGAGATTACCATTCTTCCTCTACACGTAACAATCCACGGGCGAAATAGGAACAAAAATGAAATATGTCTTTAAAGATTCAATTTCATTCATTACGGCTAGATATTCTTTCTTCTGGATTATTTACTTCTACTCACTCATTAAGGATTTTCCAAAGGACGAACCAAGTACACAATGCAACGCAAAAAAATAATCAGAAGGAAAAAATGATATAAATAAAAGAAAGTGATTTATTTGCTCAACCCTTTTTTTCCGTTCGTCCCTTCAGTGAGTTCAGTTTCGGAAGGATATTTGCTCCTTTACTTTATCTGGGCTGTTGCTACTTAGAGCTGCAGCTGTGACCAGTTCAATATGACGGTAGTTCTGGTAGGAGTTGATGTCTTTTTTTCGATAACATGAAAGTAAAGACTCCCCAAAGGGTTGCATTCCAAGGTGCGTATAATTGGTTTGGGTTCTTTCTTTTTTTTGTTTTTTTTTTTTTGTTTTTCTATTTTCAATTATTGCCGGTGCTGTTCGTTTAATTAGAAGTGTAACCCTTGGGGTCGTCCTTTTCATTAGCAGCAGGTTCATGTACATACAGGACTTTCAGAAAACTATGCGATGAATATCCTGGTATGGCTGGAGTGAAGGATTATTTCATGTGCGTTTTGAGTTCGAGTTGGACCACTTAAACGGTTACATTTCGACCTGACAATTAAGCCTTTGTGACCAAAAACAAAGGCCAAGCTCCGAACAGGCTTCGGTATGTTGGGTTGGGGTAAAGAGGCTTGTATGGCGGCTCGTTGTGGGTTTATTGAAGGTTGCATATGCGACTGCCAAAACCAGCCCTGCACCTTGGTGAGAATGAGGCTTGAGCAGTGGCATAATGGATGTCAATTGGTGTCAAAGGATGTTGGGGGGTTTGGTCTTTTAATAGCTCAGCTCTTAGACATAATTTTAACTTTTCTATCGTGCCAAGGATCCGTTTCAAGTGGTCCCAAAAAGAGAGATATTTAGATGACCAATTCATCGAGTCCTGTCTTGAAGAAGTTTTATTTACAGACGGCTCGACAGTGAGGAATTTCAACATTTTTGGCACGGCCTATAGTAACGAAGTGTTACAGGATAGCTGTGCACCTATAATTCGTTCATTGCAGGGCACTTAAAACCTTTAGAAGATGCAACAGCAGATTGCCGAGGATATCCACATCTGCCCTTAGACATTCGCGAAGACCATATGAATCACAACCTTTAAAAATCCAGCCTCTATCAAAACTTGGCGTCAATAGTAATGCCCAATTCACAATTCGGCGTTTGACGCGCTTTGTCGAAACTTTACGATTTTAAATGCCAAGGCGCGCGAGCAAGAGTTTTGTAAACCGAAACGCTGCTTTGAAGCGAATGCGAATGAGGGTAGAGTATGACAGACTAAAAGTTCGGTTTGTTTTTTGGCTAAAAAACACAAATTCAGAGCAGAATTCAAATTTCAAGTCTACTCCTTTTTTCTTCTAAAGGGTCCGCCATCTAACTTTATTTTTTTCATCTGGTGCTTATTTCGCGAATGGTTACACTTAGCTCATGTCTGATTTGACAGATAATAAGTTTTATCCTTCCGCTGAACGAATATGGTTGTGTATACGCTTGAACAACGCTGGGAAATATTACGACATTACTTTGAAAGTCGACTTAGAGAAGATGCCGATTTTGCCAAAAAATCATCTTTTCAGACGAAGCTCATTTTCATCTTGGCGGGTATGTAAACAAGCAAAATTGTCGCATTTGGGGCACAGAAAACCCGCACGCATACATTGAAAAGCCGATATACCCAAAACGAGTCACTGTTTGGTGCGGAATTTGGTCCAGAGGCATAATTGGGCCATTTTTCTTCGAAAATGAGCAAGGAGTGGCCGTTACAGTCAATGGCGATCGTTATCGGGCCATGTTGAACGAATTTTTGTTCACAAAAATTGAAGAGGAGGATATTGGCAACATTTGGTTCCAACAGGACGGCGCTACGTGCCACACAGCCGAAGCTACACTCGATGTTTTGCGCTCTGTTTTTGAAGATCGCATTATCAGCCGCAGAACTGATGTCGTTTGGCCACCTCGGAGCTGCGATTTGATACCGTTGGACTATTATTTGTGGGGTGCCGTAAAAGATAAGTGTTACGCCGACAAGCCAGAGACAATTGACGCTTTAGAGGACAATATTCGTGAAGCCATTGGTGAAATACAGCTGCACACAATCGATAATGTGCTTAAAAATCGGACCGGTCGTGTAGGCTACTGCATGGCCAGCCGAGGCAGCCATTTGAATGAAATTATTTTCCATTATTAACCGGAAGGATTGTACTTTCAAATAAAAAAAGAAATTTGAGAAAATATTCAGTAGTTTTTTTTTATAGCATTTTCAAAAAAAAAAAAAGCTATTTGGCGGATCCTGTACATTATGTTAAATAATTTTTTAAAAGAATACAATTTTTTATATTAACAAAATTGAGCGCAAAAATTTGAAGAACAAAGTAATTAAATGGTTACCCATAGTAATTCATTTATATTTTTATAATTTAAATCGAAGAGCCAGAGTTTGACCATTTTGAGAAAAATGTAATTCATTTCCACTAATTCTAATATTATTAGGTAGGTTATTAAAAAGTCTTGGAGCAGTTGACGTATAAGAATTTAAAAAAAAATTGTAAATTGTGATGTGGTACTTTAGCAAGATGTTGATTGTTAACTCTAAGGTTATAGCTGGAAGAACACCGGTTTAAAAGATAACCAGATCTGGCGAAGAAAATCTTTAATACTTTATAGAAATATGAATGCTTCAGAGGTATGACTTTGATGCTTCTACAAAGTATTAAACTATCATGTTGACGACTTTTATTACAGATAAGACGGATAATGTGTTTTTGAGAAATCAGAAGTGGATTCATTTTATTGTTGTGTGTTCCACCCCATGAAACTATGCCATATTCAAGCTTAGAGTGCACTAAACCATAATAAATACACTTAAGAAGTTCTCGTGAGCAATAGCTTTTTAAAAAGTATATATTTGCCTTGTGGCAGCCATTAGATACTTCTAAAGTGCATCCGTATGAACAGACCAACCCATCTTCCAATCAAGCTGAACCCCAAGGTACTTGAATGACTTGACGCACTAATTAATTAATTTGCATTGAGAGAACATCATATATCTCTTTAAAAGTTGTTTTTGATAAACATTCGTGGATCTGTGCCGCTCCAACTATGAACGGCACATTCTATGCCTTCCAATCGAACAAGTCGAGATTCTAAAGTTGTCAAACGCGCGTGATAGTAGAAAGTAGGTCTACTCAGGCGTCGCGTTGAACCTCACGATATTTACGATCCAAAGTCGATTCAACGCCTGACGTTTTATTTTGTGTGGCAGCATATAAACGCTTTGTTTCTACATAATTTGTCAACGCGACACTGTGAATTAGGCATAAACCTTTGAATGCCTGCATAAAACACGTAGTCACTTCACTTAAAGACCTTGGTTTTTCTCTCTTTTCAAGCTCCAGCCTTAGCTTATAATTGAGTCGCCCAGTCCCACGTATGCGCGCACTGATATTTATAAATACCTTTTGCGACGTCCGCGTCCGTAATGCAAATGATGCGCTTAGGCAGACCTACATTGCTGCAATCAAAGCCAATATTACAGGCCATAAATTCACGTTTGTAGGTGTGGACATAGTTCACTTAACTGCGGTGACAATTATTATGCTCACATTGAGAATTATGGACCAGTTAACCGTGCGTCGTCGTCAGGCTCTCTCCAGATTCATTAGGCCGGATAACATCCGCAGAGTCCACACCAATACAAAATTGCACGTGACCAATATTTTATTCAATCGAACTCACCAGGGCACACGCAGCACACACCACATTCAGAACATTAAACTGGAATCAAAGTCAGCATTAATCTTTGAATTTATAGCTGCCGACGCGCCGTTGCTGATGCAGCCGGGCAGCCTCTTGATTGTGCTCGATATGTGACCATCTCGAATAAGCCAATCGTTTGGCTAATTGTGAATCATTAAATTGTGCCCATCGAATGGAAGGCAAATCTGTGATCACCTTAGCAAATCAGCTGAATGCACTTGAAGCACATCCGACTATCGATAGCTGGTGCTTCATTAGCCCACCACCCTGATTTATGGGGACAGCTTGAGTTATGCCCTAAGACTTGTACGCGCGATTGAGCATTTTTAATGAACGACGAAGAACAATGATCACGAAAGGAGATCACACACAGTTCCCTCTTACACTAAAGTTACATGTTCTCCAGAAGTTATCGCCAGATCTCTCAACTCCTGTGCATGATACCAATCTCCGGGGCCATAAAACACAACCGATGACAATTTCTGACTTTCGGAGCTTGTGATGGATGTCATATCACCTCAAACAAGGGGCACATCCCAAAAATAGCTTCCACACAATTTAATTACTCAGAAACCTGGCCAAAACACGAGATATTATCGACGCATGTCCTAAGAACAAGGTTAACTAGCGAAAATTCCAACGAATCCAAACCAATAAAAATATATCCTCAATTGGAGATGACAAAAAAAAACAAAAAAAAACAAAAAAACAAATAAACAAACATCAGAACTCCTATACATGCAGACGTGATTCCGATTCCGATTCTGTTGTGGTTGCTGTTGCTGTTTGGTGTAGACGTACGTGGCGGTCAGTTGTATACCCACAACAAGAAGGACTGGTTCTGACCTCCTAAATCTCATCTGATCACACTCGAATGACATCTCCGATTAATTTGGAATTCAATACGATCCCGCACTAGAGAGAGAGATCGCCCATGTCCGTTGGCATGGCCCAACTGGTGGCCGGGCGACCGGCAGACTAGCTACATCTCGACTCGGCTGAAGTGAGATTTATTTGGCCTTGCGGTGGTAGACAAACGATCGATGCTGTTCGAGTGGTCGAGTGGTCGAGTGTTCGCTGGTGGGCCCAACAAATCTCCGAGTATCATCTAAGCGAGAGATCACACATGTGATGGCCGCACCGATGCACAGGTGGTGGACACTGTGTTTATTCACAACAGCTAATGGCTATCTAGTATAATAGGTTGTGGATAAAAATATCGGAAAGAGGAAAAGATGACGTCGGGTGATAAGGTCGGGGCGCGTATATTAGGTGATTTGTTGATGTTCGCATCGTGAGCGTATACGTATGGCGAGCGAGTCGCCAATTTGTATGTGTCACATCATTCGAACCGCAAAATTTCTTCTTCCTTCCTCGCAGGGTCTTTTGTCGTCGATTCGACAGCGGCACACACCGCACGACCATTAATCTTCTTTGGGAATTGATCCGTCGGCATCGTGCAAGTGCTCATCAATTCCGCTCTTAAATAAAGCTTATTTGGCCGAATGATATATGGTTCCTTCTTGTGCCTTTGCTTGGTCTGCGCTGTGGACATACGAACGTGTCCTAGGTGGATGGGTATTTCTCTCAATTACAAAAATGAGACATCTTCTGTATGCGTATGGGGTTGTTCGGATTAGCTTAGCATAGCTGTTTAGAAAGGTTTACATTCCGACTGTCACACTTGACAGAAAACCATCACTCATCCCAGATGGAGAGCTGAGAGCAAAACACACCCCTTTCCTTGAGCAGATCGAAGGCACAGGAAATTGGCAGCACAATGTACCTACACTGAGGGGATTGACATGTCACTGTTGCACACACGTACTCGTACCTACCTAGACCGACTTGTTGTGGCCGCTCTTCTTCATTTCTCTGGATCATTTGTCAAAATCAATTCATCTCGCCTTTTGGGGTGAATTCTAAGGAATTCGTTCCGTGTGTTGTCTGCTGTCTTCCAGTGAATCTGGAGCAATAAAGATCACCGATAATCAGCTTGGCCAGAATGGCGGTGTGGCTACCGAACATGAGATGTGATTCGGAAAAGGTCGTTTCTGTCCACAAACCGTGGACTATATACCATTTATGTAGTTCAGGGAAATTAAGGTTTTATGGTCATCAACGCAGTTTAATGGGAACTTAGGTTGAGGAGTTGGACAGGAATGCCTACCTTCAGCTGAGGCATACATGTTTATTGTTTTTGTAGACCTCGAAGATATCATTTATTCCAAGGTAGCGGACCAGAGGCGATATGATATTTTGAATGAACAGCATTATTTACATATCTGACTGCACAGGCGGAACTTTTGTGCAGCTTTAATGAGGCTTGACAGGGTACATCTGTTAGACATTGGAGGCATGGTGAAATATTGAGTTGTTCTGTGCAGTGCATGCTGGTTTGAGCCTCTGATGCAGTGGTACTGTTGGGAGGTGACAGGCTTTGGGAAAATGCGTCAACACCTTTGTCTCATAAGCACCGGCGCTCGGACTTCGTTCCTGCACTTCGTAAGGACTGCTGCGAACACGATTTACGAAGAGTACCGGTGAAATCATAAAATGCCGCCTTTGATATGTCCTTCCCTAGCCTATAATCAACACAGCCGTTTAACTCGGCACCTCCAAAAGGACGCATAATAAATTTTGTCAGAAACGTTCAGCTTTTTAAACAAAATTTGACTTTCTCTGTGAAACACACGCGGAATTTTTAGGGGACAAAACATTTGTGTAAGCAACATTTCGAGGATTGGATGGTTGTTTATCAATCAGGGGACGCATAGCTAAACTTACTACATCAGAAGAATCAATTAAAAATGATAATTGCACTGACTAGGGCGAGTTTACCCTCGCACCAGTCATTACTTATGTAGGTAGGTACTGGCAAAAAAAATAAATCCCATTTTGTGAGCATATGACAGCAAACGACGAGCAGATTCCATTTTCCATCGCTTTGAAGATGAGCCAAACAGATACGGCTGAAGAAGTCCGCGTCACGATGGAAAATCTTTATGCCTGGCGGACCATTTGGCTATATTGCTTTCCAGTCGACCAAGGGGGAGGTTGTTGTTTTTTTTTTACAATAATTACCACCCCACTTATTATGTTGACTGTTTTTCTTCTAAATATGGAATCAATACGACTGCGAGCTTCGCGGCCGAGGGTCATGCTTCATGCCAGTCGAGGATTTACAACGCCGCGTGTATAATTCTCTGATGTAATAAATTTACAAATTTAAAAAAAAAAATACAAAAAAAAAAATAATCAATTCGAACGCTCGAGAGTGAGGTGATTCCTGATGAGTGTAGTCCAAAGCGCTAATGCGAGGTTATCCTCCGTGAAAACCTTACCGAAGGGCGGGCGCGGTATGTATATATAATTATGTTTTCCTTCGTCCTCCGCAATGATTTACAAGACAAAGTACAAGGAAATAAGCAGAAAGAAGGACGAAAAAAAGAAAAGTAGACGGTACTTTTTTTTGATTAAAGATGAATTTTTAATTTTTATCTGGTCCTGTAAAGTACTCGTATCTTTCATCTTCTTAAATGCACGACGACCAACCACCAGCAGAAGAAAAAATCAAACACGCAGGGAAGAAGAATGGAGTAGCCCTCAAATGATTTATGCACAATTGCCTTGCCTATGTAGATTGTACAAGTACATCTACATCCATGAGGTGGTACGGTGGCGTTGATGGCCAATCCTAAGACCAGACCACAACTCGAAGTAGCCAACATGTAAAATTCTCAAATTAAGTGGTACGCAGTTCTCATCGTTGCGTTGCCGTTAAATGTCAATTGGTGTCATGTTGGATGTCTAAAAACATCATATGACTAATGACTGAGATCATTAAATGACCGCATTCGATCTGTCGGATATCAATTAATAGCGCAATGAATTATAAGCCCATTGCGAATCGAAATTTAAATTCGAACGATGGGAACCATCATCGATGAAGAGATGGATGGCGACGGGTAGGGGCTGGGAAGTGTGCGTTTAGTCACCAATTGCGGCCGATAGTGCCAGACGATTAATTAAAATAAAATTGTTTTATATGCAGCGATGGCGAGCTGGCTGTTTGGCCCGTTTCGGGGGGCCTTCATCATGAAAACGCCACGCAGCAGTGTCATCTCGTAATGTAGATCACATTAATTTTGTATCATGATGTTTATCATGGCTTTGGTCATCATGGGATGGTTCTTTTGTTTTGTTTGGTTTTTTTTTTTTGTTTGTTCATGAAGTGGTGGCAGTGCAACTATGTAATCTGGGGTATGTATTAAATTATTCACCGCCTTGAACTGTAAGAAGAGCCAGTTAAGTTGTGACTTGAGTGCGATTTACGAAGCCAATCAAATTCACTTATCAAAAGCTCCTCCATGCAGCACCACTTTTGCATCCGAAGATGTCGTATATCGCAATTACTTTACCGCAGCACACTTATTATAATACATTGTGGGCCGACATCTATTAAGCCTGTTTATACCTACGGTGCATGCCCACGATGTGATATATTGACGGTCCACTGTCCAAATGAGACACGGAGGTGGGTGGCCGCCACTCAAACGACTAACCAAACAGTGTCTAAGCGACAAATTTCAATGTGACAAATATTTATTGCAACAAACCGACTCATTAACATAATTGGAAGTAATTTATATCTTTGACGCTGACCGTGTGTGCGCAGTGGGCCGCAAGACTGTCTAGGTGATTTAATTCCCCAGACAGTCTGATACTGATCGATGCTCATTGCTCGCGTTTTTGTCTCCGAATTATTGTGTCCTATCGCGCAGCGCTTTGATGTCGATCCTTGCACCTGGCCACGTGATATCCCCCCAATCGCTAACATTGTTGGGCCTCGGTCGATCCGGAACCCTGTCGAATGCTGCAGATTGAGTTTCCAGATGCAAATGTGATGTCTCCATAGAACGCGTTTCGCAGTTAATCACCACCAAATCGTCTGTGTTCTTTTGCAGTTGATTGGAACGCTTTTGGCGGCACCTTTGCACCTACTCCTGGAATCAATCGCAATCGAATGATTGGCAAGACTTCAAAGGCACGATCGCCGCTTCGAACTCGAGCGAAACACTGCGGAGTTAATCAGCGTGGCTGTGTGTGACACTAAAGGGAAAATTGACTTGGACTGGGCCATTCGGTATAATTGACTAGGCTGCAGTGAAGCTGACGACTGGGGGCGTTTTGATTGTGCCTACATAACGAAGGTGCGGTTCAGACCCAGTTGGTGGCACTGGCACGTGTGCCATCCTTCAGCTCGCTGCTGCATTAATTAAGGTTTATTTTCTCTAGAGGAACACTTGAAAAATAAAGTTACTTCGCTTCAAGTGAGGTGACAAAGGGTTGTCGTCTGCTGTCGCTGTCGCCGTCGCTGCTCGAGTGCTACTCTTAGTTCATCTCAATCGGGGACATGGCGCTGCTGATTTTATAGAACAAAATTAAAAGAAAATCAATTGCCAAATGCCAACGTGCTGGTTTTTTTTCTCCGAAAATTCTCTAATTAAAGGACAGCAGCTATAGTCCTTGAGAAAGTTTCACAAGTGTATTTCACTCCGTTTTTTGGATACACATTTCATGACTCCCCACACCGCAAAATAAATACGTCTCCCTCTGGGAGCAGGGAGCTGGGAGCTGGCAGATGCGCATATCGCTTGACCATCTCCAGTCGGTGACAAACTTCGCTCCCATTGTTACAGCTACAGCGTCGTAAAATTGATCGACTGATGGGGCCATTTAAGGAACACTAAGTGGACGCAGTAACAGCAGCAGTCTTCGCTCCGTCTCCATGACCATTTATTAGCATAATGGCTTCGTGTTATTAATACCTTCGATTTCTTTTATCTCAGATTGTTCATGTCGATTCTAATTGAGGGTCATTTATATTGTTTCGGATTCAAGGCTATCGATAAATTGCCTGGCCCTAAACAAATTGCAGCCCAGACGGAACGACACATCCTCTTGGCTCTGACAGATGCTATATGCAACCGGCGTCATTTGTCAATATCGATTGACACATGCGGCACTCGTATACGAGTATACATACATATATATGGGTAGCGGCGATACGACCTGCCTAATCTTGTGGCATTCGCATTGATCCGTCGCGTCGTCATCATCATCGCCAGCTCCATGTGGCCGGATGTAAAACTATAAAAGAAACTTTAAGTGCTTCGTCATAAATTTTGCGCAAAGTGTTGCGCGTTTTAATTGATAGCCCAAGGCAGGTCGTTTTGTGGCCATTGCACATTTTCTGTGCCGTAAATTCCAACTCCTTCGCTATAGTTAAAATGTCATAACGGATAGTGGATACCCATACCCTTATGCCCCATCCGTGGTGCAGCGTAAATGTGGAAGGAGCAGCGCATCACTATATGCACGCTTACGAATCGTTTCTATTTTTGCGCAAGCACTTGCATAGTTAAGCAGATTTTCGGATGCCACGAAGACGACGGACGACGGACGACGGACGATGATGCACTGACAAACTACCAAGGAGTCCATTCATCTTCCGAGTGTGTTAAGTAGATGCAAATGATAGCGTTAAATATCTTCGAGCGTCGTAAGGTGTTGGATTAGCTATGGCTCTCAATGGCGAAGGAGAGGCGGAATTCCCAGTCTCCGTATATGTGCACCGGCCAGCGCGTTGATGATCTATCGATAGGAATTAATCTAGTCAGTTTTGTTTTTAGATTCTGTACACACGGGCTAGACCTAGGGAATGCCACATCGGGAAGCTGATGAAATTTTCTTAGGAAAATATGCCATGGGCTGACCGAATTTGTTGGGTTTGCATGTTGATGTGGTAGATTAATGGTTCATGGTGTTTGCAGGAAGAAGTCTTAATTACATTTTAAAGTTGGATAAGTGCAGTTTTGAGTTTTAGAGGCCGCGCGATGCTTGAGGTGTCGCTTATAACCGTTTTGGGGAAGTCATGGTATCTTTGGTTGTATCGATCAGGGGTAAGCTTTTCAACCGCAGTGAAAGACACACAGACTTTTGTTGGTTGCTGGGAATTGCATTTTACGACCACCTTTCACACTTGTATAAGTATGAGCGCTGAGTGCCATCAAAAGAAGTTGTTACATTAAATGCACAGGACACATTCGGTGAATTGAAATTACGTTGAAAAACAGTCCGAGGTCCATATCGGGTATTTGACCATTGAATGATTAAGATATCATTGTATTGCTTCTGTAATAAAAAAGCTATAAAACTAAGCAGTCAAGCCTTGGGTTCAGGAGGTGGTTCTCAATTAGTATCGGCTGGTATAGAACTTCTTCGGCCCTACAAACTTTTGCAAAGTATAGGTGCAAACTGCCAACGCAGCCTCAAAGGAGGGAAGCGCAGGGATGCGATCTTAATGCATATATGAAATACTGCGCCCTTAAGACACTAAATAAACTGTTTATTAATAAAGAACCGCTGTACCTTTATGATAAAATTTAATCCTCATTTTCTAATCGGTCTTTTATTCTTACTCAATCGAGATTTAACTGTAACAGCTCAGAGCGCCAATTTTTTGTTTACGTCATCAGGCAATGGAACTCACTACCCCTTCTCATTAGAAAACTGCGAGGAACCAGGCAATTCGAGAGGGCGGCACTAAGATTTTTGGCTGATCAATAAATAAATTATTCCTAAGTAGATCTCATTGTATTTAGAAAGCTTCTCTTTCGTTCAATCAGAATGTAATGTTAGTTTTTTTAACGATTATTCTCAAAATGAATTATTGTTTTATTCAAACTTTTACAGCTTTAAAGGCTTCAAGTCTATCAGTAAAAGATGTCAAAGAAATAAGCGAAAAAAAATGAAATGAAGCGCTCTTAACTTTTGGGAAAATATCCTCAGCCCTGGTTTTTGTATTGTTTTATTTTTTTGAATAAGATGAGCTCATTTCCCCTAATTCGTCTGGAAAAATTCTAAATATTTTGGGTTATTTAAATGCCACAGAGCCTTCTCATTGAAGTGGGAATCCATATACAGGGTGGGCGAGGAATAATAAGTTGACTCCAAGCATGAATAACTTTTAATTTTTGTTCATCATATTCGGAGAAAAAAAAAAGAGGAATATTAAAGCTTGGTGTTTGATGTAGGTGCGCACCGCTCAGTGAATTCTCGGAACACTTCATTCATTTGCTAACATTTTTGCATCAATTTTCATCAATTTTCATCAATTTTCATCAGCCTTTTGTCGCGTGTTTGACAAGGAATTTTGACTGCTTGATACCTTTTGTGAACGAAAAGTCTGTCGCTTTGTTAAACAACTTTAAAAGGTTGTTTTCTTCGATGAGATACCTAACAACATTTAAAAATATATACCTATGAATAAAGTAAGCCAACTTTGCCACCAATCCGACATAGCAATATATTCCTTGCATAAAGAGTCACACACCCAGATACCAATACAACTCCTCTTCCTTTCTTTAAACCCTAAGTGGGATTAAGGGACACATGCTTATACCGTCCTCCACATAAATGGTGTGAAATTGTAAAAGATCAAACAAATGTAAAAGGAGGCAGAAGAAAAGAGTATAAAAAATCGCCGTCTGACCTCGCACACTCACCTCATCACACCTCCAATCAACGCTACTCACTCATGCCATTTTGTCTGCGCTCAAATTTCCAAGAAAGCCCGGAAAATCATCAGAAAGTGCACTTCACGACCGCGTCCTCCATCAACCACCTATATAGCCGCATATAGCCACCCACCAAAGGTACCATCATAATGCACCTACCTACCTCGAACCCAGCCAACATTAACAATTGCCAACAACAATAACAACATCATCCTAGCTAGATACTACATTGAATGTCTTCTACACCCACAGTTTAAATCTGCAAGTTATCCAAGCACACACAACTCTGCTGCTGTAGCACCAGCGACGGAAAAGACGTCTCCCATCCACCCGTCTCCCCGGCACCTTAACGCAGAAAAATCAAAGGAGGCGTGGTGTAGAAAAAACTTTTGCATCAGCATCCAAGCAAAGAATTCCATCGAAGAGAGATGAGACAAAAAATCTTACAAAAAAAAAAAAAAAACGACTTCTTTCGTCTGTCGATTCCTGCATAACCAAAATAAAAGGAATAAAATGCAAAAAAAAAAAAACACTTGGATTAAATTGGTGTTGTGTCAAAAAAAGAGAAACTCTTCACCTCAGCATGGTTAATTTCCTTCCCAGGGCCACTGGTATTGGTGTAGTGAGTCCTCCTCTCTTTCAGTCTCTTTCAGTGTGGAGCTGGAGTAAAGCGCTCTTCGATATGGCATGTGGTATTGGTGTCTGGTATCTTCTGTCTGGTAGAGAGCAACTCTTATGCTCATCCTGACACAGTTGGGGAAATAGAGCTCCAAACACACACACACCAACGCAAAAGCTTGGGGATTGTCGAAGAACTGCGTTCTCTCTGGAATTCAATTGAACTGTCATGGTTGTAACAATATAATGAAACCTATGCAGAGGCAAATTTGCCTACACTCCATATCCATACATCCGCCCAAGTAAGGAGGTTGTAAATTTATTAATTAAGATTTATTCAATGTGAAATTGCATTGTAAACATATGCATGGGCTTAAATTTGTTCCGCGTTAAGTTACGATTGATCCTTCAATGGCAACATGGCTTTAGAAACAGTTTGTTCCTGTGTAGCAAGTGACGAATGCTAGGTAGGTTCCTATATAAACATTTATATTTTTTAGGTGGAGCGTTTTTGCAAAGGTTCCGACCTTTAAGAACTTCAAAGATTGAATTCTTCAACATAAACGGATATTTTATGCACGGAATCACGTTGTCAGCAACCTTCTCAACAGCCATTGTAATTGAATCAGCTCAAGATTTTGCATTAGTTATAAATAATAAAATATTGAAGCCCAGCAGCCCATAAAGGGCCAAAGCCTGGCCTGACTTGAACATTTTAGCTTAATTTTAGCTGTGATTTCAAAGTTATTTTGATGGCATATCTGAGCGACTCAATTGACGAAGTTTTTCATGACAGTTAAGACAGAACCACAATAGGTTTGATCGCGAATAATCAGTCCAAAGCATGTATTCGTTATAAAAGGACAAGGGACCCTTTATACTGCGGGTTGCTTGACCAAACTTGAGTGAATTTTCTACAATATTTGACCCAAGCACAAGTTAGGACAATCGGTGGGACAACAGGAGCAAATCTTTGGTGTTCATTTTATTTTTACGGGCTTAAAACCAGGACCTCCTCACTCAGTAGCCACTGCAAAGTATATTTTTTTACAAATATCTATTAAGTTGAATTTACATTCCTTTCTTTTGAATTTATAAGTCAATAACCGCTCCCCAACTTAAGGAAAAGACATACGTCGTGACTCCTCGGTTGTGGCATCCTCCATTCAAAGCCAATCGAATTTCGTCGAAGCTCCTTTAGTACTTAATGGTATGCGCTAGTATCCTGCTCGCGCTAAATTTAACCTCCCATACAAAAATGTCTGCCAAGATAAAATTTAGTGAGGCAGTTTAGTAAAGCAGTATCGTGTTCGCACGCTAAATTCTTAACTTGATATAGATGGGCCGATGAAAAGTCGCCACTCATTTAGCTCGCGAAATAAATGTCCGGTACATTAAATCGAAGATAAATTTTGACATAAGACACAGAGGAAAAAGTTTATTGTGTGTTTGCTATCATTTTTCTTTGCAGAAAAACGCAGAGAAAACGTAAGAAATTAAAGAAAACGCAAAGCCAAAACAAAAACAGAGATATTTGGGACCGTTCTGCCAAATCTTGTATTCTGTTTTGAATTTGCTGTTATCTATGATCTTTTATAAATCGTATTCTGGATTTCGAACTTTTATGGAAAATTAAAGTCTGTTACGAACCTTTCAAAACAAACAGCTTTGTTTTTATTTCTATTTTTTTGTAAATAAAGTGGCCACCTGGTCAACTTTTTGCAAAAACATTAAAATGCCGGCTGAAAAGAGCAAGATTTGAATTATCACGCACATCAGGAAGATCGAACGGGTTACTATTAAATGTTAGTTCCAGCAAAAGTGATCGGTGTTTTCGGCTGAACAAAAATATAAATTTAGAAATCATTTTCAATTATTTACTTTTTTATACACATTTAAAAAACATTTGTCTCCTTTTGTAGGCATTTCGTTGACGAAGAATATATAGATATTCATTTCAAACCAAAACTTCCTATTAAATATAAATCTTTTATAATAAAAGTCCCAAAATTCTTTCTTTTATTCTGTGATGATTTTTAACAGAACTCATAGAAGTCTTTCCACGCAGAATACCAATTCTAGAGCCCGTAAAGATTTTTTCGAACTTTTGTGAGGAAATTCATAACAGAATGACAGAAAAAAATGGATAAAAGATTTTGCCGAATAGGCCTGATTGTATTGCGAGACATCGAGATATTTACTTATTTATTTATACATACTTTACATACTTTATCAGAATAGCGAATTTCTCTGGAGGACTTTTGCTTTAAATTTGTCCTCGAATGTCATTTGGGTAATAATAATTGTTGGATCATAGTAAAGAGATTTTGGGAATTTTTTTTTAGCCTCAAATAATCTTGCGTCTTGCAAATCGGCCCTTTGTTTTTCTTTTTTGCAAATATGGATTTACGCGATTCAAAGGAAAGTTTCGTCTTCCACTTGCTACTATAGAAATTACTTCAGCTGTTGCAGCACTGATAAGACCTTCTTAAATTTTTCTTGTATGCACTTTTGCAGATATTTAAACATTGCGATGCTGTTGATGCCGACACAAACTATTAGCCATCAGAGATACAGGATGGTCCATGGTATGTGAGAGAAGAACTTGTTACTGTCAATTTTTCACTTGTTTGTTACTTGTTTTTAAATTTACAAGCTTTGTCATAGCAAAAAGGACAATCTTTATAATAAAAAAATTGTTTCTAAAAGCATTATACAAAATTTGAATCCAGCTAATTATAAAAAAAAAACAGCCAAAAGGATAATTTTACTGGTATTATACAGTCCACGCTTGCCGAGAGATCTGAGCCATTGAAAATCATGGTCCTTCGATGCCGGATTCAAGATCAGCGAGAAACTTGCCGAGGGATCTGGGTTCAAGTTACGTTTATAATTAAAATCCCGTTTACCGACATCTGTCATGAACAATTGGTTTTTTTCCCATCCATATCATATTTAAAAATTTAGCTAACATTTAATTTAGCCGTGGAGAAACGGGCTGGAGACTAGGGACGCTAAAATTTAGCGCGAGCAGGATAATAATCTGCTTAATCAAATTTCTCCATGAAATTTTTCAAAGTTTTTTTGTGGCTTCTGCCACTCATTTTAAGCTCTACCAGAAGTTTAATCCTCACGCCAGATTTTCCTTTTCAAATAAGTATTTGAATATTAGTTTAAGCTTTGGGAGGTTAAAACTGGCCGCATTTTGAAATTCATTGTTATAGACTGCTGTTGGCGCAATTTTCAATATAAAACTACGCCAAGCCACACTTTTTCATTTCACTAAAGATTGCAAGGCTCGGTACGTCAAACGCAAAACGTGCCTTAAGGGACGATCGAAGATATTTGTGACAACTCACGTCGTTTCGTGTCCTAATACTTGGATGAACATATATGAATGGGGAACATATATGAGTGGGGAACATATATGTGTGGGCTCATGTGACGCAATCAAAATTAGGCCAACTTAACTAACAACAAAACCATAAAATTAACACATGGTTTTCGCAGGCGCTTAACAAACATAACCAAAGCCCAATGTCCAGGTCTCTCCATCCAAAACTTGTGCTCACACCGGTGACATAAAACTAAGACTTCCTCGTATAGCCGAGGAACGGGCTCGATGGATACAACATTTTGAACTCTATATAACCGATTCAGTTAATTGCTTGTGACATTTCACAATGTCCCCTTCCCAAATTCATTTTTTTCCCCCAATCACTCTAAGTGCTTGTACTAAGCGCCCACCCTATAGCCGCCAATCTTCAATGAGGCCATTTGCATGCATGACAATCGACTCCAAGCTCATAAAGTCATATTGTTATTTTGGAAATATTGAAATTGACATTCACACAATCGGCAAAATGCTAAAATGCGACTAAGTCCTTTACAGGCTCACAGCACAACAGAGCTGCCAGCACACTCTCCAATGGAGGAGCGAACGCGACTAAAGGAGCAATAAAAGACGCTCGTAAAAAAAAGACTTCACAGAGCAGCCCCAGCCACCCCTTTCAAACCAAATCTTGTGGGTTTCTCTCTTTTTCAACTGATTTATTGGTTTGCTTCATCAAACTGTCTATTGTTGTGCCGGAGTTCATATAGCCATCTCATAAAATAATGGAATTGAATATGCCAAAGTATTTGAATGTCATATTCATGCGAAGGGGGAAGCTTCAGTGAAAGCCGTTGCGTGGGGTGGATTTCCGTTGAATCGAAAGAGTTTATCCCATCGTGTCGTGCCGAATTTTGAATATCGATACAGGCCGCCTCCCGGAAATTTACATATGGCTCTATCTTCAGCCAGGACGCACTGAAGGCAATTTATTACGAATCCGGCGCCGCTCGCATCCATTGACAGCTTTGCCTTTCTCATCATAATTCAAAAGGGATATCTCCCGCTGACGCAGTAGGCCTGGGTATGAACCCATCCCTTTCGTATGATGTATGCGAACTTCGAAGAAAGGATGCTGAACTTTCCATTGCCAGGAGGGGGTGAATACGATCTATACGTATACGAACGTACAGTATCGAAATGAAACACTCAAAACTATATAGACATGACTACGGCCATCTGATGAAAATGACATCATTCGTCACTCAGAGTTGACATGCACCGCCGCGGGTCACACCTTCATCTAAATAACTAGATAACTATTAATTGTGTTCATGCACGCATTTGTGTCCATCTGTGGACGACGGATATCAGGATGTTTGATCTACTCCTTGTGTGTGAAAAGTGCGTTCGCTGACGACCACGCGTCCACTCCTGCCGAACTTTAGCTGCACATATGGGGACACCGGTCGCCGGACACCGGACACGGGACACCTCTAATCGGATAATATTCATAATTATTGTTGTTATCATTTTTATTATTTGCTTGCTTGCGTGAATCAGTGATTCAAATTAATTAAATAATTAAAATTCCGCACCTTGTTTCTTGGGCGCGAGGGGCGGGCGACGCGCCACGGACAACGCATAAAGTTCCATCATTAATAACATCATTTGTCAACGTGGTCTTTGTCTCACATTTTATGGGATAATGAGGTCCTTTTTTATATTTTAGTGGGCTTAGAAATGTGTAGAAGTGATGCGTGTAGGATAGGCCCTGCTTGCGTTTCGTATATGGGAATGGATAGCCGCAGTACAGTGGAGGACGTCGCAGCTGATGGATTGCCGTCAAATGGCAGGGCGTTCATGTGGTGCTTTCACGCCTACTACGGTACATGTCAAAAACGAACTGAATGTAGTTTGCAACGTAGTTTTCACTGAATGTGGATGCATTACAAGTGATTTGTATCCTTTGGACATGAACCCCGGGTGCAAATAAATTAATTACAAGGCCCTGCAAAAATTGTCCAAATTGTTTTCCTGAATTCCGGTGCAAGACTGTCGAAGGTGCAAGGAAATTCTACGGCTTGGACCAGGTCTCGGCCGATTCCAGCTGCAGCCAAATCTCGATCTTCTAGGGGCCTTTTTCTTTTGCCTGAACAACATTTCAAGCCTTGTCGTAAGAGCTAATCATTTAAATAACGAAACCGAACCTCCATTGAGCTGATATGACTAACTCCGATTGTTGTGTCGCGAAAATAGTGCACAAAGCAAATTAAGTGAAAAAATCAACGCGACTTTTAGAACACGCACGGTATAGTCCTATAAATTCCTGCTGCATTGCCAGGGGTCGATTTTGAAAGTCCAATTTGCATAGCCAGTGCCGCCGGTATTTATCTTATCGCATTGTTTGCCGAGTCAAATAAAGGACCTGCACGTACTCCATGCAGCAATGAGTCAATCGAAGTCATTAGTCGGTGGGTGTTCGAGGGGACAACTATGGAAATTTGCCAACTTCCCAAATCAGATACCAAAATCCGTCAAACAATCAATAAATAAAGCCGCTGTGGCATTTGCCACTGCCTCGAATCGAATTAGCGTGCCGATCGACAATAATTCGTTCCACAATGGCGCTATCAATAAAATTGCTATAAAACGTTGTGTACATGTGGGGGGGTGTTATGCTGCCGCCACGCCAACCGCGGAAGTTGATTTTCATACATTCATCGATAGCACACGAAGGACCCGCGGCACGCCGGCCAGCCGATTGAGTTCTGCACAATTAAAAATCCATAGAATTGACCTTCCGTCAGGACTATACTAGTTGGTGTAGTAGTTATCGAAGCTACACAATCTTCAAATGGCCAATCGGACACGCAAAGGTGGGTTGTGTTCTCGCTATTGCGGTCACCGTGCAAAGGGTTCGTTTACATTTCAGTCGAATGTGTTTCATTGGCTGCAATGCAATAAAACATAAATGTGTCGTAAATTAAATGTCACAGCAAACAACTTTACCCCTTTTCGGAACAAGGGGGTGCAGATCATTATCGATATTGTCAATCGATATAGGGGGCGCACAATCACAATGCCATAATTTTCTACCCACTTTGTTGGTTATTATACTCGAACTTAATATGGATAGCGTCGATTGGTTTCCTTTGTGCTGATATCGGTGATGGGTTGGGGTGGCGCCTCAATTAGTTGTTGTCAGAAGAGTGGAAATGTCGCGACGGTTGTCGATGGACGGTGATTAGACCGTATATTCATATAAATGATATTTAAAATCCAGTTCCATACGGCAGAAGTAGAGACATTAAGAAAACGATGTTTTGGGTAGGCTTTTCAACGTTTCCAGAAGCTCTGTTGATGATCTATATCGAAAAAGGAATAAGGGGCTAGGTTTGGAGTCTACTTCTTAATTGCATTCCTAGGGACTTAAATGGTGATGAGAAAAGTTGTAGGCCGAGAGCTGTATTATAGGCTCCTGAATAGTGGGCGGAAGCTCTCAAGTCTGCCCACAGTCTGCAAAATACGCTCAGGAAAGAGGTAGTTCCCAGTTAGGTTGAGCTATCAGTCTGAATTGAAGCTTCGGTTTCGCGAAGATGTACATTTTAACCACAACAGTAATTGCAACCGGGACAGGAGTGATAGCCGATAAACAAAGCCGCTTTTCGTTAACAAGGATCAACTAAACAATAGAGAACATGATTGTAAAGCTTACCCCGCCAAGTTAAGCCCCATATAACATTTGTATGGCTCAGGGCGTTAATTAGTCCTTGGTCAATTTGAACCTTTCTTTCTATGCTTTCACTATGAAAATAATTGCATAAATATGCATCGTGCGAAAGAGGTACGTACACACTTCAAAGCATTGCCATCGGGTTTTACAAATATTTAATTAAGAAAATATTTATTTGGAAAAAAGACATAAAAACTGCTATAGGAACATTATCCCAAAGTGAAACATGCACTCACGGTAGAGAAAGCATTAACACCCCCTCTTGAAAAAGGTATAAACGAAAGTCCTACTACGGCGAAAGGGATCAAAGGAATTCTTTAAATAGTTTTACACAGGGCAACTTGCTTAAGACCATGTAAAATAACGCCTGCGGATGTATTCTTTCCGTGATACACTTTTTGCAGCACATGGACCGTCCTACATGACTATTATCTAGCACGCATAATTTATTTGCATCTGACAGGAATTTCGGGGGATGGTCGAATTTTACCAGGCAGACAAACGTGAAACAGGTTATCCGGTGATTCGAAATTAAGAACTTGATTGTATTTTGTTGGAAGGACGGGATCATGGGAGGCGATAAGTGCGGTAATTAATTTCTAAGGCCCAAGCTCGGGTTATATGATTCCTGTTGCGGAGGGTGTGCAATGCAACAATTTTGGTCTATATCTTATATCATTTAGAAGCAAATCTCAACTACATTTCCGTGGGCCATAAGCTCCAAGAGTCGTAGAAGACTTCCCAGAAGATTAAAGGCTAGAGTAATCTGGCTTAAGCCAATGCACGACTGTATTGAAATTGTATGTATGCGCTCACGCTCTGTCTATAGTAGGAATAGTGACTCATTACAGAGTTTGGCTCGACTAAAATGAATTTTGAACAATTTTTGATGCCAACTTAAGCCAACTTAATCCAACAAACTTTGTATGCATCAACAAGGTCACTTTTTTTAGCAGATATTGCCAGCTAGCCTACAGAAAGTCTGTCGATCAAACCTATAAATACTTAAGCGACTTCCGAGCTTCTACCAAGTATCCCAGATACCTACGAAATATCACAGATCATCCAACTTATCAAACTCGCTTCCGATTGCAAACAAACAAGTTATAAGGTACAGGTGGCTGATAAATGGCTCAAAATGCACACAACAATTCGACATGTTGCTGAAAGCTGCACCTACTGTGCCATCAATAAAGCCCCACACATCATCAATATCATGATATCCTTCCGCAGGACCGATAATTCATACTTTTTACACAACGATACTCAAACAGAAAAAAGAAGTTCCCGCAGAGATGGGTCGCACATCTGCCAACAGGCAGCATTCAAATGCCACAAATTTGCATGCGGAAGCCAACGGTCAAAAGAAGGGTTGAAACGCCAAAGTTCCCTTTGCTTGGAGACGAATATGAATACCCAAAAAGACGAGGGAGGCCAAGTATGCTGAAGGAAAATCCCATTTTTTCCCACACATAAGAATATACCACCCGAGTAGCCCTTACGGACAAACACTTCTTTCGGATAAAAGACAACAACTGAACTGGCTTTTCATATAGAAGAGGCAGCGGGAAGGACAACAGGAGCAGGCAAGAGCAACCTTGACGTTCCATAACATTCTTTATCAAGAAGACAGTGAAAGCAGCTCCGAGGGTGGTGGGCGGTTGCTGTTTTGAATCCCTTACAGCAAATCAAGCAAATCCTTTTTTACACACTCTTGGAAGTGAAGTTTGTTTAAGGATTAAGTGATGTGTGTTCGTGTTGTGTGTGCGGTGTGCGGCGGGATGCGTTCGGCTTCGGATATCTGTGTATAGTTCTTGGGTTCTATTGCCTGGAGGCGTCAAATCGGAAGAAACCCATGCCATGCCATAACAAATGACTTCAAAAGGAGATTTTCAAGATTCCGATAACCGACAACCGGCAAAAACGGAAGCAATAGGTATGCAAATTATCCTTTGGGAATAGATACGAGTATGTGTATTTGAATGTGCGGGTTTTCATTTTTATGGAATTTTTTTTCTTCATGTATTTTTGCTGGCAATTTTATTGATGCTGTTTTCATTCGCCCTCACTTTTGAGCCAACACAACAAGCAGCATGTGTGTCAAATGGAGTATCAATATGCTTGAAGCCCGGGATGAGGGGGAGTATGTAAGTGAGCAGAAAACGGTCTCGTGTCGAAAATGCGTGTGGTAGGTATTATTTCGTATTTAAATGAAGATTTGCGTCATTGATTTATGGTCGAGGGATATTAAAACTGCACAAAAACTGTCTACATGATAATCCGGCCATAAACTCTGTGTGTGTGTGTGTGTGCTCGGGATGGCACGAGGTAATGTGCTGATTTCCTGTGCATGCTAGAGTATCTATTTTATGACTCAAGTAGACTTAAGGATGAGGTGGCATTGATTGGGGTATATCTATGATAAGCAGCTTAAGTGTTGATAGGTGCTCGGTGCAAGGTTCCCAAAATATTCGCGAGGATGGCAAGTCTGAGGGTCTCACAATATCTGCGCTCAAACAGTTTGTAAGTGACGGAAACAAGCCCTCGTCGTATAAAACCTCACAGCTATCTTTAAAAGAAGAAAATGTCGTCTATAACCTACAAATTGTGAATTCTTCCTCTACGATGTTGTCAATTTAGGCTGAAGTCAATAACTTTTCGGGTAGGTGGATATCGCTATACAGCCATCCAAAACAACTGCGAGTGTCCTCATCCGTCTTTGACAGTCTTTGTGTACCTAAAACTAGATTAATGAGTGTCATTTCTTGACAGCCCGTCGAAACAGTTCGATCCTTTCTTAGTTTGATCTAGGAATAATAATAGGAGACTCACCGCAGAGCCTTACTAGGAAAATAACTTTAATACCTCAAAATTCTATCCGTCTATTGCGACGTTCAGTCCAAGAACCCGAAGGAAAGCTCTAAAAATCAAACGTCTTTATGATTGGAAGCAGTTTTCTTTAGTTCGAGTTTCAGAACCTTCCAGGAAACATCGACTACTCCACACCAGAACTACAGTTCGATTAAAACTTCTCTGTCTCCATTCCCACCAGATCATTCTGGGAGGAAGAAGCATTCCTGGGTGATGAATCGATCCACTTCTTCACGGATGGTTCGAAAACTGAGGATGGTGTTGGTGGTGGTGTCTTCGCCGACAGACTAAATCTTAGTCTCTCCTTCCGTCTTCCTGATCACTGTAGCGTTTTTCAGGCGGAAATTATGGCAATAAAAGAAATCTTGTCTTGGCTGAAAGAAAACGTGATATCTGCTATAGATATCCGTATCTTCTCGGATAGTTAAGCTGCTATCAAGTGCCTGGAATCAGTCTCTACAAATTCTACAACAGCCCAAGACTGTCGTTCGTCTCCCCTAGAGATGGTGGCGGAGCAGTTCAATATTAACCTCTGTTGGGTGCCGGGGCATAGGGACATCCCAGGTTATTGCAAGGCTGGTGAACTATACTTCCAGTTAAGGATTCGTTAGGTATTCCAATCGCTACTTGTAAACTCACAATAAAGCAGGATGCTATCAATAGAACAAATCTTAGATGGACAACCGGCGCGACATGTTTGGCGCCAAAACGGATTTGGCCAAAGATGGATCTTAAACGTTCTAGACACTTGATCTCCTTGATAGGAAGCATATCAGTGCTACAATAGGTGTCATCACAGGACACTGTCTCATAGGCAGGCATGCAACAAGGCTTGGTGTATTTGCAAACGATATTTGCAGAAGCTGTCTTGAGGAGGAGGAGGAAGATACTATTCTCCATCTCCTCTGTACTTGTGCGGCCCTCTCACAAAGACGAAAACTCCTTTTGGGAGCGTTCTACTATAATGATCTGGACGATCTACAAAACACAGACATTCGTAATCTCCTACGCTTCATCAGAAGCTGCAATTGGTGCAACGAGCAGGAAGAATTTATACAAAGGGTCCTTATAGTGGTCTAAGTGTGTCGGCCACTTCAACCCAACCCAACCTAGCTCGAGTTTGTTGGAGAGGTTTGTACTAACTTTTGGTTTTCCATCTTTTTCCAAAAACTTTTCGAATTTTCTTCAACCTGCATTGCACAACTTCGAAAGGATCCCCCCCTGGAGTATAGTTTTGCCTTACTGAATGCCTTACAACAAATTTTCTTAGAGAAAAATTCGACCTTCAGTCAATAAAGCGTCGAATTTATGTTCTTGCTGCTCATATCAAATTTCATTTCCACCTGCCTCATGTTTCATTGCACGGCACCAATAAATCATTTTTGTGTTTCCGTCAAATATGGGGAACTTTTTCACTTACAATCAAAGACCGTTGGCTGAGTACCGAAAATGATGGTAGGCCTAAGGTTAACGATTGAACTTTGCGTATTCACTTGGCGTTGGAACGATTTTCCAATTAATTTATTTGCTGTGCTATAGTTCTGTACCTATATATCTCGAAAAGTAGGTAAGGAAGGGTATTTCCTTCTATGCAAATGCGGCCACAACCTTCTACCCATAAACTGCAAGGTCTGCTCCAAATCCTAGGTGTAGTTGGTGGCGTGCTTTCGTCAAATAACTGAGGTTAGCATTTCGTTTCTATGTCATTATATTAATTACTTTATTAATTTGAGAAAGTGTTGTACACACATTTTTCATATTTCAACAAAATTTAATGGACAGCATTTTATTTGCATGTAGGCCGTATATGTGTACAGGTGTGTGAGTGAGGGAGCCACGGAGGAGAATAGCGCATTTCCATTTTAATCGCTAATTATCACGTAATATCATTTAAATGGGCTCCTAGGTGTACACGCGTCACACGAAGCCTATATACCTACACCTTCTTACACAGCTGCAGCGGCAAGGCGGCAACCCACCCACGTCCTTTAATTGCCCGGACGATGTGGCCCCCGGAAGTTGGGTCGGACCCACTCCCCCCCGTTGGCCGTTTTAAATTCAATTAACCAGAAAATCACTTTCAATTTGTAAAAATCTACTTTCACACTAGATAATCCACCCCGCATATGTCCAAAGGATTAACCTTGATGTTTTACAAAACACCAAACATTGACGGTCGGCCGGTAGCGGAGGCATTGGCATCGGCGTCGGCATCAGCAGCAGCAGTCCAGTTGAAAGGAATACACGAACGAAAAAAAAAGTATAAACGCAAATCCGTCCAGCAAACAGACAAATTAAGCTTCCCCCTAGTGTGCAGGGCAAGGCATCGAGTTCGAGTTCGAGTCCGAGCCGCCTCTGCTAAATGGCCACTGGAACATTATACGGTGGTGATGATGCGTATGTGTAAAAGGGGTGCGTTTTTTGCACTCCTGCATTGTGTACCAGCACACAGCATTTGTCGAGTGAGAACGCGAATTATCCTTTCGCCCATCGCTTATGTGTCAAAGGACCACCGACAATTATTGTTGGTCTTGTTTCAGTTTCAGTTTCAGTTACATCAGCGCCAAATCAGTCGTCGCGTCGCACGACCCGACCGACCGACACCCGGCGGAATTCTAGAAATCTAATAATGAAATATTAAAATGAGTTTCGGGAAATCCTCGAGAAATATGTCCTTTGACAGGATAATATTATTATTTTCTCTGCGGCAATGGCAGTGGCACTATAATAAATGATTGAGATGGGGATTTCTGTGTGTGTGTGTATATATGCGGTGGCTTGTGCAAAGAAATATCGGCGTTAATGTTCATTACCGGGCGGGCGGTGGCGGATCAACAAGAAAAATCACTTTTCCCCCGGAACGATGTGCTCGTCCCTGGGCTGGGGTTGGGGCGACAGGATAAGTAGGTAATCGGCATGGAGAAGCACTTTGATCTGCTTGTATATGTGAAGTTTAAGAGGCAATCCGATAAATAATGATGCTCATTCCAATTGTATTGGCTCTAATGGCATCACCTACCAACAGTGTGCTGGGGAATTAATTCAATGGTGATGACATGCTGACGATGACGACGTGCACAGGATATGCGAGTAATCTTCTTTTTCTTTATTAAATGTTGGCGGCGCGCATTAGGTGGGGGGGTTGAAGTGGAACTGTATTCGAGAAAATCAATGATTTCCCGCATATGCGAGACAACTGTTTATGAATGTCAAATGTCCTTTGTTTGCCGAGTCTCACATTGCCATTGCATCCAGTGTACTCAAAGTCCTTGGCGCAAAACAATGTAAGCGCCATAAACTTGTCGAAAACTAAACAACCCTTCTACGCCGTCATATGCCATGTGTGTGTATGTATGGTTCTTAGTGCGGAATTTCCAAAACAATAATTATTCCTGTTCGGTTTATTGTTTGCATTTGTTTTCACAGCAACCCATACACTCGGTTGTGTGGACCTTCTTCGCTCTATGTGCGGCGAGGATATAATTGTGATAAGATCTCCTTTTCAATAACTATGCACTTCAGATTCAGAATTTCCGCCGAATGGATGGCGCTCATTTGCGTGTATACCGCTTGTGTCGGTGATAGATTCTTGAAATTCCGGCAAAATGTTCGCAAGGACCCTTCTCCGCAAAATCAACTTGGAATGTTCGCTCTTCGGTGCGGAAATCATTAACAGCAGTTCGGGATGTGCTTATACAAAAACTGAAGACGCTGCTTGGATTTGTTGTCGTTATGGGAGTATATCCTGTGGGAAGCATTTCATTGAATTTCCCCCTTCTACTGTCAATACAGAAAATTTATTTTAATTCGCGTCCTTACCGCCTTTGAGCGCTGACAGGAGGGGTTTCATAAAATGTCTGCATTTGTGTGATAATGTGTCTGATCCAAAAATAGTGTTTCATTCGGAGCAGCCGAATTGAAGAGGCTTTCCTAAGAATCGCAACGAAAGATATGATTGAAAAGAAGTTTGGAACGACTACCATACAAAGCTCTTCGTCTCCATTTTAAGTGGGATTCGTAGCAGGTGTGTTGTCTATTCCTATGTACACCACAAATCTACACCCCTCAAAGCCGCAAAGAAATCCATACACCCATCCACTCTAGAGCTTCCTATTTCTATGGGGATTACGTATCTGGTAACTTATCCCATAAAACGCATAACTCATGTTTTTCTTTCATCATTCTGTCCATAATTATCCACTCACCCCCTCCTTGCGAAAAGTGTATGTAATTTTCCCTTATTTCGCTATTGATCAGGACACTGAATAATTGCGTCTTCATCATATCATCGACAGAGCACTCATCCATATTCATAACGGCCAAGCCATTAAGTTCGATGCGACACTAGACGACTGGATGACGGCAGGAATCAACCCCTCCTTGAAGTGGGCAGCAGCAACACATCCTAATGACCCATTCGTTGCTGAAATCATTTATTATAAATTATTGAAGAAACATTATACGAAAGATACGCTCTTATCCTTCGATTAATCCTCATAATTTATAGTTTTTAGACTTGGGCTGTAATTCGGCTGCTCGATGTTTCGGTTTTTCCAGCAGGACGCCTTCCTCCCTAATTATGTGCCGAATCGATAATCTGTTGCCAATGGCCGGTCTATTTATTTGTCTCTGGGCAAGTATTATTTATGGATCTTGGAGGAAGGCGCCTTGCCAGCGAGATAGGGGGATCCTTCGGTCAAGTAACACAGACGCCATTGCCAAAAGTTTTCCGGTCGCGCCATTAGCAGTGAACAATGTGTTTGCTATCCGAATTTAATTGCTTTAATGACCTGGCCGCGCTAATGAGGGTTTCCAACAGGAAGACCAAAAGATGCCAGCAATGTATATACAACGCGCACGACAAGAACGCCTCTTGCAATTGTTGTCCAAGAGCATCAATTACAATACCGACTTGCAATTGTTTATACATCGATAAATCGGCAATGCGGGGCAAGTGCTCCAATAAATCATATACAATTTGGTTGCGACTGTGAAGAGAGAAGGTCGCCTCGGTCAACCGGCGACTGAACTGATTAATAAATCTCTTCCAATTCAAATTGATTCGCAATCTCAATGCGTTGTTGTGGGGACAAATGGCACGTCCAAGGGATAAGTGTCATAAATCAATGGACGACCAATAAGTCCTTTCTGAATATTCAATAGGGGTATCCGTATCTGGAGTCGGATGTATGCATTGCACCGGCCATATAGCAAGGACTTTCAATAAGCCCGGAGTTCAGTGTGATCAATCAGGAAAATGTATTGAATGCTTTTTTGGGGATTGGGAAGGACACCGAGAAACCATGGGGCTTTCTGATGGACGATCGCTTTTATCATTTGAGTGCAGTCTGACCCCTCTTGCAGATGCCAAAAATTAAGGACATAGAGTGAGACGTACTTTGTACAGACGTGTTACAGAATGCCATTAAATTAGCTGTCTAGTTGACGCACTGACTGTGGTATAGGGTGGTACCTTCTTTTAAGAAAGTATTCGGGCATCGGTTCTAAATTGTTGATAACCTTAATAATCATAAATTTAAGACCGATGCCGTTGTGTTAAGTTTATGGAACAGATATCGCAGCAAGGCAAAGTAAATTTGACGTATGCATTGTCCCGACTTCTTTTGATCAAGGGCAAATCCGAACTCAGCAAGAAAGGTTGGGAGGCTAAGGCATTGAACACGATCGAAGAAAAACTTTATCAGGTCGTATCCATTTACAATGCTGCCGGAACTCAGGTTTGTAAGATTTTACTAAGAAGATGTGAAAAGAAACAACAGGATAAGGAAACTTCGAAAACAATTGACCTTATGGGACAAACCGCCATCGAGTTCCTACACGAAGAACACCATCCCCAACCTAGAGCGTTTCAAAAACAGAGATCGCCTCAACTGCATAGAGTTAAGTTCACGTCCTGCCTTTCAGAGCTCAGTATTTATTTAGTGGCAAACCAATATTCAGTTCAAATTAACATATCAACACCAAGTACACATGCGAATGGCATAGCAACCTAGATCCTTTTGCCGTTCTCCGAACACGACTGCGTATAGGTGTACTGTGTAGCAAATTCGTGAAATCAAACTTCATACTTCATACACATATCCTTAGACTAATGAAAAAGAAAACATTTCATTGAAAATCTTATATTTGCATTTCGCATATTTAATTTCAAAAACTTTTTAGCAAACAAAATTTTAAATTAAACGACCGAACCATGTGAGGCGGGTCGCCGCTGGGGGGTGGTGGATAAATGTGGAGAAATCCTAAATACATTAATCGTACGTAAAATATGTATGCATAAGGACTCGTAATGTATGTACAAACAGCAACCCCTTCATACCGACTCAGTATCTCGTCTTCTGTCTCTATAGCCAAGAACATACAAATAAAACTCCACCCCCAGTGCAGGGGAGGGGGAGCAAAAATTCAAAGAAATAAAGTTTCAATCCTTTCTTTCTTTCGCCTCGCATATGTTCACTAAACAAATATTCGCATTTTGGATCCTTTGACGTATAACATTTAATGTTTCATAATAAATTTTAATAAAAAAAAAAACCCCATTCCACGGAAGGATTTGCCTATACACAAGCACAGCGCACGCCTCTATCCGTTTACAAGACGCCATAAGTATCGCTAATACGTTGGCCAACAATTTAAGAAAAAATTTACGCATCCTTAAATATGTTAATTAAAAAATTAACTCTTCTGTTCGTTTTCCTTAATCCGTTCATCTTTTGTACAACTAATTAGATTTGTCAGAGGGGATATCACAATTATCTGGGTTTGTCCTGAACAGGATACCGCAAGCGCGAATAAAAATGTCCTTCTTTCAGATTTTCTTAGAGAAAATACCATGAATGCGAGCAGCGGCCGCGATTAAAGTCACATGTGTTCTGGCTGCTTGGTTAAATAAAATTACGCTGAGAGCGCACCACACAAACAAGGATTTGGATGTGCCACACTCAAAGGAACCAGAAGCAGCGCACAGAAAAAAAAAAAGGAAAAAAAAAACGCATTCCAACAATATTTTCACGTAAGATAATCTCTTGTAAGACAAGGACCCCAACAAACCTACCGCGTAACCGAAAAAATGCACAGCTTAAAAAGATGTTTCACATTCAGACGCTCCACTGAAAAAAGGAAAAAAAAAAAAAAAAAAAATTATGCATAAAAAGGAAAAAAATGCGCAAACAGGACTAAAGAACTCAGTGTCACCGCCTAAAGGCGATTTGCGCGTATAAAAGTCGGAATGTACATCCTTCGCAGGTAAGCCTTTATGTCAGTTATTGTAAAAAATTATGAAAGTATCCTTGTTAACCGCTTGGCTACCAACAAACAGAAAAAACGCAGCATTTCTGCTAAGAAGGAGCAACGTGAGCTTCAAGAGGGATCCCCGCTCTTTGAAACCGGATAGCAGTCCTCTACTTGTGAGGTTTTTTTTCCATCCTCCCATAAAAGGATTACTTGTTGTTTTTTATGCGGATGGCGAAAATTCTTTACTCCGAAAAGAAACAAAAGTGCCCCCGCCTTGCCCGCCCCTTGGCACGGGGGTTAAAACAACTTTGTTGCTCATTTAACATTCATATGTCGACCCTTTGGCATAAAGAGCGTACCTACCTACACAGTCAGTACGCGAAGATTACGCACGATTCAGTTAATGTGACCGCAAATGGAAATGTTTTCCTTTATCCATCTTATTATCAAGCGTTTCTTCCGCCCAGTTCCAGGACATAGCCATAGACAAACGTATGCAGCAGAGCGAATTAACATTCTCGCTGTGAGAGATTTGTGCATCTCTGCGGCGAGGTCTCATATTAATTTCCCTGTAATGTTTATCATTCCGCAAGTGCAAATTAAATTACAGTCCAGAAGTGCTGGACTGTGAGCCAAAGGCTAGCTGCCACGACGATGGGGGCTGGGTAAAGGTGATAGAATTAAAAATTGTGTATTCGGGGAGGATTGTGAACGAGCAGCCTTTGTAGAAAACAGAGACTGAGGTCGTGCGGATTAGACAAGTGCCAGATGAATGATCACAAGTAGAGTGTACAAGTTTGAGGGGAGCACCTATACCGCAACAGTAGATATTTGCCGAAGTATTTCTCAGCAGTAGGTACGCCCTGCGAGGGAAATTGCACACCGCACCATTTTCGCATCCGAGCCGGTCTTCTTGTAAGGAACGAATTTTGTAAGTGGCATCTACGATAAAGTAGAATGTCGATCATGCTATAATATTATGGGAAGCTCTGCTAGAAGCAGGTCACTTGCAAGGGATGAACTCAGTGTCTGCAATAGCACAAATTCGGAACACTTTCAACCCTCGGATGCTTTTATGCTGATGTTGACGACCTTGGACTATAAGTCTATAACAGGCCAATCTACTATAAAATAAATGTCACTGCCATCTAGAAAGTTCAATGGAATACTGCTATAACTGACCGTATATAGAAGCTGTAACAGAGAAATAACTTTAAACCTAGTGGGATTCAACCGCCGGATACTAAAGGGTTATCCAATAAGAGGTGTTATTTTGGTATTCAAATAAAAATGTCATTTTTTGAGTTAAATGATCGGATGTTTATTTCATAATAAAGAGGAAGGTATGCCGTTAATAATGAAAAACAACATCAGCCAAATGGCCACCACGAGCACGCATACAGGACCATATCCTTTTCATGAAATTTTCCATAACCAAATCGCAAAGTGGCTGCCCTATGTCCTCGATAGCCTCACGAATTTTATCTTTGAGGTCTTGAATCGACGCTGGGCTTTTGGCGTAGACCTTATCTTTCACGTGGCCCCAAAGGAAGAAGTCGCAAGGTGTTAAATCACAAGATCTCGGTGGCCAATTGTGATCACCTCTTCCAGAGATAACACGGTCCGGAAACTTTTCCCGTAAAAGATCAATGCTTTCGTTGCTTGTGTAGCACGTGGCGCCGTCTTGTTGAAAGTAAATGTTGTAAACTTGTCCCAACAGCTCGAATTTTTCCACCAATTTCTGTATTGCGGTCCGACAAGGTGCTTCACGACGGCCAAAAAATGCTTTAGTTTTGCGAACTGTGACTGCAAGATTTTCACCATTTTTGTAGTGAATTTTAATAATTTCAATGCGTTGTTGAAGCGTGTATCGTTCCATTTTTAGTAATGTCGTAGTTTCTACTTGTCAAATGTCAAAGAATAAAAGCTTCAAAAGTGACAGCTACCAAAATAGCGGGTCATTCACAATAACACCTCTCATTGGAAAACCCTTTATAAGAGTACACAAATTTGGGAAACACAATTGAGAAACAGTTAGGTTATTATTTCCATTTAAATTTATCTTATCAAGTAGATTTAAATGGGAATAATTACGGAGCTTAGCGCTATTCGTTACAGAACTTGCATATTTCAAGAAGCTTTTTAAAAAATTCTCAGAAAATTGTTAAAAACTGTATTTGCAGAAAGTAAAAAATAAAAATAAATATGTTTTTTCTTCCAGACGTCTAGACGTCCTTCGGACAAACCATTTAAGGTCTTAAGTCGAACTTAAATTTAAGAAAATGTAAATTCTATTTATTTTTGAAGTCAAAAAAAAAAAAAAAAATAATCAGGTTTTGTCACACGTTACGTAGCCAAAAGAGAGATTTGGTTCGCAAGTACTAATTCAGAAGACGACTTATCCACAGAATTGGACGGGGATCATAAATAACCAAGAAAACAACGAAACCCGATTGATCCAGTACACAAAAAGAAGGTAAAAACTCCTGACTTGGCGTTCATCTATGTAACATTTCAACCACTTCCTCAGAGCAATAAAACTCGCTGCGCCCGTCACTGACCGTCCGCATAAATCATCACATTCTCGCAACTCAATCTTGTCCCTCGTCCGATAATAAACCCAGACCCACATTTCAGCCTTGCTTCGGGCATCGTTTCACAATACGCGACGCTCTCTCCAGGCAATTATTTCCTATCGTTTCAATCATTTCTCAACTGGCATGCATTTCCCCACTTTCATTAGGAAGAGGGGGAGGGGGAAAAGAAACAGTGGCAACACCACCACAGCTTTGATAAATTGCTCAAAACACTTTCTTCTAAACTGAGGCGGCACACAACCGCTTCTCGCTGAAGTGTGTCCTCAGGCGAGAAAAGGATTCGGTGTCACCGTCACCACTACGCTGGGTTTTTTCTTCCACTGCGCGAACAGAGAAACAAAACAAAAAAAAAAAAAAAAAACAAAACACAAATCTCAGCCCAACAAAAACCAAGCGAGTGATAATGTTCAGGATTTGTAAACCCTTTGATGGATCTTGAAGGGAAGCTCAAAGCCGGTTCCCACCCCATGCGGTTTTCGTACTCTTTTCATGCTACACGCGAAATACTTGTGCTCCTGCAGTGGTTTCTTAGCATATTTAGTTCGTATTTCTTCACTTCCTCCATTCTGCTGCGGCATATAGTTCGAAAAGTATCAGCAAATACAGGAAAAAAACGTCGTTTATGATTTATTACCCGACAGCTCACTTCACGTGAATACGCGATAAAAGCTAGCCGCCATATGTTGCGGACCTGCTCCTTTGTATCCGCAAGGTGGACATTCGGCTGCTTCGCAACGTCGAATTGAAAATTTAAGAAACACAATTCGAATACAACCCCCACTCCAACCTGATTTGGTGAACGATTAACTGCCGACATTTTCTATGGAGGATTAAAGGTTATGCAAATTGATGTTTTGGAAAATAATGCGTGTGGTATTGCGGGGGCACAACTTCACAAAGGGGGCCCTGGCACACACGTAGCTATACACACTGTAACTGTGCGCTTTCGAATCGAAATAAAACCAATTTTAATTAAGGAATTTATGGAATTAATGGCGTATTTATTTTCGTGTGCATGTCCCTTTCGAGCGCTGTACTGACTGCTGGTGCTTCTACTCCTTTCGGGACATGTGTGAAGCAATTAAACAAGAATAATGGGGAACGATATTATTCGGTATACGAGTACATTTGGATTTTATAGCCTGGTATCCGAAGTGAGCCAAAAAAGGGTAGCAACTCTCAATTAATTTGAGACAAACTATACACAAGTATCAAGGCTGAAGGACCGGTATCACATTAAGGCATAGCGTCATGCCAGTGCGGCAACTAACGGTGGTGGCAGCTCATTGAAACTAGTCGGTATCTGGCAACGCTCTCAACTATCGATCACGAGGACAATGTTGGAGCTTCTGCCATTACTCACATATCATGGCCATAAATCATGCGTTTTTTGTCCATCGTGGACAGGTGGTTGGTGCTTTGTTATGTTGCCATGCCATGGCCGCAACACTCCAAGGACATGGCTCGCAAGAATGTGCCATATGTCCGCACTTACGATGGCCGTGCAGGGCAACGCCTATGGGCACCATCACTTCTTTCAGCAACATCAATTGAACACAAATAATGTGACACGAATACGAATTTCTTTGTGGTCCGATGGCTCATTATTAACTGTCAGGCAACCGGCGGTTTTGGAATCGCCACCGTCTGAATGGGTGCCGGCCGGGGACGGCCACTGGGGTTAAGTACAACAAAGGGATGTCTGATATTGTAATCCCTAGAAAAGCCTACTTAGGGTGAAACTCATGCTTTTCGATTTCGCAGTGGAATAATAAATTTACTGTAGCTCCAAGGATACCAGCAGCCACCACCCCTGGCCGACGACCACCTCTCCTCATTGAATACCAATTTCAATTATTTTTTAGCCAAAAGACGAAGCAGATAGCATCGCTCAGAGACACCGTCCCCTGCTCTGTCACAAGTGATTGTGACTGTGTGTCCTTCATCAATTAATTTGTTTTGCAAGTAATACAACTCGAGCGTCCTTAATCCCCATTTGTGTAAGTGTTGTGTTCCTGGATATCTGATTTCATCGTCATCGTCGTAGTCGTTGTCCTTGTCGTTGTCGTTGTCGTATAGCTGAATAGAAGAATGCCAAATTCTTTGCGAAAGACACGATAAATATGCTCGCAATGAAGTGCTGACTGACTGCAGAAGGACTTCTTCGATTCAGGAGATGAATTGGTCTGCCCGCGTGCCGGAGAGGATTTCTTTGGCTAATAACGTTTGCCAAAGGATGAATTGATTTTGTCGAATGTTTACGCTGGCCGTGTTTATCTTCGTTGTAATTACGTTCATTTATTTCCTTATTGACTTCGGTTGGTGTGCGTCTTGCCATTTTGCCGTCTTCCAGCCTTTCGGGTGGCGGTCGGTCGAAGTGAAAAATCGACTGACAAGGACCAACAATCAATTTCGTTTGTTTGCCCGCCACCACTCACCAGTGCGGGTATTTTTTGAACTTCCTGGGAAATTACTTTGACTTAAGTTAATTAATCTCTGGATGTCTCTTTGGAGTCTGCTCTGTGTAGGCAGAGGGGTGGCTTACTCGTCTAAGAAGCGGGGGTGTGAAGCGTGAATAAGCTGCGCTTAGAGCGCGCTCTTAATTATTGATGATTGGAACCGATGCGATGGTCGGGGGAGGGCGGTACGCCAGACATCAGTTGACCGAAAGCACATTAAAAATGTACGATGCTGTGTTGTCAAAAACGGATTAAGAGTCTGAAGAACTTTGGAAAAACTCAAACAAAACTTCATTATCCTCCATCAAATGCTGTATGCTATGTAGGGAAGGATAGACAGCACACATTCAAGGCGAATGACACTGCCAAGTGTGGGTATACCTACATTTCATTTTGGATGCAAGCAGCAGACACTCGCTTCGGCACAGACGTACAGCAATGGAATTGGGATATGTTTTGTGGATGACCACCAGTGTCAGGTTCAGCTTTGGCGAGTTTCGCCTTCATCAATACATACACACACACACACACACACACAGACAGACGTGTCGGATATAATAATTGTAAGTCATAATTGTGAATTCCGTTTGTGCGATGGCTTTGTTGAGAGGCAGCGTGACGAATTGATGAAATTGCAGGAGTAGGAGGTTCTGAGTTGGTTGAAGGACTCATGCTGAAGTCATTGATTGGTCGGCACAGTGCTCAGGTGAATATTTCGCAGAGGATGGCTTCACAACTCTTTTTCATACAAAACTCACAAGTGAAATCTACCTCTTACTGGAAATCCATATTTAATGGCAATGACGTCATCCTAAGGAGGAGATACCCTCATCATACGATTTGTGCATGCATGGAGACTAGCGAAGACGGATGAACAAGTCCAGGATTGCGCATTTGGGCAACGGAAGAGGGGACTCAATAGGGAGCCCTACGAGCTGTACAGAGACATTGACCTGAAGGAAAATGTGCAAACTAATCGCCGAAGGTGGCAGCGACATAAAGAGCGAATGGATACCAAAGATATCCAGCCCGAAGAGTCTTCCATTTACACCCGGAGTTTAGAAGGAAAAATTCTTAGTCCAAACCGGACCTAAAGTATGGCCAGTAAAATGTATGTAGCGCAGGGATTCGATATATGCAACAGAACAAACGTTTAGATCCATGGAATATCGATTGTGTCAATTAGGTTGCATACTTTTGCCAAAAGCGAGCCATCAAGCTGAGAAACTATTTCAAATAAAGTACTTTCCTCTGTCATGGGATTAACGGGTGACCCTCGAGTCGTGAGTTTAAGCCCCAGCGGGGGTCAGAAATTGACCGCTACTGCCTGTAAAAATAATTCTATACATCACAGGTTTTCCGCTGACACTACAAAACTGGAACTGAAATCACTATAGCTCTGGCAGGACTCATCTTGCTCAATGTCAACTTGCCTTTCGTTCAATTTAGGGCACTCAGAAAAAAAAAAACTCTAATACCAAGAGTTTTATACTTTGGCCCAGCAATTTTCGTTCTTTAAAATGAGCCCAAGTACTTCAAGTTCTTAATTTGAGAACGAAGTGTAAATCGTGATCCACGAACTTTTATTCTCGACTTAAAGGTACAAAATGTCAAAATTTTAAGAATGTAAACTGTTGTCTTTAGTTTGAGGTGTAAAAACGCTCAACTTTTTAGATCGTGTGGCCAATAACGAAAATATTTAAGAGATACGATGGCAGAGACAATTCTTCTTAAATAAATGTTAAAATTTAAGATAATAAATTGTTGACAGAAGAACAAATTGTCAACCAAAAATATGAATATGGCAGATGTCCATAAACTTAAATTGTTCCGTTAAGAACTCGTTATCAACATACTTTAAAAATAATCGTTGTTGAAATAAATCCATTTGAATATGTATTTATTCCATATTTTTTAAATATATATTTTTTTAACAGAACAAAATAACTAAGGGCGAACAACTTCTTCAACTCTCTCTTAATGAAAATGTTATCAATTTCATGCGAATTGATAATTTGGAGCAGTTCCTGGGAAGCTATGCGACACTCTTCCACTGCTGTTAGCCCGTCGCAGGATAATCCCAAACTTACAGAAATTTCTAGGGTGCCATCAGCATCAATATGATTTATCAGCACTTGGTCATTTTCAGGTTGACCCATCCCATTTTAAATTCACTTTTTAACAAAAAATTTTCTTAACCTGATCCCAATTCAGTATTTATAGGCCAGGGAAAGAAAGATTAACGACGCGTCGTGTAATTGGGAAGGTAATTGAACTGAATTGAAAGGATTTTGTCTTTACGCAATGAGTCAAACTTCAGACCACCAACTCCATTGCGCCATATTTTGTATCTGTCCTTTTCTTATGAAATTTTGAACTGTACATAAGTAAGAACAGATTGTTGGCGCAAGAAACATTTTATTCCCAATTAACATTAACATTCAATAAGGCTTTTTATTTTCGCTCCAATTTTGGAATTTGTTTAAATATTAGCACTGAATTCAAATGCTGTCAGCAGAACAACACAACGAATATTCAAAAAAAGCACGAATAAAGTCCAAATACCTTCGCGAACGCATTTTCGCTCCAATTTTTGGAATTTATTGCAACATCAGCACTCAAAATTTCTGCACGAACACGTTTTCCCTTGAAATGCTAATTGCTTCTCAGATTTTTTCTTACCTGGGCCGCTTTGGCTACCTGCTTCGTCTTCGCTCTCGCTCGACCAGACTTCTTCGCCAAAGAGCTCTTCTGCTTTGTTCATTTTGCTATCACCCTCTGCTTTAAAAAAGAAAATAACTTATCGCTTTCTTCAGCTATAAAAATCAACCCCACATTAGGTACCAACAAATTTCTGGGTGATAACAAAAAAGGCTCGATGGACCTTGTTCAATAGTCAGTTATGTCCTGTGGACTGTATCTATTTTACCTGCTTTTATTCTTCTTTTATTCGTCTTGATAAATCATTTAAAAGGCGCAAATAAACTCTTTGAGCAAAATTGTCATTAATTAAAGTAAAAAGAAACAGAAAGTATAACAAGAAAAAAAAAAAAAAATAACGAAAGCTTAAAAATAAAAATAAAAAACAAAGTGAAATTGAGGACAGTGGATTTTAATTAAGTTCCGCTTCTACACTGTCTGTAAATAAGGTTTATCGTTAGTCAGCGTTACCAAATTTAATGTAGGTACTTGCTAGGAAATAACTATTTATTTTTTTCTTGGCTTATGAAATGTGGAGTTAAATCAGATTAACATATAAATAGTTAACATTTTTCATTGCTACGGCAAGTTCTTTTATTCCTGATAATAATTGTTAACCGATGATCGAATTGTTGAGTCAACAATTTAATTTTTGGAAGGATATTTTGACTCTATTTCTTGACACAACAATTTTCTTGTTGGGCTGATAATTTTTCGTCCTTGAAATTGTTTAAGAATTTTAAAATTGTTTTTTCAAGAATTTTATTTTCTAACCAATAATAAGTACCTAATAAGTTGTTGGTGGAAGAACTTTTTTTTGAGCCAACAATTTTCCACTCACAGTCTAACAAGAACTGAAAATTCTTCGGATCAAAATTTTTTTGTCTGAGTGGGGCTATAACAATCAATTCTCCGGTCCCCATTATCAGAAATTCAATTGCTGCTCGAACTAGAATATTTCAAACGATGAATGCTATGAGCATTATCTTATAAAGCTTCCTCTTGAACATTCTTAAACTTTTCCTCACATGACTCAGCGTCCTTCTTTTCCACCCGAAGGCTCCAAGATAGCTGATCCAATTTGTGGACTCTTTCCTCAAATTATAGAGTGATATTTCTGTCAAAGCTTTTCTCAAATGAAAGCCCTCACTTATCGTGTCGACCATATCTAATCCTTGAAATATATAGCCAAACCCAGTCGCTCTCAACAAAGCAGAAATATTTCGCACCGAAAGCCACTCAAAGAAATTCCCTCAAAAATACACATTCCACGTATATGTATACGGAAACATTTGATGACAGAAAATGCTGGCTGTATGTGCTATCCTTGGATCGACCTCCCACACAGTAAAACAAAAAATCGAATGCATCTGGCACACGCTATTGGATATCGAACACCATCGCACACAGGTGCATTGAGACAATTATTGGTTTTCCAATACGCGCATACTCCGCACTAGCAGTTCAATCGGGTCGGGACCTGCCCAAGTTATTGAAGGAATACCCATCGGTTCCAGCCACCCATTGGACGCCCAACACCCCATAGCGAGACCGAAACGAAGACTGCCGACGAGCAAATGCTACCCTAAATCTACAATTCCCCTTTTTTTGCACTATTTCATTATTGTCCCTATTAGGGATACAGGATGCTGTAGTGAATATGGTAAAATTGGTAAAAAATTGTTGCCGTACACGTTTTTTGTGGCTTCTCCTGGAGATGGGTGGAAAAAACTGTCGACTGGATGGTATTTTTCTTCTTTTTTGTTTTTTTTTCTTTCTCCTACTCCTAGAATCAGCTTACGAGTAGCTACACATGCTCTTGAGGGAATATTTATGGCGGAAGATAGAAAGCAGGACCACGTCGACCAGACCACGACAACCTCCAGCACCACCCATTGGGAGATTCATGGTGCGCTATGCAGTTTTTTAATTGACCAACAAATTTATTTGATTCGTTAGACCTGATGGTGCTGGTAGGGTGGGTCGCGGCGTGGCGCGGCGCGAACGAGGACGATGGCTAACGAACAGCACTCGTCGTTCCGGGATCTGCATTCAGGAAGATATTGCCCAGGTTTGTCCACATCATCATCTCTGCTGCATATGTAGGTACATATGCATGCGCTTCGATAGAATTTTTATCCTTTTTTGTGTGAAACTGGGGCTGAGGCTGAGGGTTCAGCATGACGATGATGTGCAGATAGCGCTGAGGCGTGGTACATGTGCAAATTTGTTTGCTGACTGCGAATTTTTGTGCTGCTTCTTTTTCTACTACATTCTACGATGTGTTCTTCTTCATTTTTATTCTGCTACATATTAGTTTGCATACAAATCCTTACACAAAGGATGCAGACTAATATAGTCGAAAACTGTGCAAAAAGGACCCCGAAAAGCAAGCAAAAGCTGCTAGCAAAAACTGTTTTTGAACATATCGACTTTGGATTCCACTTTGACTGTGCCATTGCAAGGAGGAGCATACCTTTTATGCATCCTGAATTTCATTAGAGCCCACAGAGTGCATATATTGAATGACAGAAGCATTAAAGCGAAATCTTCAATGATTTCTCCTTTTGCCAGTCGCACTTGCATGCAAACACACACACCCGTCCATTATCTGCTGCAAAACGAAACGAAATCCTTTCGGTTGCACTTATGGTGCGTCATCGCATCGGCTCTTTGAATGGACGCGTTGACCTACGTTCAACATCCTTTCATCGACTGAATGCCTATGGTGCCGGTTTGTGTGCAGAGTGCAGACAACGTTTCGAAATTTATGAATGCGCCTAATATCGGCCTCGTCTCAGAATGCGGCACTGGTGGACTGGCTTTTCAGCCTGTTGCCGTGAACGCACCAGAACCACCGTGTCCTTGCAACATGCTGCTACTGCTGGACTCTCCCAATCCAAAAAAAAAGGGATGGGTCATCACATGTGAAACCAACCCAACCCATTCAGAGCTGAAATAACTTTCGAGACATTCTCAACTCTCTGTATACCCTATACACCCTGCTCTGCTGAATGGGATGCTTTCTATTTGGCTGCATATTTAATACTTCATTACGAGGATGTTTTATGATGCCCTGCACCGAGTACGTGCACTGCTGCTGGGTGTAAGGCCAAATCGAATGAAATTGGATTTTAAATGATCCAAAATGGGTACCTTTCATCGCAGCCACCACTCATCAGCAGCACCAAAGCAACGCTTTTCAATGCGAAAGATAATTAAAGGCGCAAAAAAAACAACTTCTCCTTCGCAACAGCGTTTTCTAAAGAATATGACAGCAGTTGTGATTTAAAATCAAAGTCAAGCGAAATATATTTCACAACTCATTAAGAGGTCCTTGCTAACTGCAAGCAATTATTCATTAACTCGGAGGAAACTTTGAAAATTAAAAAAAATAACGCGAATGCCTGTGTGGAAAAGGATGTGAAGCCAAATGTCCTTATGGCAATACACAGAGTTCTCTCGCGAAACTCCTTCTGTGTGCATGTGGCACAACTGAATCAGTCAGCTAAAAATGTAGAGAGAAAAAAAAAAGAAGAAAAGAAACACACAACACTCACACAAAAACGACTAAAACAACACTCGCCGTCGAAAACTATAAGGACATGCCATTTTGTTCCCCATTCGTAGGTTTTGCATTTTTCTTACCATGGAATATAACTTCATCATCACCCAGGACCATTGTCACACACCAGCTTCTGGGAGAAAATACAGAGGAAAAAAAATGCTGCTTGGAGAACCAAAAAAAAAAAAAAAAGTGAAGGAAAAGCGAAAAAACTGTACTCGTCCTTTGTTCCCAGTTAACCGCAAATATAAAATTCATAATTACGTTTACTCCGGTAATTAAAAATTATTGTAATACGGTGGGCGTGTAGCGTAGGTATGCGACGCGGTCTGGCACTGGGAATCGGTTAGCAAGAGCCAGAGATGCAGATGAAGAAAAAGGTTTTTTTTTTCTAAATAAATCCTTAGAATTGCACAAATGAAAAAGGGATATGGCACTTGAACAACAAAATAAAAACCTGCTGCTGTGGCCCCGTTGCTAAATTAATATTTATGCGCTACGGACATATAGGTAGCTGGTGCGGTCGCTTCGTGCAGTACCTACCGCGTCTCAGGTCTTAGCCGTCCTTTTAGGTGCAATTTTCGATAAATCACACCCGCCGCATTCGTGGTATCCCCGCTCACAAAAGGAATAATGATGATGGTGATGGCGATGACGATAACTTCACTTGCATACAATATTAAAATTGCTTTTCAAAGGGAATACCTTGGTACAAGACGGTTTTTAGTTGCCTGGAAACCACGCACATACGAATGCCATTCGCACAAGGATACGCCAAATTATCGCGAAATAAATTTTTCATCAGTTCGAATTCCTTTTTCGCCGCCGTCCTCGTGGTGGTAGCTATCTATCTGGAGGGGTACCTCAAATAAGAAATTCAAATTTCGCCAGTATGGGGTGGCAATGGCAACGAGACACACAACATGATGCGATAACAAAGCGCACCCCTGCCGCAACCGGAATGTATGCTCGCATCGTGTCGCATCCCTTTGCGTGTGAGTTGCAAAATGGCTTTTAAGACTGCGGTTAATTCACAAAGGGAACAAGCGATACTATTGTATACAGTCGCGAAATCCTCGGGGATTTCGCCACCGGGATGAATTGAACGATTTGGCAGCGAAGTTCACACACTCGCGCACCGCAGGTAACTTAAGAGTGCACATGTCAAGCGGTCGTTCGAAGAAATTCGCTGTAAACGAAAAATAGAAAAATTGAAAAATAGAAAAATAGAAAAAATACGGAGGAATGGAGTATCGATTGGCGGGAGTCCCCCACCCCCCCCCAACAAACCATTCATCATCGGCTAGCACCGAATTTGAATCGAATTTATTAATTAGCATTTTACCAGATTTCGCCTTCTCTGTTCCCCGGCGCACACAATAAAACTTTCTGAATATTCATCGCCGATTTGGGAGGAACACTGGAATTAAAACCGCACCCCGCCCCCTTCAGTTACGATGTGCCAACTCCAAAAGGTATTTATTTTGGGGGTTCGCTCTCGGTTAGATGGATGGATGAATGTGATACGTGGAGCGTGAGTGTTTTTTGCTAATTGAATTCATTATTGTCAGATACATCCGACATTTCAATTTTCTAATTCCCCCCCCCCCCCCCGCACAACGGGGCAAATGCAAATTCGCCTCCTTCGAGTACCAGATTTGCGTGTACTACGACGACGACGACGACAACGACGAAGACGTAAAATCTCAATAATTGGAAAACAATAAAACCAGGAATTTTCATCATAATTTCATTTGTGGTATTTGATTGTTTTGCGTGCTGCTGCTAAGTCGTTGAGCGCGCCGGCAAAAGGTGCGAGTCCCAAGAAGTGACAACCGAGAGCACACAATACGCGACAATTGTGTACCCACAATGAAACATTTTGATTTACTCCTGTGATTTATTCAAATGAGAGAGCATTCCAATTCTAATGCGATTAAAAATATTTTCCATCATGGAAAACTTTGCATTTGTGGCTTAGGAGGAAGATTCGGTGAGCAGAATATGTATGCGCCTGTGGATTAAAGCTGCCTCGGCGAGGGTCATAGACAAATTTGTCAGTTTATAAGAAAAAGAGGCGACAATATCGGCTGGGATAAGGAGGCCGAGAGATGGCTTGATGGGGGGAAGAAGTGAAGGTTCGGTTCGCCCAGCTTTCCGAAGAGAATTGTTGTCCTTTTTTTTCTGTATTTATTCTAACAGCATGTGGGTGTCATTATTAAGTCAATATCATCCAAGAGGGACAACTGAATTCTGACTGGTTGCTAAATGTTCTTGTGGAAAAGCTCCTTCTTATTTGCGCGATCGCTCACGCTTCTTAAGCTGTGCTCACACGATTGCCAGATCTGCCAATATTGTCAGGTCAACACATTATCTAGCAATGAGCTGCAAGTGATCTGACGATAGCAACCTACCTTACAATACCAAATTGCCAGTTTTGTCCCGAACTCAGACCATTTCATTTGCAGATGGTTTGCCAACAAATAATTTGTCTGACAACGCTGTCAATTAGAAAATTACCAGTTCACACGGTTGGCAGATGTTTGTTTACAAAATATTTGCAGGCATTGTCAGACAAACCAAACATTTTTTTTTTCCATTCGGTGGTGAAGTCTTGATTGAGAAGCACGTAAGAAAAAAAAAATGTAAATGAAACAAAAAGATGCAATTGCGATTGTTTTGGCCGCGCACGTATTTGAGAGCACCGAGGAGGATGAATTGCCACACAAACGTCGGCGTGTTTGGACGAAGGATTGGGTGGCACGCCGACAGCAGGAGGGACTGCTCGTGGAATTGAGAGCCGAGGAGCCAGAACCGTATCGCAATTTTTTGGTGACTCCGCACATCCAAAAGCAAGATACAAATATGCGTGCTAGCATTTCAGCGGCTGAGCAAGCTTGTGTTGATTCTACGATAACCTGAAAATACAAAATGTCCATATCTGCAACAAAAAAGTGATTAGAAGGGATCATAAATATTTCTAGATCCGTTTAGAAGAATCATTAAAAAGGGAAAGGGTCGTAAAATTTCCTAGATCCTTTCCGTTCCCATATCTGCAAATAGCAAATGAGTCTGCAAATGTCCTAGCAAATAGCAAATGTCTGGCAATGGTCTGACAATGACAAAATTGGGTGTTCAGATGATTGGCAGACACCTGACAATTTCATTCTCAGACGGCGGTCTGGCAATTGTCTGACAATGACTTTTCTGCAAATATTGGTGGAGGAAATTCGTGGTAAAATTGCCTAGATCCTTTCTGTTCCCATATCTGCAAATAGCAAATGAGTCAGCAAATGTCCTAGCAAATAGCAAATGTCTGACAATGATAAAATTGGGTGCTCAGACGATTGGCAGATACCTGACGATTTCATTCTCAGATGGCGGTCTGGCAATTATCTGACAATGACTTTTCTGCAAATATTGGTGGACGAAATTCATCGTAAAATTTCCTAGATCCTTTCCGTTCCCATATCTGCAAATAGCAAATGGGTCTGCAAATGTCCTAGCAAATAGCAAATGTCTGGCAATGGTCTGACAATGATAAAATTGGGTGTTCAGACGGTTGGCAGACACCTGACAATTTCATTCTCAGATGGCGGTCTGGCAATTATCTGACAATGACTTCTCTGCAAATATTGGTGGACGAAATTCGTCGTAAAATTTCCTTGATCCTTTCCGTTCCCATATCTGCAAATAGCAAATGAGTCTGCAAATGTCCTAGCAAATAGCAAATGTCTGGCAATGGTCTGACAATGATAAAATTGGGTGTTCAGACGGTTGACAGACACCTGACAATTTCATTCTCAGATGGCGGTCTGGCAATTATCTGACAATGACTTTTCTGCAAATATTGGTGGACGAAATTGCCAGTTCACACGGCTAGCAGACATTTGGGACAATTTTTTTCATTTGTAGACCCGACAATATTGGCAGATCTGGCAATCGTGTGAGCACAGCTTTACGTTCTACTTGTTTCTTCTTCAGAAGCCGGTGATAGTCTTATACATCTTGCGCACAGAGCTCACGACCCGCTGTACATCGCCACTTAGTAAGCGAGTTGTTTGTCTTTCATGGGGATGGTTTGTGGGGTTAAACCTAGCACATCAGGCTTTGCCTAGATCCATAGTAAATAAGGTGCAAATGTGCTGTCAAAGCTCTCCCCTGTGTCAACAAAGCTCATGCATTCAACGACTCAATATACAATTCCAAAAATGAGCAACAAATTCGGCAACTACAACTATGTATCTAGCTACTAAACTGTCCCCTCCAATAACGTCCTGCAATATTCAACAGCTATGATTGTAAACAATCCTAACATCAATTAAAATCCTGTCATAACTTCCAAATTACAAGTTCATTATACCGAAAGCATAAATAAACGATATCAATAACATTCATGACCTCACGCGACCAACATAACCATCAGCATCACCTACACCGACACGGACACCGACGCCCACTTACATTGTCGGCATTTCCATTCAAGCCGTTCAACTAAAAACATTCAAAATTGAAATTATTAATAAATTATCAAAGTACAATTAATTTTACACATAAAAACCGAATTAATTAATACAACGACTTGCCGGCAGCGTCAGCATCGAAACATCCTATACACGGTCGTCCGTCCGCGCCAGAATGCCAGCCATACATTTGGTCCTTATCGACTGTTCAGTGTTCATACACTGCTTGGGGTGAGGGCAGTTAATTTAATCCGATGAGGTCATCCATTTCATTATTACGTGTTTAATATTGCAGCGAATATTAATGGCTGAATGTTCAATGCGAGACCAGAGCCAGACCCGAGTGCGAGTGCGTTATTATTTCACCGACCGACCGGCCGACCGACCGACCGACCAGCCAACCAGTCCGACAATAATATTAAAGCCAAATAATATGCATTTAAAAATAAAGCCAGGTAATAAATGTGCAAATAAAATTAACACGGTAAAATCAAAAAATTACATCACCAGGCTATTGGGGGGCCACATAATAATTGAGTTCTTTTCGCCCTCAAAGTGGGTTTTATGTCCACCGAACCAACTTACGACTGGAGCCCGAGCGTCACACGTAGTCGAATCCCTGTGTGGCTGTGGCGGCGGTCCTTTGTAATTATTTTTAAAGCCATTTCGATGGTTTCGCTTCGGTGGGCACAAATCAAATATACATTGAGCTGGATTTAATCAAAATATTAAATTGGCACACTACCCCGCCCTCTTCGAACTGATACACAATACGACACCCCTCCTCCTGCGGATTTAAGTAAAAAGAAAAAAAATTGCAACATATTTCCATAGACCAAAGATCGACTATAAAAAGTTGGAACAAATAAGCACCCAACAGGCGCGCAAACATGCCGCAACGGGAGGGTGGAGTGCCGCCAATACCGTGTACTGCTGGTGTAATGGCTTATTAAAATTCTTCGCGAAAATCACAAGGGTAATCGTGCACTTATGGAAATTTCCTGCTGCCAATGTTGTTCCACACCTCCTAACCGCCGTCGCCCGAGATTAATGCCGCCAAAACTAGAGAACGGGGGGTGGCGGGAAAAAAAATAGCACGGCGCCACCCGGTGGGATGGGATGCTGGCTGCCATCGCCGCGACTACCAATTTTTCAACTCATTGAAGTGGAAGCAATAATTGATTATGGGATAGGGATTAATCTCAGCTAATAAGAAACAGATACCGAGCGGCGCTTGAAAAATAGATTTACATTTACAATTTTTGTTTTTCTGTCGTTTGTTGTTGTCGATTCGCATTATTCGCTAACAACTACGGCGATGGCATTCGATTGCCAAACTGTGCCCGAGAGTATTAAAATTCGGGATGGAACTTCCACTTGCGGTTGCTGACTTCGGATGATTTATCTGTGCTTTTAGCACGAATTTGCATATCCCTCAGTCTCAGCTCAAGTCCTGACAGAGGGGACGGCCCGGGCACAGTCACAAGGCCAAGTAATGGGACGTGCAATCTACCGGAAAATAATTTTATTAAAAAGAAATTGGAAATGAAAATGTCGCTGCGACAGAGTATAGCGAAGTGAAAGTCCTTGCCTATCACTGTGATATATGGACCGGGAAGTGGCGGCTGCAATTAGGAACGCTTCGATTTTGCTTCCCTTGTTCGGAAATGACAATTTAAACTGAAATTAGGCCACTGGCGCACTTGTTATGCACCGTCGGGTTGGTCTTCTGAAGAATTCGGGAAAACAGTCATCCATACGGAACTTAGGTAAGGAAAGTATCACTTCTCAGACGGTGTGATGGGCAGGGAATCCCGTTTAATGATGTCCGCATCGCGAGCTGCATTGCACTGAGAAAGATGAGGATAAAATTGACCTCTAGAGTTTCCGCACTTTACCTTTTCCACTCTCTAAAAGATCTCAACGAAGGCTGCATGGTAAACATTTGCAGCGTCCTCGAAGTTGGTGAAAAGAATTCTGCGATTCTGTCAACGATTTTGTTGACAGATGGCAAATAACACAAAAATGTCGGAACCATTCGATACGCCACAATCAAATTCCTACCTACAGTGGAAAAAAGAAAAGTGTTGACAAGTCGGACTCTGTGTGGGGGACTTCCAAGAAAAAACTCCTCCAATGGTTTTACTGGGCTGAAACCATAATTTGATAGCAACCTTTTAGACCCTTTTCACGAACACCTATTTCCCGCCGAGGACTACAACCTGAAGTAATGCAAGTATGGGGAGCCAACGTCTCAAACCGCTGTTGCAGCGTTAGAGGTTCGCCTTTCCGCGAAAAGTATTTAAAAAGAGCGAGGTCCTTCGAAGACATTTACATCAACACCCGGACTTGAACACCCTGAGGTCAAACCAGACAACGATGCATACTGCGAGTATGAATCCGAGAAGACAGACACAGTTTATATAAAATAGACTCAAGAAAAAAAAAAACACTATTGTATACCGTTGGGCCCCTATTGTTGAGCCAACGCATTTAAATATTTAATATTCACCACCATTTGTTACCTAGCCTTAAGTCAAATTGTATATACCAAAAGTTTAATAAAAACAAATGTAAAATGTCGAAGACATTTAATCATCGGACTGACTTCCTAGTCCAGGGTAAACAAAGTGCAAATACTCAGTCAAAAGGATTCATGTATTCGATTCAGCATTCACCTCAACCTAATTGACTTCACTCTCTGACTCTGAGGGGAAACAACCCCTGAGTGCAAAGCTCCCATAAAGCCAGCCCAGGTTGTCTTTCATTCCACATCGCGGTACGGTAATTCGATCTGTTTCTGCAATTAAAAATATAACCGAAATCAAATGAACGACTGTTTGCAATAAAAAACACTCAACTTTTCAATTGCGTCTTGTGCACGATACCCACACGTTGACGGAAAGTTCAAAGCGCCTTTGCGAAATGTCCTTTTTTTAGCCGTAACTTCAAGAGACGCGGCAAGTATATATTCGCACACGCATCAATGATTGCAAATAGATTTTCTGAAAATAATTATTCCCGAGGAGAAAAACAAAAAAAAATCAAATAAAAGAGATCCAACGAAACAAAAAGGACAAAGTATCACGTGCACAATTACTTGCATTGGCATTCCCATTCCCCCATCAGCCAGGATTACTAAGGCGCAGAAGGGGCTAGGTATAGGTACATCCCAGAAGCACATGCAAATTTAATCGCAAACACTTTAAGCGAACTTTAATTCAAGCTCCATTTGGCCTAATGCTCGAGAGCAGCACGGACAGAGGAGAGGCCAGATTGTTGATAGCAATCATCGATGGCTGTAGGCAGACAAACACCAGAGCTGAGTTCGCCGGCAGCAGTAGCAGCAGCAAGGACCACATCCTGATGTCGGTAGCGATAAATGCGGCTTCCTCTTTGCACCAAGTGTCGACTGGGAACACCGACAGTCAACCGAACAAATCCATTGGAAAACTCTCAGAATAAATGTAAAATCGGTAATCTATGAAGCATTGAATCCTGCCATTTAGCAGATTTCCTATACTCCTCCAGCGCACCAGGTCCGGATATCGACATTCGACACAAATCGCATATGTATACGAGTGCTGCGACGAGCTCCTATAGAGGAATTGAATTTTCGATGTCATGCCGTACGATGATGGTGACGGTGACGGTGGCGGTGGTGTGGTGTTGATGATGATGGTGTCAAGACAGAATGCGAATGTTTGCGCCAGGAATTTCGGCATTGGGAAAACATCGGTTAACCTTAAATTGATGCCTTTGTTTGCACTGAGCATAGAACAACATTCACAGGAGCCATCCACTCCACATCGACATCGACATCGTATTCACATCCACGTCGATCGGAAGCTACTCCACAGTGACGTGATGTGCGGCTTCTGTGGGTTTGGGGTGGAGGTGTGCTGGCGCTGGATACCAGCGCACAGTGTTCGGCTTTTGATGCTTCACAAGTTTGTGCAGAGATTAACTAACATTTGCGGTGTTGAATTGAATATTGAAAGGCAGGGGTCGTATTCGTAGCGTCGGCGGAAGCATGCAAGCAAAATCAACACAAGCCCCCATTTGGAACATCCTACCGGCCTATCCTCGTACTCGGCGAGTGGGTATAATATCATACTTCGCCGGTGCGGTACAGACGGTTGGTGTTGCGCCATAGGTGCGTGTGAATATTTCAATATTCATAGCCCCGAGAGTGGCGAAAGGTGAGTCAAACCATTTTAGAAATCGGTTGACCTCGCAACAATGCACGCAGCCTACACCTGTGGCTGGCCCGCGCACGAACCAGCCCCAGGAAAAGCGCATGTTACTCCATATGTGTGTGCATTAATTAATTTCACCCAAAGAATTGTCCGTATAAAAAGCGGAAACACGGCAGCCGCAGGGTGGGATCGGCATCAGATCATCCGCGGTAAATGAAATTGGAATACTTCTTGTTGTTGCCGTGGCTCGTGATTTCTTGTTTACTTCCACTCTATACAGCGCCGCCAATAACACCGATTGATAAAAAATAAACACAAGAATTCGCCAAGTAATTGAAAATGAAATTATGCCTGCGAGGGCAATGCCTACCTATACCTAAACCTATACGTGAGGGTAACTTATCATCCCCTCTGTCACATGAAATTTAAAGAATTCAATTCAATTGGCACTGAAGTACGTTGCGTACACGGGAGAAAGAAAAGGATATGACAAGTATTGTTTGCCTGGCCCCTTCCTTGTTCAATTGTCTCGGCAACCCCGTCTTGAGCACTTGAGGATGCCTTGAGCCAAACGGCAGAAAGGAATCCCGATGAACAGGGTTTTCTTCTTTCTTTTTTAATTACAGTCTGATGGAAGCTTTAACCCAAACAAGTTGTTAAGGAGGGCCCCCGCTCCATGGTGAAGGTTATAAAAGTACATCCGTGCAAAGCACTCGCTCACATCTCATAAAGAGAGCAGCTACTGCATCCGATTGGAATTTATGTCATCAATAAAGGTGGCCTGTGTGACAATATCGCCTAATTTCGATGCTTGCTTACCGTAAATCTATATTTACGACTATTAGACTTTATGATGGTGGTGCGTTGCTATCTGACAGTGGACATTACCGTCAAACAGAATCGCTCCCATAAGACGGCAGAGGCAGAGTATGAGTCATAAAAGTAAGTGAGAGCCTGCAACAAGACGCTTTTATAGTTCTAATGACGTCGACACGACATGCCCCATGAATATGTGACCATGACCAGGGGTGCCGATGCCGCTGCCGATGCCGCCACACATCACCAGGGGTGGGTTCCATTTGAAATCGAATCCTCCGAGATCCACGCCGGCCTGACAAATTGATTCCTCGTTGTCGACCCCGAGGGAAAATGTCTGCCGCTCCCACCGTATTGATAGTTTTGCCAAAGACAACGAAAATAAATGAGGAGCGCGCAACCAGGAAGTTTATCATTATCAACCGAGATAGACGGGGATGGGCGACTATAAGAGCAAGGCTGCTGATGCTGATATTGTTATTCTAATCGAAGCCCGCCGCTCGCTCTCACTCGTATGTACACGCGGTGATGCCTGATGAGTTATGACAGACACGTCACACATACGATTTGGTTCGATCCAAAAATTATGACATGTCACATCTGATGTGTGATGATGGTGTGCGCAAAGGGGTTGCTCCGGGTTGCCAGTCTCTACATACACAACATGGATGTTCTGAAGCATGCGGAGATAAATGGCGGCAGCAGTAGCGCCAGGTATGAGTAATGGCTTTATCCCGACAGTCGTCGTAGCCGAAGATAGAATCCTCAAACGTAGATGTGCCTCGAATATGTGACGTTATTAATATTTATTATTTGCTTTGCCTCTCGCTGTCGCCCGATAAGAGTCTTCCTCATTCGATGCCCCAAAAATTGTATCATTTTAATATGCTGGGTATTTTTCGAGTGCTCTTCGAATCCGCTCTGCACAACAAACGACAGAACAAAAAGAAGTCAACGACCAACAAAAAAAAAATGAGAAAATGCCATTTCGTCGTCCTTTTATATTCGGGAAGCTATCATCATTACGACGGTATGGATGGTTGATGGATTTGGATGAGCTCAGGAAGTCGTGTGTGGAATTTGGAATGTCCTTTTGTTTGCAAATGAAATTGCAGATTCGATTAAATTGGCTTTTTGTGGAAAGTTGATCCCGTTCAGTGGCGACTTTTGTTCAGGAAAGTGCCTCATTAGAATTCTGCAAATTATTATTATTTTTTTCTTCTTTTTTTGCATTGCAAGGATGCACAACAATTATTAGACTCCTGTCTAAAGAGTCCCGCACACTGTGCAACTTACTGATCCATTGAAGCAAATTGAAGAATACCAAAGCCACAAGATTGGTTTAAATTTTTGTGCTGAAGGAAGTTTGATACTTTAAATTGAAAATACTGTCGACACTATTTTTTGACACACAACATTTTCTGACGTGCGTACATCGATTGAAGTTGATTTAACTTTCGAAGTGCTTTGCTAAAGTGAACAAAACGGACCCTGCCCTGTCGCATCATTACACCGAACCATGCCTCCTCCACTTGGAGCAATTTCCTTTCGTTTTTTAAGTGCCGTTTGAAACTTACACCCCAAGACAATGTCTATGCTGTTGCGTGATGGTGCGGCTCTATACATACTTGTGGGACCGCATACCAATGCTGGGATGAGAACTCTACTCAGTGGAGACCAAAAATCACAAAAAATCGCGGAAAAAAACTGGCCAAAGATGCGGGCAAGAGCAACCAAAGAAACGAAAGAATTGCGATGGAGCCCAAAATGGAATATCTAAAAGGAAATAAGGATCCGAAGAGAATGTTCTTCTTAATTCATGCAGATTTATAGCCCGGAGCGATAACATTAATTTATCGCTTTCCAAGGACTGCTTTCTGCAGGACCGCAGGAGGGTGAAAAGTGCATGCGATTTTCTATATTCACCACCCTCCCCCTCTTCGACGGACATTTTGAATTTTTCCAGCGGAAAGCGAGAAAAAAACGAAAGTTTTTTTTTCAGCCAAAAGGATATATCTACCCACCAAACGAGACCGCGACCCACACTTAACAGTATCGAACCTTCTTGTTTGGTTTGTTTTAAAAAGAAAAAGTTCTCTCTTCCCTTTGGCTGACAGCGGCCAGGGTGGCGGCGGGGTAGGACTTAGGACTTCTCGTGCCGTTTCACTATATGCATTTATTTATCCACATTCAATAGTGCGCGCTGGACGGAACCTACTCCTACTCCTAGGTAGCTGCTCAAGGGGGTGGGGAGAAACCAAACAGAAGTTATTCCTTTTCCGCCGCGGGAAGATGGAGTACCAATGGCCATTTCGATGTCTTGGGATGGTGTGGTTTCTGTTTTTCTTTCCTTTATTTTTAATTAATTTTTTTATAGCACTCTCTCTCTCGATCTTCGTCTTCGTGCGGAAACGTTTTCAAAATCCTTCAAATAATTTTAAATATTTGATAGAGAGAGCGTTCGCCCGCCAGCCACGGGCAAAGATGTGCGCGGTGGAAAGTTTGCCATTTTTCATTCAGCGTTTTTTTCGCTTCGCATTGCCACCGGATGCGACGGCAATGTAATCAGAGAAAGGCACTGAATGTGTCGTCGTCAGTAAATTAGCACTTCTGGACACATTTCTTTTTTTTTCTGTTTTTTTTTTTTTTTTTGCATGCGACATTTCTTCGACCATTAAGATAAGATCGCAAGAACAGTTTGGCTGGTGGAGAGGGGTTGTACATTGTACAAATATCTAAGACGTCTAATGTAATTTTTTTGTTCGTTTTTAAACCGGAAGACGGTGCATGCTCCCGCAGCATCGCAGCATCGCAGCATCGCGTACCCAGGGGTGTCGTCGATAAACCGCAGATAGCTGATAGGGTGGTGTGTACTTTGTCAATGTTTGTTGTTTCAACCCCGAAAGGGTTATTATTTATCCACAGGCCACTTTCACAAGAGGAAGCGCGATAAAAACCCACTCCGCAACATCATAAAAACGAGACCATCGAATTTTAATCAAAACCATTTAATTTGCATATTCTTCTTCGACTTTCGACTATGGCCGTATACTGGGTATAAGGCAGCGCTACGTACTGAGAGACAAACAAAGGATAATAATTTTAGCAGACACCCACCGGTGTTTGGTTTGCCTTTTATTACTGCCAAGGGAAGGGTTATTCGACACCGGTGGTGTTGGTTTGGTTCAATTTTTTCTTCGGTATTTTCATTAAAGATTTAAGGATAGTGGGAGCTTGTCTTATCCGGGCGCACTGTGTACACAGAATCGCCTTAGCCACTCTTGAGTTGACACTTAATCGGGCATTATCGGGGTTCATTAGGTTCTTGTTATTTGTTTTGGTTAAGAAAATGCCGCAAAAGTTTATGCATCGAATCCATCTGTCAATGCAAGAACGGCTTTGGCTTGGAATTGACCAACAAATGAGGTTTATAAGATATATAGATTCCTGGAGTGCATTTCGTGGCCTAAACATATGTTCCTTGACACTGTCAAAGAAGTAGTTCCTTAGTCAGCCTTCAAAGGATCGTTCTGAGGAGGCCTAAAACGTAAGCTTAGCAACCTCTTTTGTAAAAAGTTCAATATGCCCAAAACTTCGATCGATTCTTAGAGCAAAATGATTCGGGTCAAAAATAAAGAGGATTTCTCTGTATACATCTGTCGGTAAATCCGTTATAGGCAGTAAATATAGAGCCTTCGACAGCAGAATTATAAAGGGTCCGCCATCTAACTTTTTTTTTTTCAACTAGTGCTTATTTCGCGAATGGTAACACTTAGCTCATGTCTGATTTGACAGATAATTAGTTTTATCCTTCCGCTGAACGAATATGGTTGTGTATACGCTTGAACAACGCTGGGAAATATTGCGACATTACTTTTGAAAGTCGACTTAGAGAAGATGCCGATTTTGCCAAAAAAAAATCATCTTTTCAGATGAAGCTCATTTTCATGCGAGTATGTAAACAAGCAAAATTGTCGCATTTGGGGCACAGAAAACCCGCACGCATACATTGAAAAGCCGATATACCCCAAACGAGTCACTGTTTGGTGCGGAATTTGGTCCAGAGGCATAATTGGGTCATTTTTCTTCGAAAATGAGCAAGGAGTGGCCGTTACAGTCAATGGCGATCGTTTGAACGAATTTTTGTTCACAAAAATTGAAGAGAAGGATATTGCCAATATTTGGTTTCAACAGGACGGCGATTAGTGCCACACAGCCGAAGCTACACTCGATGTTTTGCGCCCTGTTTTTGCAGATCGCTTTATCAGCCGCAGAGCTGATGTCGTTTGGCCACCTCGGAGCTGCGATTTGACACCGTAAGACTATTATTTGTGGGGTGCCGTAAAAGATAAGTGTTACGCCGACAAGCCAGACACAATTGACGCTTTAAAGGACAATATTGGTGAAGCCATTGGTGAAATACAGCTGCACACAATCGATAATGTGCTTAAAAATCGGACCGATCGTGTAGGCTACTGCATGGCCAGCCGAGGCAGCCATTTGAATGAAATTATTTTCCATTATTAACCGGAAGGATTGTACTTTCAAATAAAAAAAGAAATTTGAGAAAATATTCAGTAGTTTTTTTTTATAGCATTTTCAAAAAAAAAAAAGTTATTTGGCGGACAGTGCATTTAAAAATGCCTGTTACCATTTGTGTGCGATTTCGAAAGGAACAAAATTAATATAGTAGAAAAAGAACGAGCACACCATTTGAACTGAGGTTTGTTTGTGCACAGCGACGCTTCCTTTTACTCCATAAACCATCGACTCAAGTCCTTCTTATGAAGGACTACCCAGTTGCTTGCCCTGCTTTGCGCTCCTTGTCAATACAACTTTCTTCCCGCTAGACTATCAAGTTCGTCGATAAAACAGACAGCTTTCGGTGAAGCCCAGAATCCAATTTAATGGTACACCTTCATAAAATTCGATAGGTCATCAGGTTTTATTGCCCCGACATCTCGTTGATTATCACCTGCGTTCAAAACTACATATATTCCACAGCAACACCTCGGTGGTAATGACGCACAACTCAATACGAAACGTTGAAACGTTGCGGTAACAAGTTTTCGAATGCAGCACGGGAGCCACCTTCTCTCCCCAGGGAGCCATAGACGAACACATTTGCGCCAATACTGAGGGAATTTGATTGGGTTCTCAATTATTCACGGTTATTGGCGCATCTCACTTGATTGGAGTTAGACGAATGCATCAATTAAAATGTAACTTTCGCCTGCCCTAGAAATTGCTATCGTCGCTGAAATATCCCCTGAGAGTCAAAGGAGTATTTGTTTTTTTTTTTTTTTTTTTTCATTTTAAAATCGACCGCAACACCACATACACCTACGAACGACGTCTGTCACCGCTGCCCCACAGTCAATGTTGTTGCAGGATAATTGGTAAATTTACTACGTTGATCAAAATACGTAATTAAACTGCCCAAGGTGTAATCATTGTTGATAATTGATTCATGTTTACATCCGAGCATGTTAAACCCCTGAAGGAGTCAATAATTGAACTGAGCGAGGGAGGACATGGCCTCCACAGTCCGTACGGCGTTGTAGTAACAAACAGCAACCCTTCAAAGACAACACCACAGATCCACACACACCCACACACACACAAACACACTCGCATGCGGTATAGATGACGTTCGGGGCCATTTGGCGTGTACCTAGGCGAAGGTGTGCGGTGGGCTCGGACTTGAATCTCTGTGGCACAACTCGTTAAGGACAATATTTTGATAGGATATCACCGTCAATTTTCCAATATATGCATCACAGGTGGTTATGCGAATATTTCGCCGCATGTTGCACATCCGACGAAGCCGTGTAGTGGTGCAGGGCCCACCCGCACACGACCAATTGTTGATTTTCAATTTGATTTCGCCTCGAGAGGCATTTTGGCCACAGACCAAAATCCGTGCATTGATTTATAGTGCGACTTTTGATGGCGACTCACATCTGCAGTAAAATAATTTAATTTGGGGCGGTTTCTTCGCCTCCCGCCCATCTGCTTACAGGATATATGTGACCACTTTGGGACAAATTCACAAACAAGCATCAGCACTGTGCCCCTGCTCCTTTTGCAAATCATAAAACACTAAATCGAAAAGAATCCTCTCACTGTATACGTACTCGTACGATAGCTACTAAACTAATGCGTGATTCCTGATTCCTCCCTAGTGCTTCTCGAGGGTGCGACAAAACGATACAATGGCCAAACGAAAATATATACCTTATATGTGCCCTCAGGGTGACATGTCGTAAGGATAAGAAAAGCATTTTTATTTCTGCCGCCCAGTTTCCTCTCTTTACGATGTTGTTAAAGGCGGATGCCGAATACAATGTATAAGTGCTTTAGTGGTGGTGCGCCTTTCAAAACTAACAAGGACTATTTAAGGACCAATAAATACGCAATTTTATAGATCAACCATCATAAAAAAGAGACGACTCTTATAGCTGGGTGCCGGGGGATTTAAACTAACACACCAGGAAGTATAATCGACCCCCGGCCCGCTTGACGATTATGTATGGTCGTAAAGAAATCGGAAAATGACACTTATTGCGTTCGTTGGTGCTGGTCAACACCCGGAGCTATTGTTATGACTTGTGACAGCACAGATTGATACCATCTCGTGTCAAAATTTGGGAGGCGTTCACCTGACATTATATGCCGCCGCACGATAGCCCCAACGATAGGAACAAACTTTAATCTGTACATTTGAATTTTGGAAGTTCCTCCTTTGATAGGTACTGAAACTGAAACTGTTCTCTGAGCACAATAAATATTGAAGATAACAATATAAATCACATCCCCTCATCATTTGCTGGGATCCACATTCCACAATTGAGGCCTTGTTGTACGTGCCAGCGTTTTTGTCACAGCCTACTATTTGTTTAGGCCGTGTTTACGCACGATTACGAGCGGGAGAGAGAGAGAGAGAGCGAGTATCATATACGCAGTCTGCAGCAAGTAAGAAATGCCAGTTGGTAAATGTAATAAAACAAAAAAAAACCGAGTTGCATTTACTTTATCAGAGCGAAGCACAAAATCAACGCGTGCAAGATAGGTCTATCTATATCAGGTCTATCTTTCGCCAGAGAGGATAGAGAGACATTTTGGGCACCAGCGCAGTGCATAATGGACTTGCATTTTGTCCCATCTCCTAGGACCGTTTGCTGATGCTACTCATAGCTACTTAAGTTCCACTTAAAATCTTTTTATGTGACAGCTTATGACATAGAAAAAGAAGACCATTATTTAAGTAGAACTTAAATCGCTATGAGTAGTATCAGCAAATCAGTATCTCGGGAAGCCAAATACCTGGGAGTTATCCTTGACAGCAAAATAAGATGGAAACATAAGATTGAACGTACCGTAAACAGAGCCACCAGATCGTTATGGATATGTTGTCGCGTCTGCGGTAAGAACTGGGGTCTTAGACCTCGGATGATATATTGGCTTTATTCGGTCACGTATGCTGCTGTGGGCTGGTGGACGAAGACTAACGAAGTCACCACAGTCAAAAAGCTAGAACGAATTCAACGTATAGCCAGAAACTGCATGACGGGCTGTTTACGCTCCACTCCTACTACGGCACTCAATGTCAACCTAGGTCTAACACCTCTTCAAAGTATTCACCGCTGTTCCATTCGAATAACTTTGAACCCTATTGGTATCAGGGAGGTCATCTGTCTTTACTCGGCACCAAGGAGCCTGCAAGCCCATTCAGCATGCCTCTTGATGACATGCTACCGGAATATGGCTTCCATAAAAACTTCTCTATAATCATCCGTCCTAGGGATGAATGAGAAAAATATAAACCCAATCCATCACGACTTGATGTCATCTGGTACACAGACGGTTCTAAGATGGAGTCAGAGACTGGCTCTGGAATCTACGGTGAGTCGCCCCAGGTGAACTTGTCAGTCAGCCTTGGGAAAAACTTATCCATATTTTTCAGGCTGAAGTCCTTCCAATTTACCATCTAAGTTCTAACACACAGGGAAAAACCACATTTATCTTTTCAGACAGCCAAGCAGCTCTCAAAGCTCTTGACTCACATTCATACTCATAGCTTGTCCGGCTCTATGTCGTCTTAGGAAAAACATCATAGGGAAAGAGATTGTTGATCCAGCAACTCTTGCTGACCTACACCCAGAGAAGATCCTTCCTGAATGCCTCTGGAGTGAAAAGATGGCTCTGGAAACCTTCCTGGGAAGGCACAATAGGCTTTAGTCCGCTCTGATCAAATATGTCAAGTATGCGCGACGCTCTTGGTATAATGATCGATAGGAGGTAGGTTCAGCAGCGTTTTCAGACCTTGTCGTGGTGTAGATTTTAGTGTACCCGTTATACCTACGAGGTACCTTTTTCAAATTCTTGCAGTAGGACAAGAGATGGCAGACGTCCCACTCAGTGCGGGACCGTCCCGCTATAAGGCTTTCGTCCCGCAAAATGTCCCGCACTGAAAATCTGCCGCGTAAAATGTTCCGCCTCTCAACTTGTCGCCCTTTTATTACTTCATTATTAAAGAAAATAAATTTCAGTTAACAATACGCAGAAATTTTAGCGCTAGCTCTAGTTAGCTAGAATCATAACTTACAAAGTGTGAAGTGCGCCTTAATCTGATGATGATGGTTCAGTGATCTGAGTGAAAGATTGGGTTAGTTTTTTTTTTTTCAAAAGGTTGAGGCAGTGGTCCCAGATTGAGGGAAATGGAAATGTTGAAAAAGAGGGACAAGTTTAAAAAATCTCTGTAAAACGTAAAATACTTAAAAATAAAATAATAACGTATTTTTCAGGACGAAAAATCTCAATGAAGGAATTGTTGAAAAGAGCCCATCGAACGTCTACGTAAGACTTCTTGTGCATCTGAATGCATTCACTCGTTTTGATATTATGTCTGGTAGAAAGGAAATTATTGTATAATACGTAAGTTTTTATGTGTTAGCTTATTTTAAGCTTGCTAAAGAAAACAGTTCAGTTTTTCTTATGACAACAAGTGCAAATTTCGAAACTCAGGGGAAAACTTAAGTTTTTATTGATAATAAAAGGGGACAACAATCTTCAAAGTCTGGGAGCACTGGGCACCAAAAAATCGAAATTCATTGCAATCTTGTATTTTCGTTGCCTATTTCTAATGCAAGCTCTGAAATGATATTCAGTTTTATAAAGAACTCATAGAGAGATGAGCGAAATCAGCTTTCTATGGAAGTATTGGAAGCAGAGCTCCTTGAAAAGCGACATTTTTCGATGAGTTGCAGGGAACTTAAGGTCTTTTGCGAAACTGACTTTGAAGAAAATCAAACAGTTTCGAAAATAACTTCATCCGATAAGTACTTAAATTTTGAGTTTGGCTTTCGGAGAATCGCAGCTTTTTTATATAAAAAAACTTTGATGTGTCTAACTAAACTTACCTATAAATTGCAATTAGAACGAAGACTGTTAATTTAAATCAGAAGTAACATAATATTAAGTGAGAGTGAGTTTTAAAAATGGCTTAGTCAATGCAAAGACTGGTCAAATATTATCTTTACATAAAATATTTATTATTATTAATATTAAGCAATGTTCCCTCTTGAATTCTGCCTTTTTTTAAAAATCGGAAAACTAAATACGTTGTAAGCATTTGCTTTGAATAAATTACATAAAATGTACAAATATGAACTAAAAGACGTTTAATTAAGCCAAATATTACTATTACTGCAACAAATAAAGTGTAAACTAAGAAAAAAAACGTTTTCTTTTCACTTCAAATGCAAAAATGTCCCGCCAGCTAATTGTTGGGGTCTGGCATCCCTAGGTAGGACTCAGTGTTAACAGCCTCCCACCAAATGACCGAGCCATAGGTCAGAATTGGTCTTACAATCGGTGTACACCCAGTGCACTATTTTCAAAATTCAAAATTTGACGGATTTTACTGCCCCATTGCCCTCTTTCGGAAGCGGTCTAACTTTGGGACGATTCATAAAAAGTAGACCACTTTCTAGATATGCTTCTCCAAGCGGAAGGTGAATCAGCGTCAAAACATTAACTTTTCAGTGAAAATCAATTGAATCTGTTGCTCTTAGCTTGAACTTCGGCGGAATATTCCAAAAACCAGAAGGTAGTCCAAACCAACGCCAGTTTGAAACCAAAATACTCCAGGAAGCATATTTAGATATTAATGTCAATCGGAAGCAAACGCCGAGTTGAACTAAGGTCCTGCGCAAACTTAAAAAAGAAACGCTTTCTATTGAAACGCACTTTACAAATTTCCACACAAATACCTGCATCTAATGTTGTAATAACGCGAATTCGACATCGCCAGCCGCACACACTTGATTCGCAAGCAAAATGCGCGCACAGCACAATACGCAGTTAAAATTTGTACAAATGTGCACATTTTCTGAGAAGAGCGACAACAATAATGAATCGTTACAGCGAACCGAAGCCTGGAGCCTTTTCATCTCCATCAGCACAGGCTTCATCGCTTCATCTCTCTTTGTCTTTATCCAAGCAGGGACTGCTGTACAAATGCATTGTTGCAGCAGCAGCAACTCTGAGGGTGAGGTAATGTCTATACGACGAGTAACTCCGGCCTAAGTAGAGTATAATTAATGAAAGGTAAACCCCACAACACTCTGTGCTGCCTTAAGTGTATGTACGCGGGTTGTCTACGCGAGTGAGTATAAGGTGCCTTTATGTATGCATTGCCCATTGTGATGACGAGTCTGATTTTGACTTCCTGCTTGGGCGCGAGAGCCTGCTACTCTGCCATCTTCGATGCATAAATTTCGTCCGCAATAGAGATTCATTATCCACTCGAAGATGAAAGGGCGAACCAAATGGGGCTTCTTCTTCCATTTTGGTAGCCACCCGCAGCACTCCATTCATGCCTCGCAGGTGATAAAATAGCAAGCGAAAAAGAAGCCCCAGATGCAGCCATAGATATACACAGAGACGCCCTATTCGGAGGTGTACTGCACTGCAATTGCAAATGCAAATGCTTAGTCTCGTATTGAGCCTTTCGCACTTTCTGAAGATGGACAGCCTGAACAATTTGTATCCGAAAGTGATCCATCTTATTTAATGGTCCGATTGTATGCTAAACAGCACCCACAATGCGCTGGCTAACCGAGCGCGAGGTCAGAGTTCTGTTTCGAACAATCTAATTAGCAGAAGACCGACGAAGAGGCGATAAAGGAGAACTTAAAACCACCTTGCGAATCGATTCGATTCAATGTGCACCAGAGCCTGTCGTGTTGCCGCTCAAACCAGCCTCTCCGTATCGGAGTCGGAGTCGGAGTCGGGGCCCGGAGCCACCCAACCCCCCTGTCATTTCAATAAAATGTTGAACAACGTCTCCCCCTCTGTCAATCGAGTACATGACATGCACATGATCGTAACGTATGTCTTAATCAACCCTTAAAGTCAAAGACCATGTACGCCCCACGAGAAAATCCCAAAAGCAAAAATTAATCTTGTTTTCCACTTGAACTTAAAAACTTCCACATTCACCTTGCAAGGATCCCTCTTCAAAGTATCAATACCGCATGTACGTTGTGCCAGCGAGTGATCCGAAAGAAGACAACCCCTCGAATAAAAATCCCGAATGAGCTTTATTAAATTCAGCCGCCCCAACCCCTGCGTGGAAATTGCTCGATTTTTGGTAATTTTTCTTTGTTTGCTATTTTAATACGTTAACGAAGCAGAAGAAGATGAATTGCGGCCGCCTCACCCACAGCCCCGTATTGACAGCGCGCCCTCGCTTACATACTTTAAGTATACGCACACATGCGGATGGATGTATTTCTATTTTTACCTGGGTTCATTGGTGGTGGAAAACCACCCCCATGTGCGGAGTTGCTCTCTCCGGCAGTTTGCATATATGAAAGATGGCATCTTCCTCTGACAAGCTTGTTCGCGGTCCTCATGATTCATAGCCAATTGCTCTCTCATATTCTGCGTCTGTGTTGTTATTAATCTTCGTGAGAAATCCGCTTGAGTATGAAATTAAAATCACACCCCAGAGATGCTTATTGACAATCTAATTTTCGGCGCGACTCGACTCGGTTCCTTTTAATCCGAACGCTTTTTAACTATTCATCCAAATATTCGGAAGAAGCCGAATTTATTAAGATTAAAGTGCAGCTAGCAGCCACCCGCTTTCTGTTGACTGGGCACATTTGGGGGTAGGTATTCGGCGAATCACTCTCTGTAGATACATCAACTTTCTGAGTAGAATTTTTTCCTGTTTATCTCGCAGCATACGTTTGGAATGCACTCCTTCCTCTGGCGGGGTGATTGATCGCTTTCAGCAAATAATTGGACCATGGCCGAAGTGGGCGACGAAAAAACCCGCTCTGTCCGTCTGTCGCCTGCGACAATCGGCCGAATTTAATAAACCGAATATCTAATTGATCGATCGCCGGCCGCCTTGATGCGTGATATGTGTGCGATGCGATGAACCGGTAGTGATGATGGCCGGGTTGACCAACTGGTGTTGGCTTGATTGACTTGGAGTTACTCGCGCTAATATTGACCATCAATTATTTTATCGAGGATTATAAGAGCTCTTTTTTTTTCGTTTCTTTTTGTTGGCCTCCACTGCAGGGTAAAGTTAATCTATATGATAATGGATTGCTTGTCAGTGAATCGAATTGGAGCTGCTGACAGGGAGACTTTTATGTTTTCTTATTTGAGTTGACCATTTCCAATTGGTGACTGCGCACAGTGGGTCCAATTAGAAGGATTTCCGATTGAGTTTGTCCTCTGATTAGAGAGTTGTTTTGGTGGGAAATGTGATGAAACGTGATCGCAAAATGACGGTGGTCCAGCTCTGAGCAATTTCAGTTGTTTCGCGGTCGCCAAAAGTGGAGGAAGATCAGCTTAACAACCTTTCTGTTGAGACTACGGACTCAAAGCGACGCACTACATAATTCTAGTTCAATTTTACTAGAACAATTTGTAAAACGAATGGAATTCGACTGTCAAAACTTTCGGAGAGCGCGGAGCAACTGAAAGGAAGGTCTTCTGATCGATATCAAAGCCAACAGATGCAAAACCCGAAGAACTGTATTGAATCCATTCATCTTGACAGTGGATGTGTCAAACCCTGGAGCGATTAGACTAAAAATCAAGTTCATAGTTCTATCACGCTGAAGGCCCTTCTGTGGCTTACTGATTGAGCAACTTAGGCATTTTTAGTTTTGCTCTGGAATCAGTGGCAGATGCTGTCGAACAAATCCAAACTAGGGTTTAACCGGCTTAATAACACCCACTTAAGCTTTTCAAATTGTTTCCATTAAAATAAAAAATTACAAGCAAGCCTCCTCCAGGAAGCCTGTTGGTTCTCTTGAAAATTTACCACAAAATTCTTCATATTTTTTTAATGAGGACACGTACAATTTTAGAATATATAACAAGGTACATTTACACCCAAAACTAGACCTAGGCTGGTTGTCTCTGCTGCTTTGAGCACGACTGTCAGCATACCTTTTCTGAAAACATCAGCCAAATTAAACTGGGCAAAGGTGGGAAAATCTCGGTTCGCCGCAAAGGTCCCAAGGAAGCTCACTGGGACGTTCGCAGTAGTTCACACATTTTAAATGATGCGATAGTTCGGCAGTGTCAAGAACACAGCCGGCCCCAGCTTTGATATTGAAAAACCTTCGCCCGTAGCATTGATCTGAGAGCTTGCCAGCCAGTGTCCAAGACATTCCGTTGTCGTCCGAAGGTTTGACTTACATCCCCAAAACCCAATACTGTGGACTACCTCCGACTCCAGAAGACGCACTCCGTACAGTTGATGCTGGTCCCCTTGGCTTTGTGTGCTCAACAAATCACGTTCAATAGCAAACACCCCCGGCGGTCGGCATATGCTCTTCCAACAGAAGCATCTGCAGGAGCCTAAGCACTCAATTTGTTCTTTGTGCGTCGATCAAAAATGTCTGCTTCCAGAAGCCACATGATAAATGATGTTCACTTCTTCAGAGCTCTCATTAAACTGTCGACGGAATCGATGCGACTCTTTAGCGATCCTTTGCGTTCTCGCGTACGGATGTGGTCTCACTCCCGGCCACGTTAAAAGGTTCTTTCGAAAATCGTCGATGATAAAAATCGCAAATCAAGTCTACACCTTTTGACGACGGATCAATGGTCGGACAAGCAACAGCGCGCTTTGAATAAGGTCGGCAGCATGATGATTCAATCTGTGAGTGCATCAGCAGCGGCCCACATTCGATGACTTGCACTTGTTTGGATTTATGTTTTGACAACAACAACAACAACAACAACAACAACAACAACAACAACAACAACAACAACAGCAGTAACCTCTTCAATCGATGAGTCTCGAAAGAGGTAAACGCACGTTTATCCACAAGAAGAAAGAGAAACAAGAAACGAAACGAAAAGAAGCCATTCGGCAAGCGGCGTGCAAAATTGACAAGGTTCTTCCCTCGATCGGGGCTTGTTAAACTCCATTTCTTCCGCTTGGTATGCCAGTGGCGTGCCATCGATAATCAAAACCAGACAATAACGATAGTTGATCGTTATTCAAAATTTTATTTATTGGGCTGAGCGTGGAAATCAAAGGCTGCCGGCTGCCGCCACCCTATTTGGTATGCGTCGGCGCGATCGCTGTTCGGGAGCATTTAGTGATCGCATTAGGATTTCCCCGCAGCCGTATACACTTTATAGACACTTATTGGTTTCTGATTGGCATGGACAGAAAAATCCGTATTCGAATTCGAAATGAATGAGCAACAAGCTGTTGCGGTTGTTGCTTCGACAATTTACAGCACTTTGAGCGTATTAATTGCCGTGCGATTATACGATTACCCAAGGTGATCGTGGCGAGCCATAAGTCACTCTGCTTTCGCACAAAGGAACGACGAATAAATTCCCAATCAGACCAATAAATCGCGACATATCCTGCGAAGGCAGAGCGCAATTTGCATATGGCGTTGTTCTTGCTTTTCGCCAGTTTTCGGGTGAGGGATAGAAATCAATATCCCTGTGGCTGTCTGTAGGCGCGCGTGGGATTAATGTCAATGGACAGATAATGTGGCGCGACAACCGCTTCGAAGGGAGTGAACCAACGACGACAACGGAGCGAACAACGATTTGATTCATTGCCACTTTAAAATGAGACATCGCTCGCCGGTCGTTCGAGCGAGCGGCCGACCCAAGAAGAAGCATATACTGGTATAGAACGGCGAGGACGAACGAGTCCGTGCTCTGGTGCAGATTGCACCACTTTGATGACTCCAACAAGGGGATATGTCATCGTTGGCGCGATCGAAATTGGATTTAAATGCGATCACGCGTGAAGACTGAAATTAATGATTTTCCACCTGTCAGTGTCACTGGCCTTGACAGACAAAGCTCGTACCATACCGAATCAGGCCGCATATTGCCAAATATCAATCACATCGATGCCGCCGCATCGGGGAGTCGGAGACTGCTCCAAATCCGAATCTCCCTCCCACCGTTTGCGAACCTATTAATTTGGGGATCAAAATGCGATCGCTTCGACAAAAAGAAACAAAAAAATAACGCGCCCTCGTCGTTGTCGTTGTCCGCCTGGCCAGCAGGCCATACAATGCCAACTATATAATAAGTATAATCAGAAGGTGTCAATCATAATAAAAGATCCATTAAAAGTGATCTTGCAGTGAGCGGGCCGGTAGAAAATGTTGAAAAGACAGCATCCTCCATCAAGGCCCCATCAAACCATCAGAGCACATCTAGAGAACAAAATCACATCGATGTGCTTCATTGGCCACATCAGACAGGCATGGCGATAGCGAGAGAGAGTGTGGAGGAAGTCGTACCCGTACGAAGGTTCAAGAACTGGTATCTTCCTCTCCTGATAGATACACGAAATGGCAGATGCAATACCAATTTCGATTAATTCAATCTACCATGCATCTAAGAAGTAAGTTGCAGCAGCACCGGCACCAGCAGCCAGCAACAGCTACAGCCGCAGCAGCATCATCCAGCAGCTAGCAGCAACAACACCACATGGTCGGTCAATTCACCGCCCGAAGACGATCGATCCGTCAAGGTGCCATCGAAACGAACACGCTGTGATTAAAAAACTGCTGCTCCTCCTCGCGGTGCAGCGAGTAGTGGTGTGTGGATCACGGCGAATGTGAATCTGCGCTGCGCTGCGATGCGATGGATGGACGGAGGATGGACTTACCCGCGAATGGCATATACGAATGAGCAAACAGACAGACTGGCATTTGATTATTGGCTTCCATTCGGTGGGAATGTATCGGTCCGGCGCACGCGGGATATTCATCGGGCGACGTTGCCCTCGTCAGGTGGAAATTATCGTCAAAATAGCAGCCAAATGGAAGCTGCGCATGCGAAACTTGTTATTATGAATGGCCGTTTTGTGCGTTGCAGGAGAGCAGGAGAGCAGGAGAGCAGGCGAGTAGGACAGATGACAGAATGGTTTTGGGTATTTGTTGTCGTCAAGCGGTTGTTGGCGGTAGGTCAGTTTTGGTTACTCAAAAAGATGGAGTATGATTCGCGCATTTCCAAAGTTCACAATCCGACAATCGTTGGGCTAACCAGCAATGGCCCAACGGCTTTGATAGATCTCTGCAACGGGCAAAACTTTGTTTAGCTTAGAACAGAGACATAATTTAAAAACTGTGTTTACCAAGTGGTATTCTTGTCTTGTTTATGCATCCTAGGCTGTATTTCTAAGCCCTAATTTAAAGAAGACAAGTCAAAATACTCCCCGAAGGCTTCATACCGCACTTCCTGATTGACGGGGGTGCCTGCTCTATAGCTGTCTTAGGTCCCCGGTAGTTTTTTTTAAGGAGTTTTGCACATTCCTTATTGACGGTGGTGCCTGCTCTATAGTCGTCTTAGATCTCCGATAGTTTTTTTTAAAGATCTTTGCCCATTTTTCCTTGTTTTCTGTAAGTTCTTTTTTTTCTCGAGAGCACCAACTTTACGACAGTCAGTCTCTTCCGCACAATGCTCAACTTGGAGTGCCAGGCCTTTGTTTTGACCAAAGGACTCCCGCCATTTGCCTATAAAGCCCAGCCAGTCCTGAAGAAAATCCCAGCTCTTTTCAATTTCCATACAGGCCACCTTTCCGCAAGTCAGACTTAAGTCTAGACCAGTTATACAGCACAAACGAGGACAAACACTCTTCTTGATTGGTTCAACTACACTCGTTCAACGAACCCCGAACCTTCTCGATTCCCTTGACAACCAAAACACCTAATTTAAACAATAAAAATACGACTGCCCGCATCTAATTTGTGTTTAAGCCATCTGCTATCTGCATACAGAAACAGAACCCTTTGTCTTTAGGTACCACTGGAACTTTTTTTTTAACAAATTCTACATGCCAATTGTTACACCCTTCTCAGCATATTTCGTGTCTGCATACATGTGGATCTCGAAATACATTTGTTCTTTCCGCCGAATCGAAGAAACAAAAAGCTGATTGATGATTAACAATTTATCAAGCGAACATCCCCTCATTTGGACGGGGAAACCTTAGCCCAGCCGCAGACGTCGGACGCTTGCACACGCAATCCTTTTTGGAAACCTCATCAACCATAGATTTCACATTCGACCATCGAATATTTATGGCACTTTGTTTGGACCGGTTACTCCTGAAAACTGGGCGCGAATAACCCGACCCATCAATCTAAATCGAAGCTAATCCATACGTGACTTGCCATTCGTCAATTGTTGTTTCTCCTTCTTGATAAGTATCTCGGCGATGGCCATGTATCTAATTAAATATCCATCAGTGTGTAAACTTCCAAAAGCGGTGAGAAATTGCCGATTTCTCATCAAAGGAGGTGCCGCACTGCGATATATAGCTCATAAGATGGTACATTGGTTTAATGAGTATTGAGCGGCGTCTTTTCTCCTGCACAGATCCTTCCGGAAAATTGCCCCACAAACACACACACAAGGCTGCATCCTCCCGCATGTACCTTTGATCCCGGGGAAATGTATGCGCAGCTAGAGACCGCACCGCAAACAGTGTGAGGCGAATACTCTGCCATCAATTTCGAGGGCGGCCCGTTGATAACGTCCCAGGCTAGGGCATTTTGTTGTTTTATTGGTTTAGGTGCAATAAAACCATGCAACAGTCGCATGGAAAGAAAATTATAAAGGAATCATAAAATCACACAGTCTCGAATTTCACGGGCATCAGCCTGGAGTTTCCGGCGAAGTTCCATACACAGCTTGTTTGCTTGTTTGGAACTGATCTGCTTTATGCACGAGCCAACAGCGCATTGTCCCTCCGACCGACAGTGTGGGTGCTCCAGAGTAGGCCCCATAAAATTCGGGAATAAGGGGGACTAAGGTTATTGAATTGAATCCTAATTTGTTGACATTCCGATGATAATTATCAGGCTTTGTTTGAATACGCCCTATAAATCCCGATAAGGAGATGTAAATGTTTGCTCGTTTGTCGCCAAACAAAGTGCAGCGTTCCGTGTACATATGTATATATAGTGATGCACCTGCGGTACGGAAATGAAGTTCAACAGATGATGCAGAGAGTTGGCTTATCTCTCGCGATTGTGTAATAATTTTCGAGGACTTCTTACACTTGATGATTGATATTACAATGGCGGCAATTGTTTCCGTGCACAGGCTTCACAAAAGCGATTCCCGGTGCGTGGGGAATTTTGTTAAAAGGTACCTGAGGAGATGCTTTACCCGGTAGCGATGGGAAATATTCCCTGTTCTAAGGTGTATCAGTTTTGAAATTCCATTTGGGATCTGTCGAAAACTAAACAATCGTAAAGGTTCGGTACACGGTGGCTCACCTTTATGCAACTCATCAGTGCGCATCTTGAAGTTGTACGACTTATTCGTATCCACGGTTGCCACTTGAAAATAAAGTTTGTGTCCAAAATTGGAAATAAAAATGACCAACTGTAGCTAAAAATGACCAAAGTTATTTAAGTCCGAAATATTTGTTAACCCAGAAAAAATACGCTTTAGGTTGCATACAAATTGAAGTCAAACGTCTTTTTTCATTTCGTAAACAAATTACCAAATGGAATCAAAAAGGACCATGCGACCAAGAGAAAAAATAATGACCAAATTTGGTCACAAATGACCAATGTGGCAACTGTGCTCGTATCTATTCCTTTGATCTGAAGAAGGTCTCTGCGGACTCTGCGATGAGTCCAGTGAAATCCCAGCCCTGATCCACAAAAGATTGAAATACTTGGGCAAGTGCCAACCGTACCATCAGATAGATGAGGAAATACTGTCACTGGAGCCAGCTCTCATCCTTAGATTCTCAAAGGAAACTGGACTGGAGAGAGGGCTGTAGGACGGATATCTTCCGCAAAGGAGAAAGAAGGGTAAAAGACCCTCTTAAATGATTCCGAAAGGAATAATACTGTGAGGGCAACTCTTTTGAGGGAGTAGACCTCTCTGAGGCGTAGGCAGGGGGTACAAAATACCAAAAGGTCACAGTACAACATCCCCTTTCAGATAATAAGAATAATAATCTACACGACAGGAATGAACTTCCGGCCAAATCGAGCTCGATGGTTTTGTGGTGGGTAGCTCGCTTTGCTCGCAGTGAAGTATACGTATATATTCTTTGTGCAGATCAGCCCTCAAGAAGCAAGACCCTCTAGAGAACGGTGCAAGCTACTTGCTGCCACCCAAAACTCAGGAGTCCCGTTTTAGCGTACATGGTCTTCTCCGAAACACGGTTGTCGTTGGACCTCTCGGAGGTCGGAACTATAGACGGCTTGCTCTGTGACAGGGCTCACTCGAAACGACGCCTCTCTTTCGATCGATTTCGCTGCACTGAGAAACCACGTTCTGTCGTAGAGGTCTCTCTGAACTCCACCAGCTGTTGCCATAGTCTGCATTTTAAGGTATAGCCTGATATTTGAAGCTTCTCAAAAGCTTCACTATCTGCCTTAGGACAATAAATCTGTGTGAGTTGAGACTGTAAGCACTTGTTGTCCGATCTCCCAACTGTCCAAACGTGCTGCATAGTTAATCGCAATTAAATAAGACTAAATATGAATAAATATGAAACACAGACCCCCATAGATGAGTCTTTTCAAGTTCCACCATCAGATAGGCACTCAACTAATACTAATCCACGTCTCAGTAAGCATATCGCCTCATTTATTAGCCATCATGCACTGGCAAACACTTTGGCCACTGGGGTTATCCATCCGCCCAGAAGGGAAGGCAACAATTTTCCTGAGCTTCCTCTCAATCGGCGATTATATGCAAATAAAAATGTCAAATCCTCCTAGCCACCCACTGTATTCTGGCCGCGGCGAGAGCCAACAAGACCCCAGAGCCGCAGATCAAAAGATATGCTGCACTCGATGGAGCTCTTATCGTTCATAAATCAGCTTTTGTTACAGGCAGGCGGGCGTGCGTATCTTCGCAGCACTAACTCCAACTGTGACTCCTTTCCGGATTTGGCGTTCGTCTGCACGCAGAATTGAAGCCGCCAAATTAGGTCATCAACTCCAAAAGCAACCGTCATATCTATAATAAATCTATGAGTCTCGAGAACCATCCGAAGTCGCATTGTATGCAAATTAGTGCGGCCACGGCAAATCGAAGAATTGGAACGGTTACAGTTTACTCTTTTCTTTCGAATTCAAATGAGGACGGGGGTCGTTTCGGTTGCGCTTGCGCTAGCGGTACACACAAGTTCATCGCTCCATTCATCCATAGTGCGAGTCTATGGTCGTCGTGTCTTTCTAAATCCATAACTCGGGAGTGTCTTCCTTGAAATCCGGCCCCCATATGACGAAGACTTGTGTCTACCTCTACATACACCATACACAATCGCTCCAGCTCCACGGTAGCGCGCTGCTAATGTGTTCAAAGTTATTACACACAAAGTGGAAAGTATCTCGCTACAGCTTGTAGCCGGTCGATGGTTTGCTTTTGGCTCCGCTCGCTGTATAGTTAGTATGAGCTGGTACAAAGGAAATCGGTCGGGTCACAGAAGCCAGGTAGTTAACCGACAATTGTATTTCTCTTTAAACCTAAACCACACGTCAGCGGACGTTTCTATTGTTTTCGTAGAAATTATTTCCATGTTGAGTGGTGCGAGTATGTATTTCACTTGTGTTTTGTTGAGGTTTTTATTTTTTTTTTTTGGAAATTAATAACAAAATTTCACAGGCCGTATCATCATCGCACTGCTGTAGTACACAATGTGGCTGTACGACCCTTTAAGTTGACCATTTTGTCCAATGGACTGCTACTACAGTTCGTTTGCCCGCCGAGTGTGGGAAATTTTGTCATCGTTACTGACGGTTCGTATACCTACCTAATTTAGACTTATTTTTTTATTTTATTTTGCCTTTCGTCTTGGTCGTTTAATGTTTTTTAATATTTTTCTGTTTAATTGGTTTCGAGTTTGTGTCATAAGTCTTTTAATTTCCTCCCTTCGCCGAGTGGATTGATGGAGGTATATATACAAGTACCTAAAACCTACATGTCTATCTTTGCTCTATACAAATAATTAAGCGTTTTTCTTACTACTGCGTTACTGTTTTGTCTGAAGACGGAGAGGCGCGCATTTTAAATATGTGTTTCGGAAGTGCCAAGAGAGCAGATATGATCCGTAATATGCTCTTAGAAAGTTAATTAAATTGTTAAGTCAATTAGGTGCGTTGGATGGCACTGTGTGGTCTATAATGCGGGTATCATCGCATGGGAAGTGTGAGGTTGTAATAAAAAAATATGATATGAGGCGGGCACCTAAAATCTTTAATCTATCGTCGTTAATTGTGTGATTTTGTGTTTCCGAGAAAACCACAAGTGGGTAGTAAATTATGAAAGCTGAATCTTTATGAATTTTTCAACAGTCCTCATGGGTTTTAGTGGCATTCGGCGAACGTTAAATCTTCGAACTGAATCAGCGTTCCAAAGGACGCAGGGTCGATTGAGACTATTACTGAGTCCGTAACGTACAGCACAGTTGGCTTTCGGCTTTCGGCAATCGGTCCTAGATCAATCACCTCTGAAGACTGCTTAGTATAAAGAAGTTAAGATCTATTCACCCATTTAGAGGTGTCCGTTCGCAGAAAATTCCGATACGAAAGTCGAATCTGATCAGAACTCAAATTGGGATCCAAGGATCCGAACAAAATAAATGAAGCACACAAACGCGTTCATTTCACATTAAATTATTCGGCAGCACTTAGTTGTCGGAGAGCGGAGATAGAGAGAAAAAATTTGCAGTGTAGCTGTCAAAAGTAAGTGTTATAACGCGGTTCCACGCAATGCGATAAGATGCGCCATATGTCAGGGAGAATTTTTCCGAAAGTTGAATCCAATCTCGAATGCAATTTCTCCGACTTCGCACAAATCGGAGAAAATTCCGTTCCGAACGAATACCTTGATAGGGGTGATTACGTCAATGATAACTGAGTCAAAATGCTCAACACTTAATGTGAGATAGAGTTTAAAAAAATTCCAAACTTTTTCTATCGCAAGACACCCAGCTAGATGATCTTTCCAGTTGTGCTTCCCTCAACAGTGTGCAGAGTGACGGTCAACAAATTGCTGACGGATCGGACTTATAAGTTTGTTTAAATAAATAAAAAAAAAAAATTAATAATTATCTATTAACTTGTACTTAAATAATTAAATTTATAACTAACTAATAAATATCTATTTTTAAATAAATAAATATATTTATGCAACTAAATTTAGTTATTCCTACCTATTTATCATAAAAGTTAATAATAAATTACTGTTGAAAATGTATCCCCTAAAATCAATTCATAATTATTTTATAAATTTACCAATTTAAATACCTACATAAAAAAATTTAATTAATAAATATTAACTTATATTTAAACAGTCAAAATATATTAATTAAATTCATAATTAATTAATATCTATTTTTAAATAAATAAATATATTTATATAACTAAATTTAGTTATTCCTACCTATTTATCATAAAAGTTAATAATAAATTACTGTTGAAAATGTATCCCCCAAAATCAATTCATACTTTTTTTTATTTTTAATATTTTATAAGTTTACCTTTTTAAATACATAAAAAAATTTAATTAATAAATATTAACTTATATTTAAATAGTCAAAATGTATTAATTATATTTATAATTAATTAATGTCTATTTTTAAATAAATAAATATATTTATGCAACTAAATTTAGTTATTCCTACCTATGTATCATAAAAATTAATAATAAATACTGTTGAAAATGTATCCCCCAAAATCAATTCATAATTTTTTTTTATTTTATTATTTTATAAATATACCTATTTAAATACATAAAAAAATTGAATTAATAAATATTAACTTGTATTTAAATAGTCAAAATGTATTGATTATATTTATAATTAATGAATATCTATTTTAAAATAAATAAATATATTTATGCAACTAAATTTATCATAAAAATTAATAATAAATTACTGTTGAAAATGTATCCGCTAAAATCAGTTATTATTAGTTGATTTTTATCATTTTACAAGCTTATTTAAGTACATAACTTATCCCACGTATGCCAAAGTGCAAGATCAGGCGACAGATGATTAAAAACAGGTGAAACAGACAGGCCCCTTCTTTGATTTGACCTCTCTAGATTTGTGCGACACTTTTCCATAATACTCAGACCGCAACATCATGTAAGCCTTAGAAAACTAGACGTTCTACACGTTATTCAGAAGATCATGGGTTAAGCTCAATAGCCGGTTTTAGAGGTTAACGCCGGCTTGCTATAGGGGCCTCATTGTCTAGTGTCTTAGCTAGGACATCCACCACAGCGGTGTATTCCAACTCACATGTAGGTGCCCCAAGCCTATACCGAAGTCCAAGTCACACCAGCTTCCCCTTCTAACGGAAGCCCTCCGAGCTTCTCCCGCCGTCTCTTTCTTCGAACGATTCTTTAAATTTGAAGATTTGCGCAAACCATCTTTGCACGTGCATATGAAAGGAAATTCTTTTTACAAAATCCTATCACAACAAAAAAATATACATCCTGCTCGAAAGTCCCCCTCGCCAGGAGGATTATTACAGGCGATTACCTCATAAAGACCACTACCAAGGTATAGAAACTCTTTATGGATTTTCGCAGAGATTTAGGATGTCAACAACCGATCAATTCGATCGGCAATTACAGCGACAGCAGACCGAAGCGATTGAGTGACAAGTACAGCACTTACAAGCGACTTAAATTCGCAATTAATCTGCGGTTTCTTTATTCTGTTTACACTCTTTGTGCCGTGCAGTGCGTTTCCTTCATGCTCGATGGCGCATCCATCTACGTGTATACGAAAACCAGAGGAGCGCATTGAATTGAATACAATATTCGATACTAGACAGAGAGGAAACTGCCACCACAACAATTGTTATATTTGTTGGCGAAGCGATGTACCCGGAGGAGTGAACGCTAGGGTGTACGCTTACCTTAACGCATCGACAATTATTCGAATGGATGAGCTCGTTCCTCAAGACGACGAATGGAAAATAAAATAATTGCACATGCTGGTATGTAGTTATATGGTGTGCCGCCGACGCCGCCGCCGCCGCCACCTCAACCGCCACCGTTCAGCTAGAGGTGACAAATTATTTACGGAACTAGCAAGTGCCTATATACGCAGCACACACATACGATCCGTTTTTTGGTTATACACAAAATCACTGAACTTGCAACAACGTCATCACACCTTTGGAATTCCGACAAGCGAAACAAAAATCCGATTCCAATTGACTTGAAGGCAAACAATGTTCCCGTGGGATAAAAATGCATCGCAACTGATTTCCTTAATCACTGCCACAGAGTGGCACTTCGGATGCGATGTCCGATCCCGATGACGCTCAGCACAAAATAATCAATCGTGTTTGCATCGCCTGCTGATTAACCAGTTGTCGGTCCTGCAGCCAGCCACCATCGCCGAGTCGGGGCCTCAATAGCAGGGTGACAAACAGTGCCGATTTATTTGATTTTCGCCGACAATAATTTGGATCACATTGGTGGTGCGAATAATTGCAATTGATTTTTTCAACGTTATCCCTGGACACTGGGCACTGGATGTGTGCCTCTCCGAGGACAATTATTTTGCCAATGTTGCTATTCGAAAAATGCTCCTGATATTGTCAGAACGCTGTGTGTTTTCTCGGAAGGGCTTTGATTTCTTGGGCATTCAGACGTTTTTACTCTCGCCGTTCCTGACACAAAGCTAACCGGGAGGCGATTGGTTCTCACGAGTTACGCTTACGCGTCTTATCAATTATGACAAATCTTTCTGAGTGGTTAACTTGTTGTTGGTGTTGGTAGTTCTGCCGTTGCTTCTCGTCCTATCGCTGGCCCATCATCATCATCACTCATTCATGTATTCACCTGATTCATGCGGGGCATGTACACTTTTTGTGCGCGTTGTCCGTGTGCTACCCCATGTGCATGTGCAGCCACCCAAAGACAAAAGAAAAATTGATAATTACATCGACATTGGAAAGTTATTAATTGCGTAGGGATGGCGGGCAGGGGACGGCTCGTTGTGTGATGGCGGTGCAACCAACTTTTTTCCACTTATCCCTTACAATTCGATCAGAATGACAGCTCGTACAGATTGACGACATCACTAGCGCTGTCACTGGCAACAGGAGTGCTGATGGAGATGATGACAATGCAACAAGAAGCAGCAATCCACCAGGCAGATCTAATTCTGAGCCGTTGCGACTGGTTACCGACACAGTCGCACCCTGCAAGTGTCATTATGTATTGTTGACATTTGTGTGTGGCGCTTGGGCAGATGGTACACGGCAAGAAACACGGGCCTTTGGAAAAGGTTTGAAAGCATCAATTAAATCGTATGGGCTAATTGATGATTATATAGTAAGACTCCCACAGTAGAGAGGATTGGACCCCTAACTAAGGAGTTGTGTCGCTGTTGATGGAGCTGCCTCCCCAGTGAGGCATATGTGGGTCTGGTGGAGGGCATACGCTCCAGCAGACGGAGTCGCTATGTTAATACCGCCTTTTATAGGGCATGGCAATAGAATTTGAGTTCAACACTAAATTTATTGCATGGGGGTTGATTAAGGAAAGGTCCGTTTAAGAAGATAGGAATGATGGTTATTTTAAAGAAAAATTAAAGTTGAAGGTATTATAGACGCCATCATGCTTAACTACTTTTTGGCAGGTGTATGCGCTTGGTCAATCGGGCAGAACTTTCCTACAGGAATCTCTGGCTAGACAGGGCGCAGCGGAGCCCCTCATAGGGCCTGAACCATTCTGCGGCATAGAGGAACACACCCTACGAGAAGAGTTCAGTAGGATGGAAAAAGAAAAAAGAACCGCGGTCTTTAAAAATATCCAAAGCCTGAGGCGAGCTATGAAACTTCTAGGGAACTAAAACCTAAAAAGGTTCAAAGCACCGATACATGCTTAGAACCTTTTTAGGTTTTAGCAAGTAAAAATAGCCCAAGAATCCTAACAGGTCTCCTCACGGGAAACTGTAGACTTAGAGAACACCTGAGGAACCTAATAATCTTATGGGGTTAAATTCAAATTTAGATAAAATTCCTTTTCATCCTTATTCTAGTTATAAAGACTTAACAGGGTTTTGTTATCATAATTTTATTATTAACTATATTAACCGCAGATTTTGCGATGAGAGCGCTGGAACCAGACCTGTGGAGCACTAAACCATATGAGGATTAAATATCTGGGCAAGTACCAGTTACTCGATAAGGATATCCAAACCATGGGCGAAGTACTCATCCTCAGATTCATAAGAGAAACTGGACTGGATAGATTGCTCTAAAGTTGATATTCTCGCCAAGGCTAAGGCAGGGCAAAAACCCTCAAACACGGTTCTCAATGGAAACTTGGGGCGATGGGGCGCTGGAAAAGGGCACAAACCTTTCCAAGGTATAAGAAGGGGGCACAATAGACCCTCTCCATTATTATTATTATTATTATTATTATTATTATTATTCCCACGCCTCTTTCCCCCCCAGATCCCGCGCGAGCTGGGGTCCATTTACACCGAGTACGACGGCAATTACAATTTGCAAGTCGTATCGGCACTTTTATTAGGGTTGCTCCAGGAACTTTCGAACTATTCTGCACGTATTTAGGATGACTGCTTTCGACATTTCCTGTAGGAGATGTACACAACACAACAGAAAGTGTCGGGGGCGGCTCCTTCTTAAGTGCGTTCACTTGAAGTTTTCTTGCAGTTTCGAGTTTATTTGTTGACCGCTGCCCAAAAACTATACGCTATTCTTAAGAAGTACTATTACTTAAGTCAGTCAATGAAGGTGCACTCAAATTGTCAGTCAACGGGTCGCTGAAGAAAATAGTCTCACTCGACAAACCCAACCAAACCACTTTTTACAGTGCACCAAAGAAGGAGGAGATCTGCGCGTTCATGGCACGATACGCGACAAAACATCACATTCGCTTCGCGCTACCCGGTGTGTATCGATAATGACGAAAAGATCAACCAGAGTAACAAGAAAGACAAACGCAAAGCGCGACTCAAAGTGTGCAATTACCCGTCTCTGGTGCGCAAAAGATAATTGTCCGTGCGTCTGCTGGCAGTGAGCTTAATAATTGTCGACAATAATTGCCGCGGAAAGTACACGTAATTGGAATCGTGCGGTGACAGTCGACTATTGGCGTCCGATTTGAACGCGATCCCCTCGCAAGTGCGATGCACTTTTAATGTGATCAGTCCCCGGGAACCAATCGCAGTCAAACCGCATCAATTAAATCAATGGCTGTGAATTGTGCTTGTCTTTCTCACAGACCGCCCTGGCACTGGCACGCCCTCCTTTAATTAAATAAAAGTGCGTGAGCACGATTACACTTTTTTCCCGCTTATTTCTTCCGTGACTTTCAATTAACCATGGCAGAGAATTGCGTATCCGAGGGATGATTTCAGACTCTCCACTGCCGGGAGTCTTGTAATTTCCGCTGTCGCTGCCATAAAGAACCGATTGATGACACAGATTGCGGGCCGAAAAATCTATTACCTTCTAATTACCCGAAATGACACACTTCCCACTTTGTCTTGTATTAATGAGGAAACATTCGACCCGCCGCACCTGATGGTCCGCCTTATCGCAGATGACTTTGCCAGCCCTATCAATAGCCCAACTGAAAGCTACAACTCCATTGAGCCACAAATTGGGCAACGCATACCTACACCTATTTCTGGGATGCCACCAACGTTGAGGAATTAAGGAAATTCTTTACGGAACGACATCACCACAAAACCATTCACCAACAACAGTGTAATAAATGGTTTATTAATAACGCAAAGGTTCTTAGTGCATGATGGCCCCGAACGCAAACCTGCACCGAGCGACCGCAGACCCCGAAAGGCGACTCCACCAACAGAAAAATGAATTACCAGATTAATGGACAGCATAAATCACATTATCGCTTCTTCTACGGGAAAAAGAGCGTTTTTTGGACCGAATCGAGAGAGGAAATAACCGATTGCTGGCGTCGGCGTTCGTGTAAATCGAATTCATGTTCCGTTGCACGCTGCACACAGAACACAGTGTCGCCGCCACACCCGCCCCACCCACCCCACCTGTGTCGCATCGCCGTGGAAGACAAATCGCACCTTCTGGGATTGTGAACAAAATAAATCTCATAATGAGTTACGATAAGACGATTTCGACAGAAATACAAATCACCTGCAATTGATCTTGAAAAGGCAGTGCAACATGGAGACATACTATCGACATTGCCAACAGCTCGCGAGAAAGACCCAGCAACGGGGGAAAAGAATAAAAAACATATGAGCATCGCGTCGCGGTGGCGGCGGCGGCGGCGGCGCGCAGACGCTCGAATCCGATCATCGATCAAGTTCTGCGCGGGCTGCTTCTTCGAGCCGATATTCCTGCGCAGCGCTGATCTGTTCTGATCTTGCATCGCGTGGGTCGCAGTCGCACATGAGTAATTCCCTGATCTCATTTGGACACTTAACACAATTTGTCTGCGCGAAAACTGATCATTTTCCATTAATTAGGAATTATGCGCGGATTAGCGCGATCGGCAGTCTGTAATAGTGGCGCGCGGTTCAAGGTCACCCCCTGCACACGCACCGGGGGTCGCCGTAATCGTGGCGATTTTTTCCAACTGTCAATGGGGGGATACTGCTTCTGGTCATTGCATCGGCGGCGATGGCAGAAGCGCTCTGTCATGATCATTATCGATCTTTTGACTGCATCTCACGCTCTAGGCCTCTGTTGGGCAGTTGGGCAGGCTGTATAAATAAGGGAATCACTGCGGTTGGTCGTCCCCGTTCGACGCGACTTTGTCTAAAAGTCTGACTTATTGCACACCTCGAAAAATCGCAGCATCCAGCTGGGTTCAGCGTTCTGCGATCGCACGCGATCGTTCTAATTTAGAACCGCGCAGATACTTCTTGTGCGCCTTCCTTTTCGTCGTCATTTTCTCCGTGGTGCTGGTGCTGGTGCTGGCGCTGCTTCTTGTTGCGACGCTTGATTGGTAGGCAAGTGCGCGCGGAGTAATTAATTCAGCGCATTCATAATTCATTGATGCTGTGTTCGGTTCGTCTTCGTATACACGTACGTTATACGAGCGCAGTGCAGGGCTGCATGCACGCCGTTGATCCATCGGAGGCGATTCTCATGCTCAAGTGTTCATTAAGATGGCCAAAGTGATCAATTAATAATGAATTATTTTCGATCGGGAATTATGATGCTGATGGTAATAAATTGAGATGACAGTCTGGGGGGCTCGCTTCCGCGCTTTGCTCCCAGAGCACAACTTGCCGTAGTGATAAGTAAGTCCCGCACTTTTGGCAGCTCAGCCAGCCGAATTAATTGATTACGAGGAGATTATTTACGCCAGCTAATTGATATGGAGTGGCGTTCCTACACCATGCTTTGTGTGCGCATTTGACCTTTCTACAAAGCGGCCTGCTGCTTGCTACTGTCTGTCAGAACGATGGTGGTCGTCGTGCGCACCTGTGTATACGTACACAGTATCGAGTGCCGACGTCGACGACGAACGTGCCCCAATTACTCGCATGGAACAATTTTGCACAAAGTTCAGTGGAATTACAACTTCAAGTTGCAATTTCATCTGCGCAAATGGAAAAATATCTTCGCCGCCGCCGCCGCCACGTACCATTTATCGTATATAGAAGATACTTGGGCGCACACTCCGCACCGTTGATTGCTTTATCTGAGCAGCGTTCGGCTCAATAATTTAACATAATGTATAATAGTTTATTTGCAAATGAAGATTTGATTAGATTTGTGGCGTCCAGTGCCGTCGGCGGCGGTCCGCTCGAGATAATCGATCACGTTTCGATATTTTGTGGTTGGCATCCTGGGTGGCTCGCGAAATTATCGATATTTGATTTGATGCTAATTTTATAAACATTTTTCATTGAGTTCTCTGGTCGTCGTGTACTTGTGCAGCGACGGAGACCACCAGAGGAGGGTTGCCTGTCGATGAATAGGGTGACCAGGCGTTATTATGCTTCATGGATGGTATCTGCGACGGTTTTGCAAACCCGATTGAGGTGACAAAGTATCAATAACAAGGCTGGATATACTTTCAACAAGAAATAGTGTTTGTGCGGCTGAGGGAGGAAATGACAATTTCAGGAACGCTCTCAAGTTCGCTCTGCAGAAATTTGTGACCTAAAATGGTGGACGTTTACACTCTGTTACTGGAACTCTCTCAACTAGGCCCACTCACGACAACACATCGCGTTAAGCCACTGGGCAAATGCGTTCTTCTGGATGAACATATCGCGAACGTCTCAACATTTCTTTGACGAGAAAACTACATAAAGCAGCTGTCCCCCTCTTTTTTAAGTCACTAGGAAGCACACTAAATGCACACGCCATCTCGCTCCCACTTTGAATAAGATATGATATCGGAGCGGGAAAACTGTGATTTTAGCACTTTTTTCTTTTGGATGAGTTTTTCGCGAATCGCCGGCGAATCTTCCATCTACATTCGCCGCAAGAATCAACCACTTCATACGATATATGTACCGCCTGCGATTTACAGATGAACTCATCGGAGAAAGTCTTCTTCCGGGGAACTCGATGCGAACGAAATGGGAATCGCCGGGTTTGCTTACAGACAGGCATCTTTTATGCGCCTTGCTGGGATACCAACTCTGAAAAAAATACAACTAATAACAAATGATTAAACGATCATCCTCTGTTCTCAGCTTTTGAACTCTAATCGAACGAAATGCGAAGTGGTTTGCTTACAAAAACACCCTTCGCACATTCCCCCTGCCCTCCCATTGTCGGGCATACCACAAAAGCCTGAACCACATTCGAAATAACATACCCAGTCATCAGACAACCGCCGTCAATCCCATGCGAAAGGAGGCCTGGGAACCCAAACAACTTTGGGCATACTTTTCGCGATCGAACTTTCGCCACCTCATGGGATTCCCTTTTATTGATTTGACCCAAAGCGATGTGAGAAAACTCGTAATTAGCCAACAGTAAAAAGTGTGTGTGCTGTTTTTTACTGCCAACATCTTCAAGCCAATTGGCATCTTATTTACCAAGCCAACAATTCGCGTCTTCCCTTTGTTCGGAACTTTGATTGCGCGTTTCGAATGCCATCAGTCGGACAGATAAACGTATGAACCAAAGTGCCGAATGATCGCGTACGATTTACGATCGCGACTATGCAAATATTTGCCAAGCGAGACGAAACGCTCATTCGTGCAGTCACCTGTATGCGCATCGGTTGTCTCTTTGCGCTGCGAGATTTAGCTGTGCTCTGCACAAGCTGACGTGGCTATAGGCGAAAAGAATTGATTTGTCACAAAATAATTTGATTCGGAGTTGGTGAGTCGACGGCGACTACGACGCCGCGCCGCAGCTACAAGACGAGATCAATGCAGAATTATGCTGACGACCATGCGCTTCAATTTGGTTTCCCCAGTCCGCTTTATGGTGGGTTTCTTTGATCGGTACGTGATACCCCAATATGTTGTTCGCGGAGGTGCTGGTGCTGCTGCTGGTGCTGGCCGTCTGGGACTGGCTGGCTCTGCATTCAGGTCATAATACAACTTGAGACGAATTTTCTTTCAATACGATCGCAGGCGGGAAATTTGTTCTGCCGGACCGCAGAGATCTGATCACAGTGATGATCGTTTGTTGATATCTGCAATTTCTGATTGACCGGCTCGGATGCTTTCCTGGAATGGAATTCGAGTGCGCCGCGCTTCAGAATGCGTCCGCAGCGGTGTCGGATCACCATCATCGGCTATGACGAGCACCGCCCAGTATATCGAGAGCAAAACGTGACAATGTCATCGCACATCGGGAAGTGCCGCTTACGACACTGTCATTCTCATCGCCGGAGGTAGACACACTTATTTCCGCGTGGCCTAGGCCATTAAAACGGCTTTTGCACTTGAACCGATTACGCATTCGTGTTTTGAGGTAAACTATATCACAATTTGGAGATATCACATCAACCGATGTGGTTTTAAAAGCCTCATTTGGTTTGATTGGCCCATAAAGTGCCCGATTTATTGAGCAAAGTAATTCAGAAGCCGAACTTGTGTTCATTAGCCCAAACTCTTTTCAATCAATGACGTTTGGCGCACATGCCAAGATAAGGTTAGGCCTGGGGCTTTCACAATTTCAATGTTCGCAATTCAGCCTTTCAGCTTTTGAGGTACGATTTCTACATTTTAGTGCGGTATTGCAATTAAATTAGAGATTAATTCGGCATTAGAGGTCATCGGGTGATTACACTCGGGCATGGCTTGTGGGTCAGCGCTCAGTTCGCATATGGTCAATGCGTTTGGGATTTTGCGCCGAAGAACGAAAGGTAGAAAATAACAAAATATGTGTCCAGCTAGGTTTTTTAAGCAAATTTTAACTGGTATTCGATCAGAGAACGATTCCGGCAAACATTGGCGAAAGTCTGCTCTCAAAACTAGCAATACTTCGGTTTGGAAGCAGCATCCAGTTCAGTCACATCGAAATATCTAGTAGTTCGAGAACGAGTCTCAGTAAGAATTTAACAACTGGTTTCTTAACGATGCAAAAATGCAAAATGCCAAGGTTTCGGCGACGAGTACAAAGACTAATAGTCAAAAGCCGATTCCCTATAGGTTCAGGCATCATTTCAAAGATATCCCTGTTTGGATTTCAAACAGTCATATGAAATACAAGCACAAGTCATAAGCTGATTGTCATTTCTTTTGAAAAAAAGTTAAATATCTGGCGCCCAAGGAGAGTCCTCAAGGAAAAATTGTATTTAAAATAAAATTAAGTGCATTGAAACCTACAAATGAAGTGTAAAGTTAAACATGTGGGGAAATAATTTGTAAAATTCAATATTGTGCAATTTGGAAGTGAAAAAATTAGGTACTGCTTTTATATATTAATTATATTTAATATTAGGTATTAACATTATATTCATACATTAACTTCAGTAAAAAATTACGTGTAATTATTTAGGTACCTTCCGAAGAAAAAACACATTTGGTTACATGTGTTCGACTAGGAATTAATCGATTGGATACCCAAAGCTTAATTAGTGCTGATATGACTGTAAGCAAAAATTATTTCCATATTAGTTGTCAAAGGATTGCACTTAATTTCATTACTCTCTATTTGTAATAGCTTCTTTCTTATTAAAAAAGAATATTATTTAAGCATATGAGATTTAAAAGACGAATATATATCTAACAAACACCCAGAGAGCAGAATTTAGTGGAGCAAAACAGAGGCAAGAATTGTTATTAACAAAATTAAAATTATGACCGTATTTTATATTAAATGCATTTTAGTATCCAACTGAAGGCGATTCGGATTTCCTCAACTCAAATGTCCTGAATTGGCAGAAAAAGAATTTTGAGCCAAATTGGTTAGCAATCCCAGAGTTCACAAATTCTTTAAGTTTTATAGTAAGTAAATAATGCGAAAATTTTATTTTGTGTCTTTAGTTTAGTAAATGATATAATGTTATTGAAAATAGCATTTTTAAAAAACTTTAATTGTTGTGTGGTTGTTTTTATTAAAAAAAAGAAGAAAGATGTGTACTCAATGTATCAAATAAAAAACGTGATATTTTCAAAGTCTGAAGGGGTTATGTCTACGAAGCTTCATGGTAAGATTAAAGTTAAAAAATGCCAATTCAAAATGGGTCCACTTTGAATCAATACCTGCTCGAAGTTAAATTAAATCTTAAGCGAAGTACTTTCAAAGTTGAATGTATTTAAATCTGCGATGCATTATGGTTGGATCGAAATTCATAAACACTGTTTTAAAGATGGGTGATTTTGATTTAAGAACGATTCCACATCAAATCAAGGTGAATGCGTGGTTAGATCAAAATACAAATATATTCTTTTTAAATTACTAAAACACTTTGAATTAACGTCAGGCCACTTTAATTTAAGAATTTTCGTAGTCGAAGCTAAATCATTCCGAAAAATCTCTAAATCGAGGTGGTTTTCTTTGATTTTACGATATTTTTTGCCTGGGTGACTGCCATCGCACGACGAAGATAGAGAAAGTACACCCAGTTGGAACCGCAAATTGAATTCCAAACTCGTCATGCGTGATTCTATAGCTACAAGTCGAAATACCGCATGCAAACATCCAGCATCACCTCCTCCAGGCCAGACAGATTGAGTAAAAAGGTGCGCACCACCTCTCAGAGGGAAGCGACTCAAACTTCTCCAGCCACACTTCAACAGGCCCACTTCAAATACTGTTTGATCATCATCACTACTTGATTTGTCTTTCAACTTGGGATTTACTTGTTTTTTTTTTTCCAATATGCAAGTGCGTCCTGCATCGAAAGCCCACGCAGCGATTGCAGTGCGAGCGATCCTATCTGCGAGAGATTTCTCGCTGCGCAGTCCCCCATCTGGATGCATGTCAATATGCCTACTTCTTAACCAGCAGCCAAAGTACCTTCCAAGCCACTTGTCTGCGCGCGCGCATTTGTTTAACAATTATTGCATTTCGTTGTTTCAGCACTGCCTACGGGCTGTGCACACGTTGCATCTGTATGCGTCGCCGGCACACAGACGCATGCACAATGCACATTATGCGTTATTACATGCCAACGAATTTGTTCCCTAACGCGCTGATAAATTTCCAAGATAAGAGGTGTGACTAGACCGAGATAAATTTTTCGAACGAAAACAAAAAGCTAGACGAGGACTGCGTCCAAACAGAAGGGTGGACTCAGCACACTATTAATCGAGTATCCCCAGGAAATGGACACTTGAATTAATCGTGAGGAGATGCGCAGATTCTGTGTACAATTTGCATGCGTGTAGGTGTGTGTGTGGGCACCCAGAATCGAGCAGCCTCAATTCCGAAAATCCCAAAGCCAGAACAATGTACCTACGCATCCCTACTGAGGCGTAGAAGAGGCCACACGAGGCCTAGTGGCAATGCTGAGTGTGATGATGACCCATTAATAAATCAATCCTGATGTATTATCGACCACCTTTAACAGCGCATTCCGACAGGTGGTGGCATCAGCGAGGCGATCCCGTTTTTTCTGACTAACTCCGACTATGGCTACACCACATCCTCCCAAGTGAAAGTGCGAGAGATAAGCCTCCGATTGTTGCCGGGCCGCAGGTAAAATTACGGTTCCCTCTGACATCTCCCCTGCAGCATTTTGACTTATTGCTGCTTATTTGTCACATCGGACATGGTTCAGAAAGACAGCACAACAAAACAAAACAAAACATCGAATACCACACGATTTGGTTGTGTTTCCAATAAATAGTCTGAGCTGAGCTGAGTCGATTCCGTGTCCCAGTCCGTGTCCGTGTCCGAGTCGGAGTCAGTCAATGGCCAAGTCGATATATGCGCAGGTAACCACCACCGCACTGCACCGCGCCGGGATGATTTAGGAACGTTGTCCGTATTGAATTCCAAATTAATCGATTGTCATTCCTAATAAGATTTAAGAGGGCATAACGAGTGCCGTGTCGATTTTTCAAAGATTGTTTCAGATGTGCCTGTGTGGTTTCCTTTATCTGTTCGCTGTTAACAAATTTCCTGTCACGATTTTTTTCTTTTTTTCTTCGTATTCGGATGTTTTTTGTTGAACGAAAAACACAGCAAACAAACACAGGTCCTCCAAGTTCGCTTTTCCCCATAATCATCGCCAATTTGCAAGTTAATTTCATGGTAATCCAGACAAAGTGTCTGCAGTCTGCCCACGCAGGCACGCAGAGTGACACAATTCAAGGGAAAGCACTCGGTCTCGGTTGTCAATGAGTTCGTCATCGTGCTTGCAGCGCCTGTCAAGATCACGGTTCTCTGATTTGATTCGTAAACAAAGGCGGTGGGTCGCTGCTGCGTCCGAGACGGACAACGAACGCAATAATCAGATAAAGTCGTAATGATCGTTTAACGAGAAGAAAACGAGAAAAAAAAAAAAAAAAAAAATACCCAAGAACAAGTGAGTGGACAAATCACTGCCACACCACCTATCCGATATAATACTCAGACGTCAGGCTCACACAACAATCCATCACCTGTCGACACCTGTCATTCATTTCGGTACATCACACATCAAATTGAGGGTATCCCGAAGTAAGACGTTGCGTGGAGCTGACGCACGATACGATTTATCGGGACACCACTGTTCACCGAGAGAGTACGTCTGTGGCGGCGGCTGCTGCTGCTGTTGCTGTTGCTGTTGCTGTTGCTGTTGCTGTTGCTGTTGCAAAGTCGTGCCGCCTCGGGTGACGGACGAATCATTAATCATGTGATTAGTTTGGAGCAGGGATTTTTGCTGCCGCCGTTTGGGAAATTCAATTTTCGACTGGATTGACGTGTAGCATGCTCAATTAGTTTTATCTACAAATATGTTCAATGTTCTTCATGCCGGATCTTGGATGTCTCAATTTGGCCCTTGCTGCGGGTAGATACCAGCGAGCAGTGAGCAGTGACAGGGACAGTGACAGCGACAGTTTGGGCCGTCAGCAATAATTTGCAACAATCTGGAGATCTCTACCCCACAAACGTTTGACAATAAAACAAAGTGCAATAAAATAAATTAACAACAAGCGCGCAAGCGTCAGGTAAGAGCATCAACAGCTAATTTCATTGTTGATTTAGTAACGACGCGGCTGCGGCGGCTGTTCCTGCTCCCCCCCCGGTCGCTTATCTGATGCGAGAATTTATTAGCAGCTCATATTGATGCCTTTTCGGTGATTTTTTTGATCGCCATTTGATTTGCGTTTCGGCGTATTGGCGGTACACTTTGATCATGCGCGCCTCTTACTCCCGATCTTAATAGCTTCTTTATTCGTTCCCGCGAATTTCAATAGAATATCAAGCCGTCCGCGTCCTCGTCGCTGTCGTCGCTTTGCTCGCCATCTACCTGTACATATGAGTCACATTTCGCGTATAAATTGTGACCAATCAGCCGATCCTCTACATATGTCATGCTGGAGCTCGATTTAGCCGCGTCCGCATTCAGCAATAATGCGCTATCTGCGTGCGTTGATCTCTCGATGGAATCGTGATCATAGGTACACAGGTCAAAGAGCCAATAAACGCGACGCTCGTATAGGGGGATTGCCTTCCAAGAGCGCTGCCGCTGCCACCGATAATCTCTTTTTGATCCGATGAAGTTGTTAATAATATTTAACAATATTGTTATGGAAATGCGTGCCGCCAGCCGCAACCGCGCCTCGAGAGCGCGACTCTATGACTCGCTCATAGCGAAAGCCCCGGCCGACGAGCGAAGACTCTGCTTTTCGTGAACGGATAATAACTTTGACGGCGATGACAGTTGCTGCGCGCGCGCCGCCTGTAAGACATACCCTAGATGTGGCTCTGCAAAGTGGTACTGTTGCTGTTGGCGGCTCGGACTCAATCTTGGTACTACAATCTCTCGCCTGGCAGATGCGATAGTTGGTTACTTGGTTGACGGTAATTTTCTTTATTTGCCCCCACGACAACACGGCGAGTCGTATGGCTTGCTTTGCCGACCGACGCGACGTAACGACCGTTTATTGGCCCTGTCAGATGGTACAATCCGCAGTCGTATTGTCGTCATATCACGTCATATCGTCAAGTGACGATCAGTGATGCGTGTTTCGCATGCACAACCGCGTGTAATTGTATACGCTACTTGTAATGGCATTCACATGGGTGGATGGCTTGAAGAGAGAAGGCTTTTCGTATACAAGGACGCCGTTTTGAGTGTGCACAAAGGCATATGCACAGATTTTGTGCCAATTAGGGAATCGCCGATCAAAGTGACAATGCAAGGGCTTCCCAGAGGGGCGGAAAAGCAGCGAAGGACAATGCAGGACGGATAGGGCTCGTTCGAAATGAGCGCAAATCAGATCGGTTTTAGCTTGGGTCAGATCTCAAGTCTGATTGATCCTGTATTTGCAAACTCTTTAAGAAAGCCTTATACAGATTTTTTTTTTAACAAAATCGACTGCTTATAGACAGGGACAAACCTGAAGCGATACTTCTCTCCCGAGCGGTTATTCTATGCGCTGTGCTTGCAAGTGAAGTACCATTTGAGAACAGGTTAAAACGTTCAGGTATTTTGGAAGCCAACAGCGATGGGCTGTCAAGATAGAATCCGATATCCGGAGGACGGAGCTTCGAGTCAAAGCTATGTTATTGGTCTTTGACTCAGACTTTGGTTCAACACTAGATGGTCACCTAAGTAGAGCACTGACCGAAGGAAATGAACTCCGAATGCAAGGATCTCTGGCCCGGACTCGCAGACACCGTTCAAGCGACCCCTGAATGCGGAAGTAACTCAACGGCGAACAGCAACTTCGGCGGACGGAGCGGTCCATGCTTTCCGTGGTTTGATCACACGGAGCAGGTCTCTTCTATATAGTCCCAGTGGCTGTATATATATATGCCGGATCTTATATACATAAATACATATATTTTGAGAGACATTCGAATCAGGCCACCATTGACGGGTCTCTCTTCGTCTCTCTGCCAATATAAATCTTACCCAGATGGATTTGCCTTTGGATTTCTCCAGAGTTCTTCCCTGTTTCGATCTGTTTCATCGACTGCGGGTATCCACGCAACGATGTCCCAAGATCCTCATTCTTCTGCCAGCCAACGCCGGACATTGGCACAGTATACGTGCCGCTGTCTCAGATTCCTCCAGGCATAATTTGCAGGTATCATCCTCTCTAAGGCCCATCTTCCATAAGTGATACCCGAAATTAGCATGTCCTGTAGACATAGCCACCACCCATTTCAATGTTCCTCGACCCATGCTTAGAACCTTTCTTTGAGTGGAGCAGGTCGGCCACTTAATTGCCATTCTAGCCTGTCTACATTGTTCCACGGTTGACCACCTTCTCAGCGGTTCTGCCGTGATCCATTTGTGAATCAGCTGTTCAACCATTCCTCTGCCAATTGAAGAGAATGTTTCTGGTCCCAGCAACTTTTCAGTTGACCCCTATTTTGCAAGGGAGTCCGCCTTTTCCTCGCCTTCGATCCCTATCAGTGTTACTCGTACCCAAGTCAGTGTTACTTGATTTTTAGATGAACACTTATTGAGCTTGAGTACACATTCCAGTGCCAATGATGCTGTAATGGTTGCTTGTTCCATGTTTAGTGCTATAAGGATATTTCTTCCCTCCACCTGACTCTCAAGCAAGTAGTACAACGCATGCAGCAATGCAATCATCTCAGCCTGGTATATATGGAAGTGTGTTTCCCGAGGCTAACGTGACGGGCTAGTTCCAGCTCCTCTGAATAGAATGCCCGACCTGAGTAAGGTGGACACGCGACTAAGTTGCTATGTTGCCAGCTACACACATTTCGCCTCGGACGATTCACTATCATTTCAACCAAAAGGTTCAAATCAAGTTGACGTGTGTTTATGGGCACAATCGGTTCGCATCTCCGACACTTGACAGTCACTTTCCTCTCTATGAAAATTTGGAAGAATAGTCACAGCTTACAGTAGCCAGGACTGTAAATCTGTTTCTTTATGTGGTCGCTGTCTGCCAAGCGAGCAACTGCCCCACACCTCACGGCATCTCAAATTTCCCAAAGTATCTCTCCACTCGATATGCTTATCTGTGAACTTCCTCTTATTCTCACCGAGCTACTGAAACTAGCGAAAAGAAAAAAGGAAAAATGGTTATCTCTGTGAAACATTAACCTGCCGTCATGTAAATGCCTGCTCTATGCTGCCACTGCTACTGCACTGTGCACTGCATGTGCGCGGCACGTACTCGTTATTTAGGGAAACTCTCGTTAAACCACTATGCGCTCAGCGCGTCTACTGAACGCAATAAAATTTTGCCGCTTTCAATGATCTTTTGTCGGGACACACGCATCGAATTCATAGATCGAGATTAGGTGATGCGTAAGGACACTAGGGTGGTCCCCTCAATTCGAAGGGCTGGCGCTGCGCTGCGCGCTCTGCCTTTTCGGTTTTTTCTTTGGATTTTCTCAACCCATTAAACATTTAATAAGCAAAACACTTTCGCTGTGCGTTTAAATTTAGTTTAATGACATCGTAAAGCGTACAGAGCGACCTGCAGCAGTCCTTTCATCTTCGGCTCTTTTTATTCGTTTTCTTTCCAATTTCGGTAGCCGAAGATTAGACGCATCGGCAATCCTACAAACGGTTGCGCACATGTAGAACTTGTTTGTTTGGGCCATTGATTTACCAAATAAATGCGATTATGTACTTCCATTCCGGCCCAGGCGCAGGCAAGCCCTCCGCACACACGTCGTCGGTCGCTCGCTCGGGGATATCGTTAATATAATGGAGCTTCTCGCACCTTGTGGCGTCGTTATCTGTTAAACACGACCACAAATTACACGATCACTGCATGCAGTCTGCCTGGCGTTGCAGGATGCAACAAGCGTTAGCAAAACAACCAAAATTGAGGAGAAAAAAACAATCGCCCCAACTTATACGGTACGAAATTAAATTTCCATGCGCACCAAGTGGACCAGGGGAGCAGGGCGCGCTGGAGGAATGTCAAAGGAAAATTTGTTTCCAATGTCAACCGAACATCGGATGACAAACGAACCTCGGAGGCACCTAAATCTCAAACAGAACTCAACTGCTATACTCCCCCAGGGATCCCTGGCTGCAAACGGCACAGCACAGCACAGCGCAGCACAGCACACCGACACCACAGCTGGGCAAAAGTAACCAAGTGGGCAAGTGCGCAAGAACATCGATACAATGAAGGAATGTCGCGGACAAAAACATCCGTGGTGGTGACTCGACGTCGACGTCGACATCGACTCCCGGCTATTGGCGATTCCTCTTCTTCGGAGTAATATGCAAATTTTCTGTTCGTTCCCGTCCCTGTTGTCCTTCTTTGTCTACCACCGAAACGAGTCGATGGAGAAATAGATGCGAAATCTATATGATACCGAGACATCCTTTTGTTACCGTATACAATCCCAGGATGAACCCCACCGAGAAGTCGTAACGCTCTTCGGATGTTTGGATTCATTTGCTTGATTGAGAGATTATTTATTACCATCTAAAATTAAATATGCGGTCGCCTCTTGCACACATGCCAAAGCCAGTGCTGTGCTATCTCTCGGCATACACCACACCACCACATGTGTTTAATGACAAAATTTCATTAGTTCCGCATCAGTAATGCGCGCCACAACGTCAATGATCTGCTGCTGCTGCTGCTGCTGCTGCTGCTGCTGCTGATGTTTCTGATGATGCTACTGTTACTGGCTGCGACCACCATATAAGCCCCGAATGGTGAGCCCATTAAAACCCCTCGGCAATCGCTTGTAATTATGGAAAATTATCGTATCGGAACATTGATGACGACGAAAACGACGAGCGAGAAGCACAAGACGGAGGACCAAGTGCAGCCGAAGGAAGCACATCAAGATGTGCGGCTGAGGATGTGGCGGCGTCGGCGGCGACACACATTATTATTGAAGAATCCGATGCAAATAAAATTGCAAACATGCTTACTGTCCGAAAACACAACCACAGTCATTATCATCACTTCTGTTTATCACTCCATCTTGTGTGCATATGCTATGTCAATTCGAGTCGAGTCGAGTCGAGTCTGAGAGTCCTTCAGAATGAGAGAGACTCGAGTATTTCAATTCGCATTTGTAGACCTCAATAAAACAAGAAACCCCGGCTAACCGTTGAAGTCACTTCGTCGAGAAGATTTGCGGAAGATGTGTTTCATTTCGAATAGTGTGATGGACATCTGCCTGACAAGGGGGCGCAAGCTGGTGAGAGGGACAGAGAGATGTCAGCTTACTGTAGGAACCCATCTTCGAATAAGTCAAACTGCATGTGACCTGATTGACACTAAATTATTTGAATGCAAAGTTACTTGAAATCGACTGTTTGTTGTATGGAGCTGAACGCAGCGTCAACTTTTTGTTAGGCAAATAAATTGGCGTGGGAAAGGTTGTACTCAGCGTTGTCCCGAAGAATTATTGGAGTTGAGCCATTTTCCGAGCCATTCCACACAAGGTTGAGTCACATTTGTTGAACGAAAACGAGGAGGGAGTTTTTTTTTGTAATTTCCTTAAGAAATAATTGCAAAAGTTGTGGGTGCGTTCGCTTGGTGAATCTTTTAACCAGCAATTGCTTCTTTTTTTAACGGCGTTCAGTCGAGTAAATTCTCATTTCCTTATTCCTATTTGTTTTATTTTTCAACACTTTTTATGAGGATGTGATGTTTAAGTTTTGAGACAAATGTGAACCATTTCTCTATGGCTGGGAGCATTGAGTCCAATTGGGTAATTTGAGGTCTTGTACTTGTCCTGTTTTCTTTCCCTAGTTTCCTAAGTTCTTCTTTGAGGGTTTGATCCCCTATTCCGAAGAATGATTCTGGACCTATGATGTGGACAAACCTGTCTAAGGCGTAGCTTTCAGCCTGGAAGATGCTGGTACGTTTGCCCATTGGTTCAGAATATTTGGTTCCAGGCCCAAAACCCCTGCCCCAGTTCCCTCATCAGTTCTGAGGATTTGCCAGCTAGGCCCCGGCAAAGTAAGACCTAAGCTAGATTCTAAAGTGAACATTTTGAGGGAAAAAACCCAAAAATCCTTATAATTTTCAACTTTTATTTGTTGATTTGATTTTTGACTGCAAATTTTCCGGGCGGCGCTCAGAAAGCCCCAATACCCTTGGCGGTCCCTCCGGAAATACCGGTTTCGTATATAATTCAAGGACATGCATACAAAACTGTGAAATTCTTGCCAACAATTCACACAGGATATGTCCGATCGTGCCATACAACATCCTCACAACCGGAAACAAGACAGAGATACGGCTTTAACAGCTGTGCAACGATTTCCGATGAATCGCCGCTATATAAATAATTTCCACATAAATAGGCCTCATCATCGTATCCGAAATTGTCGTGATTTTATTGCGCTGACATTGTCTGACCCCCGTACTATACACTCTGCGCCAGCAAAAGCACATTACCAAGCAAAACGACAGAACAGATACATTTTCAAAGAATCCAGAACATGCTCTCCAAGAAAACACAAAACATTGACAAACATCGAAACATAAACGAAAGCAATTAACTGCCTTTTTCTGCCTCTCCAATGATGGTTGGGTCAACATTAAAACTTGCGCTGCTTCTTCCAATCCGAGTCGCAGCACACCGCCCCAGCTACCTCATTCATGAATGATTGCGGTGCGCGAAATATTCCTAGAAATTGGTGTGAGTTTTAAAGCGAAAGGAAAACCATATCCCATGTCATATTGTCGTACGTACACACGTATAGTGTGTAGACACCCGAATCTCAGGCATCTTTCTTCTTCTGTAGCTGTCTCTGTCATTGTGGCCGTGTGGCAATAAAAACTCGAATAAATGACAAAAGCGCACCTTTCAAAGTGCGCCGGCTTTCAAAGGCCGCCGGCTTTAATCTTTTGTTGTGTTTAATTCATGAAATATATACCAAAATCTATTTATTTATTTTGTTTTTTTTTTCTCCGTTCGCTGTGATCCCTATCAAAACGGTTATTCAACAAGTTTGCTGCATAATTAATGTTTTAATGGTTTTGCAGGCAGAGCAGTGATGGCATGAGGTGAGGATGAATTTCGAAATCGGACACAGGAGGCTCGTGAAATTGACTTCTTGTCTTACGTTGACACTTAAGGCGAGTTCTTGGAACAAAGTGATGGGAAAATTGATTTGCAAGCAGCTTTACAGGCAGTCTTGGCGATGAGAGTCGTTCCAGTTGTTTGTTCAAGTAAGCGGCTTGAGAGGAATGAAGAACAGAAAACAAAACTACACAGATCAGACTGTGTTGTGGGATTTCGGTGGGGCTTTTGGTGCCCTGAAAATGTATGGCATGTCTTGAACTGACTTACTTTCTGTGTGGGAAATGTGACGAGTCAACATTGGCAGCTTTTGAGCTGTAGCATTCTTAGGTGTACGTCATACTTTGAAGGCTTATGTCTGGGGGAGTGTGACTAGCAAATCAAACAGGTAATGCACCAGTCTGAGTTTAAATCAAACTAATTTTAAGCCCCATCGTTAAGCTGTTAACAAGCTTGGAATACAGTCTATTTAAATTTTCGTGTGAGCTTTGTGTGCGCATGTAACTTGCTGAACGGATTTTGTTTCCCACTGTAGTGAGAAGTCACTTCATACGATGGCAACAGGAGGCCGTACATGTCTCTATTTTCACGATAGCTTTACCGACTTCAGGCCGTTTAAATGGAAAAAAGTAGACGGGTTATCTAGAAGCTGTGATTATACAAGACTGCCATTGTCCAGTGTATTGTTACAGCTTAGATCTCTCACTTTCGCTAAAATGAGAGTACATACTAAAAAGCATCCTTTTTGGCAATGTTCACAGGCTCTGAAGACTGGTCTCCCCTTTTTTTAATGAGCAAAACTTTAGTTTTAACCTAAATTCGAAAAAATACCCTTTTCCCCGGGTGAAATTTGCTTTATTTTTGTATACAAATATTTAAAAATGTAAACCGTTTTCATGAAAAAGCTAAAAATAAGCATTTGACATAAAAATGTCAATGATTTCCCTTTCTATTGGACATAATATCAAATCGAGTGAATAGAATAAAGAATAGAATAAGTTTATTTTTAATTCAAATACAAATTTCGAAAATTCTCAAAACCGTCTGCCAGATACCAACTTTTCGGTTTTGCGGTTGTATTTTTCTTAATAAAATGTTCTAAAATTTACCATTTACATCTTGCAAACTATTTAATAGTCTTCCAGAATTTATTCGTATCATTAGAATTTCCCCTAAATTAAAAAAAAAAAAGAGGAAAAATCCTGGCTTCTCTCTTTCAATCACAATCAAATTGGAATTTTGTTGCGCTTCCTTATTTGAGGTATTCTTTATTACATGAATTAATGCATTCCTTCATTTATAAACTCCTGCGTATCTCATTGTTTGTTGTTTTTCCTTAATTTTTTATTTTTTATTGTTAAAGTACTAGTTTTGAAGTGACATTCCTCTCTTTTTATATCAATGAATAAATAAGAATGTCAGTATAACTATTCTCTGAATTTTAAATAAATACCTAAGAATAAATTTGAATAATAATAACAACAAAAATAATTTAAAAAAAAAAACAAAAACTTGCAATAATTACTTAAATTATTCTCTTTCTATCCAGAAATATATCTTCAAATAAAATAAGCATAGAGGAAGGACCTGATCTTCAATCGGTGGGATTACTTTTAACCCTTGGCGATAAAATAATAATAAAAGACCAAATCCCAAAACTAGTTAACAGACTTACTGATTGGAATTACTTCCGACAGAAGTTGGAAGAAATTATCCAACTATCCTCAGCTATTCAAACAGAAGATCAACTAGAAGAAGCAGTCCAAATATTGACACTCAGTATACAAAAAGCTGCGTGGGCTGCAACTGATAAAACAACAAAAAAGGAAAGGAAATATCTTTCCCTCTTTGGGTCTATTTTTGCCAACCCTATACCATGCGCCGAGTGTAACTTATTAACCAGCAGATGCATGCGGTTCCTCTCACAAAAAGGAGCTCAAAAATGACCACAATTCACTGCTTTGACGGAAGATGTTTGACGAGCTTATACAAACAGATCAATGTTTGATTCGTTCACACAGAAAGATGGATAGAATCCTTTAAACGCGACATTAAACAGGGCTACACTTCCACAGTCCTCTCAGCACACAACAGACATTTCTGGTGTAAGATTCCCCAAAAAAAAAAGACAACTTTTATAGAAATGAATAAAATCGATTCATCCGCTTATCAGTTAACCCACATCTTTATGGTCCTTCAATACTTTCCAAAGAAATTCTCCAACCTCCACCACAAAATGTAGACATAAATCTTTGAATCGTGACTTTCACATCCTCAAGCGAACCACATCTCTGCCTACCGTACGCCCCTCTCGCATTGCATTCCATTGAGTTTATGGATTTTATTGTTGATCTTCAGATAAAAAACAATTGTCTTCCACATATAGGCCCCATTCAACTCGGGCGGAGGCCGTTCTTCCACTGATAAGCAATCGGAAACGTTCTGGACAGATCCCAAAACACTGATATTTTTATCCAATTAACACGATGTGAATTTGTAAAGATGTCCTCCATACAAATGTCGTCTCTCTCAGTCGTAAAAATCGCAGAGAAATCAATTGCACCAGACTGAGACTACTGCGGAAGGTCCTTTCACATTATGGCAGCCATTTCGGGTTTTAATGACTTTCCGCCGAAACGATGATTGTAAAAACGGCGAGAGACAGTTTTTGCTGAAAATATGAGAAAGGCCCATAAATGGGTTTGGTTTTCGAGATAGCCTCTGGAAGGAGGCCCGAAGAATGACAACTATGGCGAGGTGCACCTGTGCAACTACTGTCTGTCATCGCCTGTTGGGTATAGAAATATGACGATAACACGCTCGTAAAATTGTGCGGCTAATATTTTGTAAGTGTAATAAAATTGGATCGTCGAAGAGATATGTTTCGTATCCTTTGCTAGAAGTCTTCTTATCGGGAGACTGGTGGAAAGGTGGGCAGCAAAAATTATAGTTAGACCACCGTGGTAATGAAGGTCTATAAAACGGATCTCAATTTGATCCGGCTGAGTGAAAACATCAACTTTGAGAGTCAATTTTGCAGTTGGCCCACCGGATAACCACAAAAGGTTGGTATCGCTTTAGAATTTTCGAACTAGAGCTTCTAGAAAACACTTTCAGGGTCAGAGAAGTTTGAAAATGGTGAGGCACACGCAGGCTTAATGCCAAGGGATCTTTTACAAACCCCTGTCAGGACCATGGTCAACATAGACTAAGCAGATGAACTTAGTGGCTAATCTTCAATATTTTAGGTCGACGTGGATTTTCGGAGATGTTTATTATTACGTCACTCACTTACTGGTTCGCATAAGGTGGCGAAGACAAACGTAAAAAACACTCGTACCTGTGAATAGTTTCAGACACTTGGCTAAGGTATGGACTAACTGCGGCCTATAACAAAACGACAAGTTTCCCAAGCCGCTTTTGAGAGTGCCTAGGTGTTGTAATAAAATCAGCGACAGAGAGACTTATTAACTGGGATTTGGGGCTGTCCTGAATTAAAGAGCCACCTAAAAACTAACACGCAAAATGTAAGAAAAGTCCGAGTGGCGCCATATTTCATACTAAACGCCGCCATTATTAGCTTTGTCGATAACGTCTTAAAGAATGTATAGGCGAAGAATCCAGAAACCTTTGCCTTACTACTAGAAACCTCTGCCTTACTACTAGAAACCTCTGCCTTACTACTTGTTCCGCAGGTTAATTTAGGTCAGTCGAACATCAGTTTAAGGCTTGAATCGCCATAAAGAGCAATACAGTAAAGGAGTGTAGCGTTCATTGGGCAACTGATTGTAAATAGCGACCTGACATTGTGATTGTGTTCCGCGTATTCCCACGAAATGTTGGCACAAGTGGCGCAAAATGCAATACAAAATTCCGCCAAGCATACTCGCGCCTTGGATTGTCCTACAAAGTTCGCACATCCCTTTAACACCATAGAAAATGTTGTTCCGAGGCGATTTAGTGTTTTTTTTCTGGAGCATTTCATCAGTAAAGTGTAAAATTGTCACAATCCCTGCGAAATCCGAAACTAAATTCAATTTGTGTAGCGGTTTGGGCCTTCGGCCACATTCAGCTCAATATTTCATTGGCACTTTGACTCCTTGTAATCGCCAGCCTTTTCAAAATTCCATAAACAAAGGAAAGCAAGCAAAATGCAACAAAACACAAGAAAATCCAACGAATGCAGGAATTCAATTTAATGCCTTGTCCGCCTGGCGCTGACTCCGAATTCCTTTGGCTGCGCTGCGCTGCGATGCACTGGCTGACTGGCTGGCTGGCTGGCTCCAATATTGCACATTTGGCGTATTCCATTCCACACCAGCAGCACACAGCACGCACTAATTGCGCGGTGAATCCAAATCCAAATCCAAATCCGAATGCAACTTGTACGCGAGCGCGCAAGGCAAGAGCAAAGCCCCAAATGAAATTTAAGACGAAATCTGTTGTTAAATGCGAATGCAGCATGCTACCCAGCTTACTGTGTACAGTGTTGTCGCGAATTTGTTCTGTCGTAGGACTCACACAACAAAACACAACACACAGTGATCGCACTCTACAAATTGCCGATCACGGATTTCGTGTCCGACATGAAACTCCGTGGCTACTGATAGTGCAACGCGAATCGAATGAGCCGAGCACTGAATGAACTGGCGCGTCTCGGTTGCCGTTCTGCAAATAGAACACTGTAAGGCGCCCAAATTCCAACTATGTGTATATATTACAGTAGTTCTTGACCCGATCGGTGCGGATGTTCCGATGTCGACTTTTGGCGACTACTCAGCTCAGAGTGAAAATCATGAGCGCCAATGAACAGCATCTCAGAGTCAGAGCCAGAGTCAGAGTCAGGGTCCGAGCCTGAGCCGGGATAAATTTCTTTTCGATTTCCTCCTCTGTTTGTTGCGTCTCTGTCTATCTGCCTATCTAAATTTGTCAGCGGTTAGTTTATTTTGTGTTAAAAGTGCATGCATGCAAGTCAGTCGGCGGTTATGCTGCTGCTGTTGATTCTGTTGCCGCAATTCGATTGCCCCTACCTCGCGAGCGAGTAGTGTACGCCTGGCATTGTTTATGGCCAACACAGGATTAAGAAACGGAAAGGGAAACAAGTCAATGTTTGAGATTTTATCAGTGATAGGTCTCCAGCGTCCAACCAAAAAGACAAGAATGACGTCGACGGCGACGGCGACGACGACGATGGAGATGGAGAACAACAAGCCTTCAGCGTTCAGCCAACAATTTGCACAGCAGTCGTTTCGCTTCGCCTCCGCGGGGCCGAGGACCGAGGAGGATCGGCAGGACTTTGGGTGAGAAAATCAATGTCCCACGTGCGACAGTGCTGGTTTCATGTGAAAATTCAATAAACCAAAATCTAACTGCACAATCGCAACAATATGAGTGAGTATTCTGCGAATTGTGATTGTGGTCGTCGTCGGTGCCCGAATCGTGCGCGACATCCTGCGGCGGGTGGAAAACATTTCAAACTAATTGGAACATTATCTGCAAATGATGTACCTACGACGAGTAGGGCCGTCGTGGTGCCTGAGGCTCGGCAGGCTTTCTATCGTTCGGCTGCTGTTTCCCATTGATGCGATGGGTATCTGCGCACTATTGGCACCCCATGGCACGTCGTCGCTAGTTCTGCGGTAGTCATAGAGCTACCATCCAATCACTTAATTCCCAGGACAAAGAATCCCATGCGCACAATGTTCGAAATGCATAATCATCATCGGGTGATCAGCAGGTCATAAAAACTGTTTAACGCGCGATGTGTCGCTATAGCCGTTCCCGTGCCGTGTGTACGGCAATCAAGCGACACCGGTCATAACCATCATCAGCGACGAGCGCTCGCGCAGCAGCAGCAGGAGCCGGCTGCCACACGATATATATAGCCAATATGTGTGCCGTCCCCCAATCCGATACATTCATCGTTGTTTGGGGGCCGTTATCAATAAAACATCTTGGTCATGGAATCGAATAAACATTTCAGTCCGTCCGACTTCGGCCAATAACTTCACAGCAACGAATTAATAATTTTACAGCGCAGTCACCTCGCCGCCGCCGCCGCCGTTGCCGCGCACCTCCAACTTCTGCGCCGTGGATCTGGATAGGTGGAGGCAGCGCTTTTGTGTATTTCTTAATCTTCGATCTGTTGTTTTTGGGTGCCTTTTTACGGTTCTTAGCACGCGTGGATATTTCTTTCGACTGCGGCGCTTGCACACGATCGATATGAGCAATTGCAGTCCGTGCGGTGTGTCACATAACTTCCCCCGAATCAAGTGGTTCAAATGTTCCAATTGATTCTGGGAAATCGAATAAAGCTGGCCATGCGCCGCATATCAATGTAAAGTGGACTGTGCCCGTAGAACTGAATCTCCCATCAGCGATCCAAAGGGAGACAATGAGTCACTTAGGCAGTGCTGTGCTTGTATCCATCACCACAGTTGACTAGGAAAAATTAAGCAGCACATCCAATCCAACGCCCACCGCAGCAACACTCCCCAGTCACTACTCACAGCGGGCGCACAAATGAGTTCGCACGCAGAAAGATGCTGTAGCGATGTCACATAAATCTCTTAATAATGACACAAAATCAAATCAGAAAATGTGTCTCGAACGCGAATCGGAGAGCACCCCGACACCGTACGCTGACACCCACGACGGCAAACACTTACCGCGCACTACATTGGCTTTGGCTCGTGTGCGGAATGCGCCGCGATACATCTCCTGTCTGTTGTCTTCCAGTGAAACTAAGTAATTAGCCAAATCTATGAACGGCCAAAACAAAATTAAGTGTTAAGTAGTTTTACCTAAAGCTATGCGCTGCGCATTCTTGTGCGATTTTATCGCGTCTTGGTCACTACTCACTTTACACATGCGAAATGTTCATCTTCAGCCGGCCGGTAATTTATGACGGCCCATAAAAGCCCGACTGTGCTTGCATGAAACTCAATGCACCCAATTTTGATATAGGCAACGAGGAAGATGTTTCACGATTCGCAGATAATAATAATTCGAAATAATAAAACTAAATTGCTCTCGTTCGCGTATTCAATTTGACATGAATGGCAGCGGATCAGTTCGTCGTGTGAGTGTGTGTACGAGTAGTGCTGCGGCAAGACGGAAGTGGGCAGTTGCATGCAGACGGTCGTAAAAGATCATCTCAAAATAAATAAGTTTGACTTTTATTGAGCAAAGTTTGCGCGATTTGCGATTGAAATAGGTGAGTGAGAAGATGTGAGAGCGGTACGGCTCGGCAAATAATAGACGGAGGCAATTACTATCCCGAAAGTTGTCTTGGACTGGTGTAGAATGGCATTGGCCAGTCATTCTGACTAGTACTTGTATATGCAAAGCGCCATCTGTTGGCATGTTTTTAAAATTAATTTCATTTGCATTTGAAATTCATCAACTGCCAAAACAGACATTTCTAAACAGGGTGTACCTGAGATATTCGAAATGGAGGCTTAAACAGTGCTGAGGAATATTGAGAAACCATTCCTAAGAGAACAATAACAGTTCTTCGATTGGAAGGTAGCTATTTCGAACTATACTACAAATTCATCAGTTTCTCTCGAGGAGATAATGTTCTCTCTCCTGTCAGGAGGTAAGCCTGCACTTTGCTTCGACGTTAAGTGCTCAAGCGCGTGTACCAAATGCGCCAACTGAGCGAGGCACTACAGTGGCGTAGCGTGGGTTGGTGCCGCCCAATTTAAGCCGCCCTATAATTTTGTCATCCCCAAAAAAAAAAAAAACTCTGCGGTTTCGACCAGTTTTACCTACACATATGTTTGTCAATAAACGTGGTAAATTTTCTACATTTCACCAAGTTTCTACTAAGGGCGTTTCAAACAATCGGGTAATTTTTGGTAGTAAATATATAATTTAAATTAAATATTCTATGCATGGCACAACACCAGATAACTGGTTATGTTTTATTTTCATGAGGACGTTTAAAAACACGACTTACAACTTCTTATTTTTGGCTCTTATGCTCAAAATCTAGAACAATTTAAAATAATAACGCGAACTTAACCGGAAAGAGTATGTCAACAAAAAAAAACAATTATTTTGTAACTATAAGAAAAGTCAGTTTACAGAAAAACACATGTAATTTTTTCAACTGTTCGTATCTATATTAAGTCTGTTCCTTTACTTTTTTAGTAAAAATAAATTCTCTCACAGAGAGGGACACTTACGAAAAAGTTAGGGAACGCTTTTGTAGTAATCTAACAAAAATGACAGATACACAATTCAAATATTCAGAAAGTGGTACGAAAAGTCTGATATACTTGAAGAATTTGCTGATTTACTAAGAAAATTAGTAGCATCCTCTAAGTAGCGATGAGAGTGATCGAACTTCTTCTTGATGAATCCCAATACCTGGAAGTTTGTACTGATTGAACTACAAGCATTCGAGAAGAGGAAAAAGCAACACTGCATTGAGAATTCCATGGTGGAGATTGCTCCTTGCTACAGCGGGGAAGAATTTCGTTGACACTTTCGAAAAGAATCTTGAGGAGGACATTCAATTTTATTTTGCCGCCTGTTGGTAAAATTTGAATACGCAAATAATCAAAACAAATGCACGCATTCATGCCAAATAGGGCAACAAATTTCAAATCAGCTGTTAATTGTAAGGTGACTGACAGTCTTTCCAATTCGTACACCAAGAAATTTTTTGAGTAAAAATTCGTAAGATTCTCAGTGGAGGGGTAATATCTTAAGTAGCTCTCTCGACGACGCTCTCTTTAACGAATTCTTCGAGTTAAGGAACAGCACTGAGTACAAATTCGTAAGAATAAGTAAAAAATCGTAAGATTTAAAAGTAAAGGAACACACCAATTATGTCTCCAGTTGAGTTGTTGAGCAGCGTTCATTGGATTTTCTTGTTTATCACCACAAGGAGCGTCTGATTACTTACAATAACTTCGTTGGACTGAAAAAATAATCCGTTTTGCCAAATTTCATATATTTGAAAAGTGTAGCCGCTCCAAATTGCCGCCCGGGGCCTGTGTGCCCCCTTGCAACCCCCCCTTGCTACGCCACTGAGGCACTAGTTAAGAAAGTAAAGAAAAACGGGTATTAGTTTTATTGAACTTTTAGTGTGTACTATTTGACTCAAGGGAACAAATGGTGGTAAAAATAATAAATATTTGAATGCGTTGGCTCAAATTTATATTTTCTAAAATCAATTTTACATAAATTTTGTGGGAGACTTCTCGGATTCATACTCGTAGTATGCATCGTTGCCTGGGTTCAACTCAGGGTGTTCAAGTCCGGGTGTTGATGGTAAAAGAGAACGTAACAAAGTCCACCTTTTATATAAAAAATAGTATTACATGCGCCTTACAGAGATGGCAGCACCAATGCAAACGAAATAGACCAGCTCCACAGTAAATACACTTATAACAGCGCAAGCAGTGGACCCAAATAGCTAAGGCGAAGGCAACATTGACTAAAGTAAAAGTAAAAAACCTAAGAAATAATAACAGTTTACTTTACCAACATTTTACGTGTTGCCATTGCTGTTGAAAAAAAAAAAAACAAATACTAAAAATGAAAATTTAAAAAAAAAAATCGATTTTAGTAGATTTATTCGACAGGACTGGGCGAACATTTTCCGGTCGAATCGTCTCATCCGTTAACGAGCAACAAGTGAGGAAAAATTTGTCTTATTTGTCCTTGTTTTCTGTGTTCAATAATAATTTTTTCAAGATATCAAAGGGACACCGACTCAGTTTGAGTTTCTCAAAAAATGGCTCTACGATTCCGACGAAAATTCTAAGTCCGAGTCACCTTTCAAATGCCTCTAGGTCTAAGATTACGAACTTTGAAGAAGCAAGGCCTCCACTCGAAACCTGTGATCGTACATATTCGTCAAAATTCACAAAAAAAAAACAGTCTAAATGACTAGTCCTCGCTGTGACATCTATTTCCCAACCCAAGCCTTCAAAGAAAAGACTTCCCAATGTGAGGAATAGCGACTACCGTAACCCGTTCTCAAAAGGGAAGGCTCAACTCAACCGCAATCTGATCAAAACGTATGTTATTATGATCGGTTAATTGTGCTGCATCGTAAAAACAATCAGATCAAGCAATCGCCTAACTTAAACTCAGACAAATTGTAAAAGAATCCATACAGTCCATCATAAGCATCCATAAACATGGGAACCACTTACTGGAAGCGCCTTCTCGGAATCGAACATGCTGATGAGTTCAAATTTGAATTTGTCTCCCCATCGACAGTGTTGAATCAAGATACAAAACATGCTTCCCAGAAACACATACCAATACACCTGCACTGCTGCTGCCGATGTCGTTGATGATGTAGTTGGAGCTGTAGCTAGAGCTGGAGCTGTTGCTGTTCCTATACTTATTCCGTTTCTGGAACTGGCTGCTGTGTGGAATCAATTAATTGAGTGATAATTTAAGTTCATCTTTATGTTTGAAAAAAGAATTCGTTTCTTCGTTTCCAATTAAGTCGCGCGCTCTTAGTTCACTGATCTTTGCCTTAAGCCGATGAGAAGCTCATTTAATTAACAGCATGCGACACCCCTATATCGGATATTCAATTCAAATACAACGGTCTTGTCTATAGGGACGACGCTTCGCCACGAGAGCAAGAATCGACAGCAGCAGTAACAGTAGCACTGTATACACGCCAAGTTCTGTAGAAATGCCAAAGAAGTAATCCATCGCAGGCATCATGGTTGTTTATTAACTCAGCGATGCACTACGTAGCATACACACGCGCAGCACTATAATAGTATGAGCTGCTTCCCCGTATTGAGCGTGCAGCAGCAGCATCGTCATCAGCATCAAGGCCACATGACAAATAAAATTCTGTTTTCCAGTCGTTGTTGTTTTATTTTTTTTTTTCTTTAACTAATTACACTTGAAGCGACTTTTAAGAAGCCCGCATTTCCGTTTTCGCACATCTTCTGGCTGGCTGCTTGCACGCGCTATGAAAGACGGCCGTTCTTCTTGTATGCCAATGGCAGCCGCATGCGCATGTAGGACTCTATGTGAGAGGCGTCAACATCAAATGACAGTCAGTCCAGTCGCGAGGGAGACGGAATCGACAGATGGCCCTAATCTAGATTGATAATCAAGTCGCTAAATTGGCTAAGACAACAATTGCACTCGGTTTCGGTCGTCCACGTATGAGCGGCATCCTTCTGCATATGCGTTTCATCGATTTTGTTCTGCAAAGCGTGCGTTTTTTTTTTCTACTTATTGGAGGAGACAGTCCTTGGTAAAGGAGAGACTAGATTTTACTAAAAACGATGTTCGTAAGTCGATACAAACGGGTCATTCATTTCGTTTTTTGAAGTTGGTAGCGTTTGCATTTGACACCTGTCAAACTCAGTGTTATAATATTACCTGAATGTTTGCCATTTACGATAATGGATCGATTAGCAATCGAACAACGCGTTAAAATTATTAATTAGATATTTTTATTACGTTCAAAATTACATTCATTTCGTGGTTTCAAGTTGGTAGCGCTGGCATTTGACATCTGTCAAACTCAGTGTTATAATATTAGTTGAATGTTTGCAATTTACGATAATGGATCGCTTAGCAATCGAAAAACGCGTTTAAATTATTAAAACTTACTTCAAAAGTGGTGAATCAAACGTAGCCCCTTTTCGCCCATCACGCGATGATTAGGGTCGTCATATTCGACCGACTAGACAGCAATCGGTAAAATTGTGAAGAAATTTGAAGAGAGTGGAAGCGTTGCTGATGTCGTAAGGCCTGTGCATCAACGTAATGCACGCTCAGTCGAAAATATTTTTTGCAAGTGCAAGTCTAGCTGATGATCCGAATTTATCGAGTTCCCGGCGTTCGCAGCAATTGAACGAATGATAAACGTTTTTTTTTTTTGGCCGGCGATTGAAGATCATGCCTTGGACGATATGTGGTTCCAACAAGACGCGGCAACAAGCCACACAACACGACCAACTATGGCTGTATTGCGTGAGAAGTTTCCGGGTCGCGTAATTTCAGTAATTTCACGTTTTGGCGACGTCAATTGGCCACCAAAATCATGCGATTTGACACAGTACGATTTTTTTCTGGCGGGGCTATACAAAAGACCGTGTTACCTCAAAAGAATCGCATGCTACGAATCTTCCCGAGGCGGCCATTTGAATGATTTTGTATTTCCCACTTAATGACAAAATCCAAACAAATAAGATTTTCATCAAAAATGTATCGCCGTGTGCGCTTTCGAAACCGAGAAACGAATTACCCTTTATTTGTGATAGATTAACCCTTAGAACGGGTGCGGGTTCAAGTTGCGATCTGTTACAACTAGGCACTTAAATTCAGCTTGTTTTAAGGAAATTTTCGATCAATTTCCCGCCAAATTAGGAAACAAAAAAAACCAACCCCCGGCCAACGCGTCTTCATAACAAGTGCGTACGTACATCGCAACCTATTATTATTGAATTAAAAAAACACTCGCGCTACTGCCAACCATACGATGTATCCACGCGTTGCCATTCCTATAAAGACACAAGAAGACGCAAAAGCGACCATAAAACGAACAGAACAAATATTGCAGCAAAACACTCAAGAGAGGGATTGATGGGGGCGTCAATTGATTGGATATGATTGCCAGTTCGAGATAATTGGAGACACTGAAACCGCATATTCCCCTCCGCAGTACACACAGATTATACTGTACTCAACCGCGCGCAATCCGCCTGTACGCGCGGGAGGGTAATCATTTAATAATGCCTATGGAATGCCTCTGGTTCATCAGGCGGATCATCATCATCTCCATTTAGATCAGCACACTATCAGCGAGTCACACATAGTTTCAATAATCTAAGACTATCAGAAGAATCCATTGCACGATCACGCCAGCAAGTGATTTCATTTGATATCTTGACGTTATATTTAAATATTTTTTATTGTCCGTCAGTTGGGCATTTGTCTCAAGTCGCCGTTGTACAATGTACAGAGTCTGAGTCTGAGTCTGAGCGACTTACGTACTAATAATCGTAGGCAGATTATGATTTATTAAGTTGCATCCTGTTTGCCAAGCCAAGCGCAGTGTTGTGATAAGCGAATGATGTGGTGCTCTCATCACAACACATTAAGACCTTCTCGAATTCCATTCCATTTCCACTCGCATCTCGTACGTGTGTGGAATGCGAGCATGGGGGTTGTCGTTTGCTACCCCCAATTTTGGTTTTATTTTTATTTTTCCTCACCTCCTGCTCGGTACAATGTCTGCGCCAAAAGTGAACGATCAAACAGCAATTTAGAGGTCTTTACTTTGCACTAAATCACCCGCACCCGCCCGACAACCCTTTGGCAGAGGGTGGGCGAAAACAAGTTTCTTTTTGTCATGCACCCTCTACACAGTCTATTTGATTTTCAATAACTTTTGCCGTTGACGTTGTGTGAAAATCGTCTTAAATTATGAGGGCGGAGGAATGTGTTGCGAGTTTAGCAACAGCAACCCTTTGCCGCGCGCACTTGGCAATTTTAAAATACCAATCGCTTTTGAAAGACAATTTATATTCGCATATATATTCTCCCAAAGGGAGTAATTCCGAATGGCAGTTATGAGACAATTGATTTTTTTCCTCTCTTGGCAAGTTGCTGGGAAGTGAATTCAAAAGCAATTGTGTACTTTATCGTCTTAATAAAAGATATCAGTGCGAATACGGGCTGATTTTGTTTTTGAAAAGCGGCATTTGATTGCAAGCAGGTGGATGGGCGCGGGCTTTAATCGAGGTACCATAACCAAACCAGGGAAGTACATTTCGAATCAAAAACTGTGCAAGTTGGCGGAATGTCAAGAAAATAAATTCAATTCGGGGCAACTATTTCTTACTGTGGTCACTTATCTTGGGAGTAATCTTACATTAAGAAAAAACAAGCAGCAGTTACAAATTATTTCCCATTGAAGGGATATTTTCGTTGGGCGTCAGAAAATGTTTTCTGACACTCAGAAACGTTTTTCTTAGATTAAGAAAGAGTTTTTCTTAATTTAGGAACCTGTATAATAATCAAGAAATGTTTTCTTAAAACGTGCAGAATATTAAGAAAAAAACAAGCAGCCGTTGCAAGTTATTTCCCATTGAAGGGATATTTTCGTTGGGCGTCAGAAAATGTTTTCTGACACTCAGAATCGTTTTTCTTAGATTAAGAAAGAGTTGTTCTTAATTTAAGAACCCGTATAATAATCAAGAAATGTTTTCTTAAAACGTACAGAATATTAAGAAAAAAACAAGCAGCAGTTGCAAGTTATTTCCCATTGAAGGGATATTTTCGTTGGGCGTCAGCAAATGTTTTCTGATACTAAGAACGTTTGTCTCAGATACAGAAAGAGTTGTTCTTAATTTAAGAACCTGTATAATAATCAAGAAATGTTTTCTTAAAACGTACAGAATATTAGGAAAAAAACCAGCAGCCGTTGGGCGTCAGCAAATGTTTTCTGATACTCAGAACGTTTGTCTTATAGGTTAAGAAAGAGTCGTTCTTAATTAAAGAACCCGTATAATAATCAAGAAATGTTTTTCTAAAACAAACAGAATGTTTTCAAAAATATAAATAGTAAGGGTCGTCTTTTGCAAGGTCGTCAAAAGTTGGACTACTAAGCGGACCATCTCAGGTTCAACCTACGGAAGGATACAAACTACACCGTGCGGTTTTTTCCACTGCATCTCTTGTCGCGACCCGGTCTTTAAATCAATATCAACATGTGCGCCTTTTATATGCTTGCTAGGACTCGCAAGACCCACGACAAAGTGCAATAAATGCGCTTCGACTCGTTAAAATGCCAGCCCGATCCATCGGAGTAAAAATTGATTACACAGCCCGATAAAATCTGAGACTCACAATCTATCAATACGCCGCAGTCCAAGTGGTTGCTCATAACGTTCTTGATCGATCGTAAACAAATTTAGTGCAAAGTGTTGCAAGTTTTACTACAGAATCCCAAGATGCATGCCGCATCTATTTATCACTATGTGAGCGATTGTCACCGAGAGGAGTGAGGAGCAGTTGGCCGACCGCCAACGGCCGCATTCAAACCAGAGAAAAGAGCTCGTAAAATACCCAGTTACATGGTGGATTCAATAAATCAAGTGTCTCTGCTGCGGAGGAGGTCGCTCTGGTGATGGTGATGGTGACTGGAAATCAATCTAATTGAAATTTTATTTTACGCAGCTATTAAGGATGCCGCGCGATATTGAAATTGAGTGCCTCTTTCGTGCGGGCATCCAAATTGCGGGCCATAAACGGAGAGTGTGCCTGTGCCCTTATTACCTGTGTATCCTTATCACCTGTGACTCATTCCCAGAACTACACTCGACTCCGAGGAGCAAATAGTGTCAAGCGTTCTTTGATGTTGCGTATGCAGTACAGATGGATCAACCTGACTTCCAATTTCCTTGGAAGGTGGAAGCAAATCAAGAGCAGATCAAAGGATCGCGGAAATTTGTTTAAGGATTTTACACTCTCCAAGTGTACGTATTTGATTTAGCGTTCGACGATAGTGAATTTTCTCGAGAAAACTGATAGCATGGATGTTTGCTAAAACGAACAAAGAAAGCAACAAGAAACAAAAAAAAAAACCATCTCTTGCAGCGCACACTATTCCGTATTCCGGATAGCTCATTATTCACTTTTGAGTTCCACTCCTACACATAGTCATAGTCGAATTGTCGCTTGTGGCGTTTGGTGCTGTGCGTTGCGCGTTGTGCGTTGTTCACTGTATGCGTCTCCCCGCCACAAAGTGAAAATCTATGTTCAGAGTTCTATTCCAATTAACTATCCGCCCACAATTGGTAATGGCAGATCTCCTTCTCTTAGTCCCGTCTTGGATGCTTGCAACTCTTTCCGAAAGGATCACCAGCACCACCTAGTACCGCATCAGAAAAGGAGAATGAGTGCTAAATTTAGATGCACGTTGGGTATTAATTATGACAATTTCGCCTTCTTCTGGTATTACTATCTGACGTCCTGTCATCTCCAACCACCATCCACCATTTGAGACTATAAACGGAGGAATGTTTTCAAAGCGATGTTTTCTGGCCGTCGCGTCGCGTCGCGCGAGGGGCGCGAAATAATTTCAAATTTTATTTCATTTTCCAAATGTCACAGTATAGATAGTAAATCACAGACTTGCACACAGTGGCAGTCGCATAATCCGAGAGTGATTTATGAAAATTCTTTCAACGGTCGAGAGGGATTTTGATACATTCCCATCGGAAGAGTGCGCCGTCGACTACATAGGTATATATATAAATCGCGACTTGCATAACGCACTTCAAGGTGGAATCGCTTGGATATCCAAATAACGAGTACCCACCGAAAAATCGTTGCCCTATGTGGTTTGTTTGGTCACAGTTGGGTGATTCACCCCCACCGGCCGGCCGAGTATGAGTATCAACAAAATTTGCAAATTAATGAGCAATGTTAATTGAATTTATTCGCCACCAGAGAAACAGGTGAAGGCATTAATTACACAAACACAGCCGCACGGTTCGAGTTCGATAATGGGTTCACCGGTTCGCCGGTTCGCGGTGCGGAGAGCCGCAAAGACTTCGCGCTTGGAGATGGAGGAACACAAAGTGGAATACCCTGTACATCGGAGCGGATTTGGGAAACAACCAAATGACGTCTGCTTTCCCCTTGAGTGCGTTTCGAAGGTGTCTTCTCCGGTGCGCGGATATGCGAACATCACTGTTATTTTATTTGCCATAATTTGCGAATCCAAGATCCGCCACCATCCGGGTGGAAAAAAAAAACTCCGTTTCGGGTCATTTGCACTTCCGCCTATAATTGTCCGCGCGGGCAGATGCGAAATCTACGACCTGGCTTATTAAAATTTAATTTATGCCCAAATAGAAACACGCAGTATAATTAACACGCATTTTGGCCAGATAAAGAAAACATTTTCCATTTGTTTCGGTTGCCTTTCTTGGTTTTGGGTGATCTATAAAACCTCTGTGGCATATAGGGGGCCTTTATTTGGGAATATTTGGCCGTTAACTTTCTTTGTCTATGACTAAATGCCTCACTGGTTAGGTGCAAGATAGTAGTTGCGACTCGGTGACCTCAATCGATTAACATAAAACTTCCATTAGCAATCAAATTCGGGAGATATGTGTAGGAAGTTTGTGGAAACTCCATTTGCCTCAAGCGGTGTAGAGGGAATAAGTTTCGCTGGGGTCCCACAAGGTTGTGAGTTGGTGACTGTACTTTTTTTCGAAACACAAAAATACGTATTTGACGGGACTTTGGCTTGTGAATCGTTGAGTTTGATCTCCGCAAAGGCTGAGAGAAGCTTGTTGGATTTAGACCGATGGTTGCTCCCATAGAACTAACAAACTTTGGGCAGATTACGGCTTTCATTCGTCGAAATTCGCCTAACTTTCAGTCGAATTACGTTACAGGATTATCTTGGAAAAACTCAGAGGTGCCCAAACAACGATTGAAGGTACTACCTTGGAGGCAGCGTTGCCGTTTGGCCGCTTTATGGGCAAAATGAACCCTTTTTGCTTTTCAAGACCAGACCCTTGGCCCATCACTTTCTTAAGTACTAAGGACCCGTTTTAAGTTTAAGTAAGATTTTATTCTTTATTGAACGAAAAAGAGTGCAACATATAAGAAAAAGTGTGAGAAGCTAGGCCTAGAGTCCTCACGGACCTGTTCATTTATACCCTCAGATGTTGGTGAGGTACACAAAATTTCAAGTGGAGTTAGCGTTTTTCGGGGGTTGAACCGGGAAATTTGTCAGTACCTAACGAAAACTCTCCTTGATCTCTTACGATTTTTTTTTGTTTAAATTTTCGCCTCAAAACATGCAAAGTTGCATCAGTCACGATAAAAACGCTGGACAAATTGGACGAACGACTATTTTCAAGCTCAAGCTTTAGTCTTCAACAACTCTTCAAGTAACAAGACGTCAACCTCCGCACAGTCATGCAGACCAACAATATCCTGACAAATTGTATTAGTAGTCATTTTCATTTCGAAATTATTCACCGTCGCATATTGTACCTGCCAGATTCACAAAAAAAAAAAACAAAAAGTGAAACCAAATTATCCTCCACGTCATTCGCATAGTAGCTACTTTCAAGTGCTGCTAATGCGCCATTACTTGCAGGACTCGAACTCCATTGTGGTAATGCGAAAACATTTTTCCGTGAAAACGAAATCACATCGACCATCCTCTTTGAGCGAGCGAGCCCACCCATCGCAGAGTCACATCAACAGATTAATAATTAATATCCAACAATCTTCAGGGGAAGGCAACAAAACATTGAACAAAAATAATTCAATAAGTCCATCCCCCAGCCGAGCGTAGCCAAAGCAAAGAAAAACAGCTCAGAAGACGAAAAAAAAAGGAGAAAAAAAAAAACAGCGCACAAGAACATTAAACAGAAAGTCCTTTCCATTTCATTAAAAATTTATCATATTTCAATCAATTCATCCGACTGTGAAATGGAGTCTATCCTGCCAATAAGTCGTCATGTCATCTCGCGCTCGTCCCAGTCGCCTTCTTTATGCTCTCCTTGTTCGCCGCTGCAAAATTAAATTTTGTTTAAAATTTATTCGCGTCAATAACGGGCTTGCCCCCCCCCCCCCTGGGGACCATGATCGCCGCCACCCGCCATCCATCCCGTTTGATACATTTTTCCGTTTCTTTTTTTTTTTTCCTCTCTGCACTTTTACAGGATATTTATCAGTAGTTACAGAAAAAAATCGGTTAATATTAATGACCGAGTGGTTTGCGACTACAATGGGAGTGAAAATAAAAAATAAAGGGGTGACTTTGTTACAACAACTAAAGCAAAAAAAAAAAAACATCAAAAACAATGAGAAGTAAAGGAAATTTTTCTCCAATTTTCCACCATCGAAAAATTGTTTTCCTTTCGCGGGTAGCGGTTTTTTTGTTTTCCTGTTACTTTAATGTTTTTAGAATAATAAAACGAAAGGAGTCCAACAAGAAAACACACACACAAAAAAATGCAAAAATAAATACAAAAATTGAATACAAGTCCTTGGCGGGGCGCGCGGGGGTGGCGCGAGTGAAATGAACGAATGGTTGCACAAAAAATATTAACCATGTTCTATTCGATGGAAAATAAGTCCATCCGGGAAGTGTTATCCCTGATTTTTTGCAAGTTGTTGGCCGTGGATTTGGAAACGTCAAACAATCATCTACTCCACCCCCACACCTGGGTGGCCGTTCAGTGCGAAACCCGGCTGAGGGTTGTGCGGTGGTGATTTTTATATTTTCTTAAAATAAACACCCGACACAAGAAAGAAATGAAAAATAACAGCGGACGCCACCGACATCCGTTCGAAGACCCGATAGCGCCGCCGTCTGCATGTACCAGAGACCATCAGGAAAAGGGTTGATGATTTTGTTCATTTCTTTTTTCTGTTGCTTTCCCTTTAAGGATTGAATATTAAAATTAATTTATAATCGAGTCGAAATTAGTGTAGTGGTGGGGGTACTCGTATATGACTTCAAAGACGGGCGGAAAGAAAGCAAATCAAAGTTGTCCCACCACAATGCAGTTCCCCCCGTGTTTGGGTGGAAAAAAAAAAACGTTCCCAACTCCTCGCAAGAGTGGGAAGAGTTTTTCTTTGCATTCAGTGGGAAGTGGCAGTGGGACGCGTGATTAATTGCAGGAATTTTCTTAATTAATCCAACACGCAGCTTAGCAACAAGCTGCAAATTGGGCATGGTGGCTATTTGTTGGTCCCGTTTTTTTCTATCCGCATAGATAGGCCTCTGCGGAATTACTTTGTTGAAAAGGGGATATCCCGCTTGGCAGTCTACCACATTAGCCACTTACCAACTATGCAAGAAATGTCCATTGCGCCCGATGTTCTTCAGTCGAGATTTGCACACAGAAATCGGTCTGCAAATAGTAGCTCGGTATACTGAGAAGGTGCTCTTAAATTTCGGGTGAAACATACAGGAACGGCTCCTAAGGAACAGCCTTAAGCATACACCAAGGGCGGGGACACTTTCCACAGCCCCGGCTACGCATGGCGAGCGAAGTCTATCGCTGAAAAAGGTATTCAAAATAATGCAATCCAATAGCTTAGAACCCTTCTGGAAATTCAAGTTATTACTACATCCTCGAGAGGATTTTGGGCGTCTGTATGGACAGTGAAGCACGGTACCGGCTCCAGTTACCAATTTGGTGGGTAGCACTCGGGCCTCAGTGGATTCTGTTCGCGGCGCCAGTGCACGGCACCCAAAATCAAATAGAGAGAACGATTAATTTTTTTTTTGTTGCCGGAAGTGTTCAAAAACACTTGAGAAGGAGAAGGGAAATTTCAGCCCGATTCTTGTTTACCAAAATCTACAATGATCACCGCAACTACACGATTTAAGCGCGCTCTCCCTCTCTCTCTCTCTCCCTCTCTTATTCACTGACATTGTACGATTTAGGCTCTCTCTTTCTTTCTCTAAAAAGATATACCACCTTTCCCATCTCAGAAAGTCAAGTCTTAACCTCTCTCTCTCTCTCTAAAAAGATCTACCCACGGTTGCCATATTGGTCATTTGTGACCAAATTCTCTTTCTATCTATCTCTCTCTCTCCCTCTCTCTCGTTCTTTTACCAGAATCTACATTGATCACCGAAAGGTGGATCTACCACCTTTCCCATCTCAGAATGGCAGGTCTAAGCCGCTCGCTCTCTCTCTCTATTGTTCACCGAAACCGCAATATTTAAGCTCTCTCTCTCTCTCTCTCGCTCTCTCTCTCTCCCCTCTCTCTCGCTCCCTCTCTCTCCCTCTCGCGCTCTCTCTCCCCTAAAAAGATCTACCACCTTTCCCATCTCACAATGGCAAGTCTAAGCCGACCTCTAAAAACGCATTCTCACAAACAAGATCACCCAGCGCTTGACTGATCTACCCCCCTTCGTGCCGGGCGTCCGATTTAACTGCCAACTAATTAATATTCACCAATTTAACTTCGTTTCGCACCACCGCCAGCACAGCACGTGCACCTATACCCACAGAGTGGACTCTTTTAATCGCGCCTCGTGCTGATTCGAGCGTATCTCCGCACCTTATCCATATAAGAAAGTCAACTCCCTTAAAAGCCACATAAAATCCACCGCCTCGAGATCTTTTGTTATGTGCCAGCAACGAGTTGGATTCCCATTTGATTTGGAACAGCCGCAGACACCCAGGTATACGCTCATAGCACCGCCGCGGCCGCGCCGCCCTAATTAGTCGCCACCAACAAGACGGGGCCCCCCCATTTTCTTTGCTCCGCCGATGACAATCGGGAAATAAGTCAAAGACCACATTGGGCCCTCAGCATTCAGGCGTTAAGCATGCGCGTGTGTGTGCGTCTAGGTTTCTATTTAAATTTATAGCGAATATCTATTGTTTCTCCTCAACGCCTAGCTGAAGTTTTTCTTCACACATTAAACGTGCGCGGATATATATATTGACCGCGCGACGTAAACTGATTTCGGATTCAAGATTGTTAATATTATAGGCAGTCGGAGTCGGTATATACGTATGTGTAGCTAAGGAAAGAGGCGTTTCGCTTCGTTGGCTTTTCGCACATACATACAACTACTAGAATACCTCGACAGCCACTTCTTCATGTTATAGGTATTCCTCTGATTGGTGTTGATCTTTGTGGTGGAGTTGTAGATCCGTGTAAGCATGACCTCCGCGCCGCCGCACTGCGAGTTCAAGTTTGGGTAGCATGAACTCGAAAAGCTTCTGTCACACACAATTGCCGATCGAAAGATAATTGCTTCGCCTCGAAAAAATGGAAAATGGGGGGCTTTTTTTAAGACGTCTCACCGGAGAAATAACCATGACGGAGATGGTCTCTGGTTTCGTTTATCGAAATTAGATCGTAGTAATTTAGAACGATCAAAAGGCCATTTTCTATGTAGCTTTTGAGAAAACGGTCTTTCAGGGTGAAATTTTTCACCGCCGGGAGCATTGCTCGAGTCCGCGGATACCGCCGCGATCAGGTACAAGAACGATATGACGAAAATGCGTTCCGAAGGACTCAATTCAAATTCGACCGCACTGTGCGTCCTTTGGAGGAATTTAAATCATTCCCGCGTACAAGGGGGATGCGGTTGACGGTCCCAATATATATGATTCCCGCAACAAAGGACAAATAACAACACACAATACAAAAGAGGACAGCATGTGACTGATATTTGGCAGAAATCGTTCGTCGTTAAGCCACATCAAATATGAATGTCCTTTTTTGGGAAGCTGGAAAAAAACCCCTCCTTTTTGTTTAAATTGAAAAATAAAAATACCCAAGCAGAAGGTATGAATTCCGGTTGAGTGACTGAACACCACCATTTGCATCCCCCTGGCGTCCCTCAGATGGATCTTCTTTCCTTTTTCTTTTTTTTTGTTGCTGGTAAGGGACACGTGTCTTCGTCAAGCATTTGACCACCACCAAGTATACAAGTTTCCCACTGATTCGACTGGCATTCCTTCCACCCCATAACCCACGAGATCTGGAGGCGATTCGGTCTTCAGTCGGAACAAGTCCTGAGGGGAGTGACACACGGACACTCATTCCGCTGTTGCAAAGTCAAAAATTGGATCGAATTTTAAGGAAAAATTTACAGAAATTCTATTGAAATTTTATGCAACATAAATTTGCTGCGTCCTTAAGGAGGTTGTGTATCTCGTTACGTGTTTTATAGGTTTTTGATTTGAGCAATCAATTCAGAGTGTCTTGCTATCGAGGGAGGACGACGTAGACGACGAAAACGACACATAATGAGATGCGATAAATGAATTAAGGCGATTTTCAGGTACATTGGGCATCCAATTTGTTTTATCGTAATCCTTGGAGTGCGGATTGGATATTGGTGAATTAATTTGGTGCAGAAAAGAGACGCCCACACCCACAACAAAATGGCATGGATGCTCATTGTTGAGGACCACAGCGAAACCCTTTCAGCTGAGGAGATGTCACCATTTATTGTCCCATACGTCTGCAGAAACAACAGACGGAATCTGCCCCTCTGAAGAATTTTCAAATTTAATTTTCGATTTTTTATTCCATTTTATTCGGTTTTTCCCGCTCGCCCAATACCGAGTCAAGGCGAGGCGAGGCGAGGCGAGGCGAGGCTCCGCTCCGCACAAGAAGATTCATGGCACGGAGCTGTTGAAAGGGGAATGTGATCGAAAGAATTTTCACCACTTCCCTATCCCTATGCGAGTAAATTAGAAAATGCGTGCTCAGAAGCTGACTTTGCGAATGAAGACGACAACGACAAGGACGATTACCAGGACGACGCTATACGACAACAACAACGACGACGGTCGTTCGTATCGGTTCGGTGCGGGACTCGACATGGAAATAAACTCCGCAAAATGACTTTTGGTATTTTATTTATATTTTTGATTATTTAATAGCGGTATATGGTATCGCAAAACACCAAAAGGATGTCGCACACACACACAACAAACCCATTTCTATCTGCCATCATAGCCAAAGGGTGCTCTGAGGAATCAGAGAAATGCCATCTATAACTGTACATGTGTACATACGTGGAGTTGGAGTCGACTGCGGGCACGGGGTGTGTGGATTAAAAGCACTCGAGGAATCCTTCAATATATGAACATTTTAATTGCATTTTCTTGTTGAACGTATAAAATTTTATCGTTTGGAAATTTTCAATTCAACATACAAAGGCGAAGGAAAAAACACCAACATCGGAGACAATCTTGCGCATATGTGTGTGCGCCAGCTCGCTCTGTCATGCAAAACACAACATTTGTACAAATCATCCTCGTTGTTTGTGTTGTTCTTTCATTTTGGATAATATTCTTTAAGAATTTGTGTATTGGGCTGGGAGAGGGCACACCGCGACACCGTCACAATATATATACATAGGGGCTGCAAGTGCACCGATGACAGTTGACGGTGTAATTGAGTGTCACCTGCGCGCGGTTTCCAAATGCGTTGCATAAATTTATACAATGGGTATTCTCAAGTGTATCAAGAAGAAGAAAAAGTTCTCCAACTTTTAAATAGAATTGGCAACAAAACCTAAGTCTGAGGTCTGTTTTAAGAAGTGTCTTCAAAACATGAACCCAGTCAAACTGTTCAATGATTATTACCATACAATAAATACGTAGCGATCATCCTAATAGGATCGTTGACATTAATGCGCGAGGTTTCTCAGTCACAGATTGTGTGGTAATATTTAAGAGCACTGCTTTTAATACCATATTTGCCTTTTCAATCAGATTTCGAATTCCAGTTTCCATTTCTCATTCCCACAGCCAATGTTTCATGCATTTGTCAGTGATTTTGTGCAAGAAAACCTACATTTTTATGGTTCAGTTACAGAAAAGGAGTCCGATTTCACTGATTTTCAAAAAGATGGGTCCGGGCGTTTAAAAAAAGAGTCAAAAGGACGCTCAAGCGTGTCGAAGGTAACGCTGGCTTGAGTTACTTCCTTGAGCTAAGGAACATACGAGTTAGGAGGCACCAACGAGTTTTTAGGGACTTAAAATATAAACCAAAGACACAAGTTGCTCATCATCCACTTCCCCAACTTACAAGAACTTTCTTAAATCTCACTGTCTCATCTTCATAGGTGTTTGGAGACTACTAGTCAAGCGCTGTGGTTACCCCAGTTTTCACCCCACATAAAGGTATATATATGCCCAAGATAATTTACTATAATTTTAAGGTTCAGTCCCGCTAAGCAAACCCTGTACAATGAATCGAGGTATTCTTATTTTGTAGTTATGAACACCTCCTCACAAGCCTTTTATAAATTCTGTATGAAAATTGGAGGTCTCGTTTGATAAATATTTCCAATTAGAATAATAACTCACTTCCAAGAATATTGTAACACTGTTCAGAAGGCAATTGTAAAGCGTTTCCGTCTGCACGGACGCTTTCCTTCATTAAATTAAAAAAAACGAAAGAAATTTTCGTTTTGCCAATGCACATTGACGTTTTGGTTGTTTTAACTTTAACTTTTAAAATGAGAGAAATACCACAAAACGAGTATAAGTCCACATTTGAAAAGAATCAGATGTGCTAAAAAAAATCGCCAAAGATCCTTGAACTGGCCCAAGAAGAGGAAAACGAAAACGAAATGAGTAGCATGGCGCAAACGTCTTACTTTCGCCTGATTTCCTTCGTTTTTTTCTTTTCAGCAGAGTCCCACCCCGATTACAATGTTCTAGATGCGTCTAAAAAAAAGGGGTGCTTAATTTCCGATACCTACCTGTACACCAAGAAAAATCTACCCCGCCTCAGAATTGAGTCATCAAACTTGACTGCTGTTATTCGACATGTTATACTAAGGACAATTACAACTCTGACGATGACGGTGTAAATATTTTCGGAAGACAATCGGTTTCATGCACAAAAATATATCCGCAAATGCCAACAGGAAAGCACAACAGAAAATAACAGAAAATGGGAAAATTGAGACACGCAACACAACAAAATGCCATGTCTCCAACACGAAGACACAATTTTGACAGTCGAAGAATAAGAAAATTACCTTTTGCTTAGTGGGCACCAGGGAACAACAGCGGGTGCGAGGGGCGACTGATTATTTTTCCATGTTTCGTGACATAAAGCACCGCTGATTGATTTGAATGTTGCGCTGAGTGAGTGAACGACTGTGATTGATTGATGGATTGATTGGAAGTCATGCATGCGCGCACCGCCAAGATAAACTTCTCACACTCGATACAGTAGACATTAGACAGTAAAGGTATGGGTACATTTCGACTCTGTGTGTGGGAAAAGTGAAAATCACCTATAAACTATAGAAGCAATTAAGACCACCGGCACTTACTGTTTCGACCACGACCAGTGGCACCGGAAGAGGTTGTAAAACTGCTGCAACAATCGTAATTAATTAGGCGGCTAGTACTCGTTTGCGAAAGGCCGACATCACATAATTTGGAAAGTTTGTCTTCCACGGACGAATGTTGCGACAGGAAATGGAATTACAATACTCACCACGCTGACAAAATTTTTTAATCAAAAATAATTCAACTCCAGAAGGAAGAAAATTACGCCTCGGTCAGGTCGCATCATCATCATCATTATAAACAATTTGAATTTAATGACAAAAATAATATTGGTAATGTCACACAGAACCGGCGAGATGTAGAAAAGCTCAATTGTGTGTCGTCCCTTCTTAACGGTATCATGACCGTCTTCGTGTGGTACTCTGTGATTTTGGGCACAGAGACAAATAAGAAAAACACGGCAACACAAATAGGTGAAGGTATGACGTGTAATAAGTTTCGAATCGAAGCGGGTAAGCGGGTCGTTGGGCTCGTAATTATTTGACCTGAGTGTGTGACGGCGCTGGCACTCTTCACTTGGCCGAGTGTCTGCGCGATGGATCGAATTGGCCAAAGAACAACGCCAAGGAAGGACATTTGCAGCCGTTGCGTGTGGCCTAACAAGCCTCGGAGGGGATAATGGCCTCGGCCCTTCATAAATATGAAAAATCGTTCTATTAATTCCACGCATAATATAATTCCAATTGAATATCAACGCCTTCATTACACAGCGGCGCACAGGCACAGGGCGCGAGGCGCGAGGCGAATTCCATCGTTTCTCAGTACTTTTTTAACGATCGTTATTATTGGTATTATTATGTTAACTTATAAATATTAATGAATCGAGTTTCCCTGCGCAGAGCCAAAATCAACAGGAACCCACTGCCACCGCCACCACCACCGATATCACCTGTCTCACACGCAACCAGCCAACCAGGCCGCAAACACTTTGACCACTTTAGTGGCTCTGTGTGTGGAGGGCCTCTCCCTCCTCCGCCCATATTGCCAGTGTCACATGGAACGGAGCAAAGCCACACAAGTAATGTGAATAGGAAAACAGTGGCGGCGGCGGCGGCAGCGGCATGGACTACATTTATAGGAGAGAAGGGCGGCTGCTATATAGATTTTATTGCCAAACCAACGAACCAATCCACTCAGCCATCATCATCATAAATTTTATTGTCATAATCGTATATTTTCTATATGAAGCATAAAAACAGGCGGAGAAGAGCCGAGCGCTCACCTAACCATTCACACGCATTCACTACGCTTCTTTGGAGTTGTGCGGTTCGGTTCTTCTTCCTTACCACACACCACACACCACACACTGCACAGAGCACAGCACACTCCCACTACACAAAACACAAGTGCCAGAGACCCATCACACACATAACAGATAGGATATACAAAATCCGACCAAATGCAAAAAGACAATTGGTTGTTTGCGCTTATCGAGCCGTGACTTCATTAAGGAATTATTAATAATTACCGAGTCAGAAAAGAATTCTTTTTCTTTTGCCCATCTTTCGTTGTGTACCTGTTGTTGTTGCTGTTGTTGTTTTGGATGTTTTAGATGTTTGCTATCTTCACATACTATCAATAGATACGAGCAGTTTATTCAGCAGCTAGGAAAGGAGAACGAATGATCGTCGTCGGCGTCGTCATCATCATCATCATCAACGTCATCATTGATGGGAGACTATCGGGTCGAACTGATCGCACGAACACGGGCAGGCAAAATGCCAACAGCTTGGTGTTTGTGTCAACGCAGCTCGTTGGGAAAAGGTCAACGATTTTATCGCGCAGGCGGGTTAAGATGTCACGGCCGGAAATTTCGGCAGTTGACAAGATGCATGAGTCTCTTACTTTGTCAACATTATACAGAGATGTAGTTGCTGGCAGGGGTAGAGAGTTTTAAGCAGTTTTCAATATGACGTTGACAGTCGGCGATACTTATAAAAGCGGTCGACGATTAAAAATATCGTCGATGCATGTGAGGAATAGCAGAGACGTTTGAAGGATTGCAGCTCCGGTAGCTCTGGGGTAGCTTCTTTTGGTGTTAGGGAGGTCAAAATGACAGCACGCCAGACGCAGGGCAGAAATGCCCAAAAAGTCCCTGTCCAACTTATGTGGCTCATAAGTCTTTAAAGGAAAAATTGAGACTCATTTGACTGTCTAAAACCGTTTTGAAAAATGAGAAACACCGAGAGATAGACAGCTACAGTCTGCGTAAATGGACTTAACCATAGGTTGACAAATCTAGGCAAGTCTCTGTACAGCTCGTCTTCGTATAGTCGATCAAATGAATAAATACCTCTCGCAGAGCAGAATTCAAAAGAAAAGAAATGTATTGAACAAATGAACTTAGATACATACAAAGACTACAGTGAATAATTATAGACCTACGACCGTCGTCCACAGTCTATCGAACGCAACCTTAAAACCGATGGGCATTGATTTGGAATCGGATTTGGCAGGTGGTGGACCTTTTCTAACTAAAACCACACTCATAAGGACCTATCAAGTACTTGACAGCCGATCACATATCATGGCAGTAAGAATCTTGCCTACGATGTTGCGGAGACTTTCAAAGCGATTCAAAAGGACACTTGCCTTAAGTACCGCGCAAACGATTCGACTTATCCGAATAAGTTTTACGGATGAGAAGCTGGCTTACAATGGTCTCATTCAGCTTTGTAAAGATCATTGTCATCGAGCCAAATATTTCCCTTTTAGTTTAAAGATTAAGTTATCGAAATCGATTTGAATTAATGACCATTGAGCTTTCAAATAACGAGCAACGAGTCGGGAAAATGATATTCTGGCAACGCTGTTTTATGTTGGGCAAATTAAGGCAGTTTCTGTCATTATGGCGAATTCGTTGCCCTTGGCCAATAACCTTTAATCGGTCGTTCTGTCAAAGAAAAATCTGTTGTTTTAAGCGGAGTTCTGGTCAATTTTTTGTTTCAACTTAAATTTGAATTTGAAGATATAGTATTGTGAAAAAAAGCTAAATCAATATTTAAATTCTCGATTTAGACTTCCAACTTGATACAGGAGTGCATTCCCGGTTGCCCCACTAGAATGTCCAGTGGTAAGCAATAATCCCGACCAACTTAAGTCGTTGTTTTCCAAATTAAGTGTTCATTATAAATATTAAGTTTGTATAATTTTCAGAAAATAAAATTGAATTCCCCATTTAAAAGTTCGCCTACGTAGTTTTCCCTATCTGAAGGATGTAATTGGGAAGAAGGAAATTCGATATTTATCGTTGGTAAGTCGGCTTATTCGGTGGAATTACTGTGGAGCAACAATCATTTAATCGAGCAGGAGCACCTTGTTCGATTTAGGCTTAGATTTCGGTCAGATCGACGCGGAACTGTCGTTCAGTGGTGAGTGGCTCATATTCTGCCTGTCAGCTGAGTCTTGCACGCTCAAAAATTGCCTCTAACAGAGTGCGATTTGATCCGTTAAACAAATATGGGTTAAAATTAACCAAGTCTCTGTTGAAAAACATCGAATATTCGTTGTTAAATAGTTAAAATGCATTCTGTTTAAAATAACACACTTTATAAGTTGTTAAGAACCCAGTTTCTAGATAAATGTCAACCAGCTGGTTAAATTCAACCGAGTTAATTTGTCATTTACAGCCGAGAAAAATTGGAATAAAATGATAAAAGGCTATTTCCAACCGAGTTTCGTTAAACGACCTGACTCGGCTATTTTTAATCCACTAACTCTGTAGGAGCTATATTAACAAACAGTATCACTTGGTAGTTTTTAACCGTAAGTTGGGTGATTTTGCCGCGTGATAGTCTTGCCTCTGCTAAATTGCTCTTTCCGTATTCTCAGCACCGGCTTTAAGTCGACTTTTCAATCGATGCTGGTTCTTATCTGCTGATGGAAAGCGATGCGGCATGCTTGGCTGCATGGATTCCCGGACATTCGACACGGAACTGTCGGTTTTGGACTTGGTGGTTGCCCCGGCACATCAGAGGTGGCACTTCTATGATGTGTTCCTGGCAATTCTACCACTGGACCTGGTGACACAGGACTTCCACGCGAGTTAAGCAAATCGCTTTCGCCAAAGACTCTGGCGGTCTCTTCTTCAACTACAAACTTTTTAAGCAGTATTTGCTGAAGTATTTCATATATCACTAACTATTCTAACTCGGCCTTACCAAAAATCAACTTTAGTCTGGCAGTTTACGCAAAGTCTCCACACTTTCCAAAATCCCTTTACCAATAAACAAATATTTTTACCGTTCCAGACTTTTTCTTGTGCGTTTTTTTTGAAATCCCGTGTTTACGTGAAGAAGCCCGAGACACTAGAAGCCCTCAAGGACAACATTCGACACGAGTGCGAGAATCTGTCGCCCGAAGTTCTCGCCCAAGTGAAAACGAGCCCGTATGCCAATCAATTGTGACCGCGCCCATTGGGCCGATATCATCTTCTCGACTTGATCAATAAAATTCTAAAGCTTCAAATAAACAAAATCAAAAAACAGAATCGAAGTTTTTCATTTAGAAAAAAAAATTAGAGCTGTAGATTCTCAGAAAGTTGTCGCACTAGAAAATGTGGAGCTCTAATTGATTGTTGGTGCCTTTTCACAAGTGGTGTACATTTTTACTAAAGCTGACATCCAACTTAATGTCGACATTAGTGATTGATTATCAGTAAGTAAGTAAACTTTGCTTTCAGTTTCCGATATAATCGTACAAGCAAAATTGTATCTATAACTATCCCTGATCTCCTCTAACTGCACACGAATTTCCACTTCCAAAACAGTGAACTGAAATCCCTAACTGAGCTCAAGATTTGTCACCTGAATTGCCTACTCTACTTTGTAAGGACGGTCAAATATAAAAAGAACACAGACATATCTTTTTTACAGTCTTTATTCAGGGTAGACTTCTCTTCAACCCAGTTTAAATCGAACTGACTCATTATGTCATTCTAGGCTCACCGATCGTATGTCAAAAGCCCTCGAAAATGGATACACAATAATGTCACATAGAAAACGTTACATTTGGTAATACAAAAATTGAAAGTGTTGCCGCTGTTTTCTTACAACTTATAGTTGGATAGCTTTTATGGATCTTTCATTGTATTATGGATAAGCAACGCTTCGGCATTTTTTAGGCCATCGCCCACTCAGCTTTGGAGTCCTTGAATGTGCCTTTGTATAACAAAGCCGTAAATAAATACCTAACCTACTTTTTTTTAGACCTGAAAGAGGTATGTTTGGTCCCATTTCTTAGGAAGTGCATGTCCTTTTTTCCAATTGCATAGACGTGCAACTTTTACCACTCATAGCTATACTTTTCGTCCGAATCGATCAACGTCTAGCTGGCAGGAGTCTCTCAACTAACTAACAAACAATTTGTTGAAGCGTATAGCCAACAACTATTCACAATAAAATCCTCCTAATCAAATACATCTATCCAAATGCAATGTCTCCTCAAAGAGTCCTCTTACCATATTTATATATACGATATTCCTGTGTCTGCACGGTTGAGCGGCTCGCTCGTTTGTTATAATTATCTTATGCCTTTAGTTTTGCCATACACTGCGCACACATGTACACAGACACACACGTGCAACAATGATTCACTAGCAGCTTCATTAAAAATTCACAAAAAGTCCACAATAATTAATAATAAACGATAATTGCGAGGTAGAAGGAACTAACAAACTGCTGGCAACTTTTCTACGAGTCTACCAGCCATATGCAGGTAGGTATGCAGAGGAGCCCTTTACTGTTGCCGCATGCTGGTGCTGCTACTGCCGCTGACATGGTTTGTGAGAAAATCCGACAGTGACTTGGTTCTGGATTTTCCTGATAAATGTTCAAAATTGGAAAATGGCAAGAAACGAAGGGAATCGAAGAATTCAGATTCGCGTGATAAGACAATGTAAACTTAATAAAACAGCTTTTGAAAGTACATATACCTGTTAATGTACCTGTAGCTGTACCTGCATGTCAGTATACTCGCATGGGGACCGTGGGGAAAATGGGCCGTCTTTTGGTATTCCTCGGATATGGCGATGTTTGTCGATTTATGACTGGGAGATCATACATTCATTCCAATGGAATTTATTAGCTATGCAGATGTGTGTGCACGGTCGAGAAGTTTCAGTTCTCCTTTGGATGAGTAACGACTATGGACTTTGGAAATGTGACAGCGACTTGAATGAAGACGACCTGCTGTCGTAGAATTACATTTTCACCTATTTTCAGGCGTCCATCCATATAGAACCCTGCGACTTTCGCGTCTTTTGTGTCTTTTGAGTGGGTAGCTCGACAGTAGCTCGCACAATTTAAAATTGGTTTTCTTTGTCTGTATAGATGCGGGAGCATAAATACCAGTGGTGTGCCGTGAATATTTTAAGACGGGGAGTCGAAGCAAAATTAATCACATTCAAATATAAAAAAAAAACCCTGCACCTGTGCACATTGAAACAAAATCATTCTTCGGACATTTGCAAATTGAGTTCACATTACTATATTCACTTAAGTCATGCATTGCGACTGACTTTGTAAACCAAAACACTTAAACTACCTACCTCAACATACTGCCTGCAATTATCCTCACAATCAGAAAGGAAGAAGTAGAAATAAATCGAATAACTCGAAGAAAAGCGTGTTATTTTGTTCATATCATAACCAAGCGGGTGTCAAACACAAAACCCAACCCAGTACTCAGGGATCAGGGAAGAAAAAAAGAGATACAAACAAATATTCGCTCAGCACTAAAAATTAACTTAGCGAAAACTGAGAATAACTCAAAGAAAAGCGCGTTAGTTTATAAAGGGTTTTCCAATGAGAGGTGTTATTGTGAATGACCCGCTATTTCGGTAGCTGTCACTTTTGAAGCTTTTATTCTTTGACATTTGACAAGTAGATACTACGCCATTTCTAAAAATAGAACGATACACGCTTCAACAACGCATTGAAATTATTAAAATTCACTACAAAAATGGTGAAAATCTTGCCGTCACAGTTCGCAGTCACAGTAAAAAACTTTTTTGGTCGTCGTGAAGCACCTTGTCGGACCGTAATACAGAAATTGGTGGAAAAATTCGAGCTGTTGGGACATGTAAGTGAGGTGAGCACGTCGCTCAAGAACAACTGAGAATATTGGTGCTGTAGCCCAAAGTGTTGAAGAAAACCCAGGTTTGTCCATTCCTCGTCGTTCTTTGGAATTGGGCATTCCACAAGCGTCATTACACCGTATTTTGCATAAAGACTTGGGTCTTAAGGCTTATAAAGTTCAGTTAACACAAGAACTCAAGCCGGCCGATCATCAACAACGTCGTGTCTTTGCTGATTGGGTCCTTGAAATGCATGAAAATGATCCGGAATTCCATCGAAAAATAAACTTGACTGATGAGGCCCATTTCCACCTCGGTGGCTATGTCAACAAGCAAAATTGTCGCATCTGGGGCTCGGAAAACCCAGGAGTTATTGTTGAGAAGCCTCTCCATCCTCAACGTGTGACTGTTTGGTGCGGTTTATGGTCCGGCGGGGTCATTGGACCTTACCTTTTCGAAAATGAGGTTGGATCAACAGTTACGGTGAATGGATTGCGCTATCGAATGATTGTTTATGGTCGGTGTTGGATGGTATTGATCTAGACAACGTTTACTTTCAACAAGACGGCGCCACGTGCCACACAAGCAACGAAAGCATTGATCTTTTACGGGAAAAGTTTCCGGACCGTGTTATCTCTCGAAGAGGTGATCACAATCAGCCACCGAGATCTTGTGATTTAACACCTTGCGACTTGTTCCTTTGGGGCCACGTGAAAGGTAAGGTCTACGCCAACAGCCCAGCGTCGATTCAAGACCTCAAAGATAAAATTCGAGAGGCTATCGAGGACATAGGGCAGCCACCTTGCGATTTGGTTATGGAAAATTTCATGAAAAGGATATGGTCCTGTATGCGTGCTCGTGCTGGCCATTTGGCTGATGTTGTTTTTCATTATTAACGGCATACCTTCCTCTTTATTATGAAATAAATATCCGATCATTTATCTCAAAAAATGGCATTTTTCTTTGAATACCAAAATAGCACCTCTTATTGGAAAACCCTTTACATAACCAATTGTGTGTTGAACAAAGAGCTGTCAGACACCGTTCTCAGGGAAGAAAGAAAGAGAAAACAAGCAAATATTCTCCCAAAATCAACTATCAAGTGAGAGCTTTAATAACCCGACATATTTTGGGCTGCCTTCTCACCTTCGCTTTGTCCTGACGATGATGACGATGCTGACGATGTTGTATAAAAATGGATAGATACACACACAATATTTATTTGATGACTTATACCATTTTGTGCGTATTCGAATTCATTTGATAGTGTTTCTTGTGTATTTGGTTTTTGGTAGATAGATAGAGATTTAAAAAGGGAAGTCGGTAGGAAATCGGGTTATATGGACGTCACGCCACTGATAAATGCAAGTTTGTCGTAAAAGTTCAAAGCACTTACAAACATGACGCATAAAGGATGGATCTGTCCAACAAATGCCGCTCAAGATGAACAAACCTATTTGGAAAATGCCCCCCAAATAAATAGAGTTCGGTCCTTCAAAACCGAGCCGCCATAAAATCGCAAGACTTCGCTCAGATTGAGCGGATAAGCGGCCATCAGCATGACTCATCCGCACATGCATATTTGGTTATTGACCATCTCAAATCGACGTAAATTAACAAAAAACATCCACAACAATGATTTACTTGCACAAATAACTCAATCCAAAGCGAGACCGGTTCACAAATCATTTAAAAATCTGGCTGCCCTTGAAATGATCCTCATTTCGATTTCCACCGAATATACAATTCGTGCAGGTACCCGGTATATACATTTTTACACGAAAAATCATTACTTGCGCACAAATAAAATTAAGAACTTAATAACCCCCCGTGCATCGTTAAATCCCACATCGCCACATGAACCTACACATATACGCTCCATCACAAAGAAACAGAAGAATAAACCGTCAACCAACACAGCAGCGGCAACAGTGAGTCGACGTTAATTTGCAAAAGCTCAACTTGACATCGTCTCACGTAAGACTCTGAAACTCTGTAAAATTCCATTAAAATCTCCAATAAGAGATTTCGAGGTCAGATTGGAACTTTGAGACCAATAACACAATGCCAAGCCAAATAAAAAGAAAAAAAAAAAAAGAAAAAGGATGAGACATGGAAACGAAATGATGAAAAACCCACAAAGTGACATTTGTGATCCTTTTAAATTGAATTTCATTTCTCGTCTGTGCGCCACATACGAGCAGGCTCTTTGACAGCCGAAAATATGAAATAGGCTGTATGGGAGCGATTTCGGTAGACCTGCCTCAACAGATGCACCCGTCTTCCCCCTTCGGAAGACGTCTTGGCGCGAACATTGATAATTAAAAAAACCCGCATTCAGATCCTGTCGAAAGATGCAGCAGAGCACCACCGACCGACTGCGGGCAGGTGGACCCTCGATTCGATTACGGTCGACTAGATAAAAGAGGGAATTCCCTATTGTACGACGAGATATCGATTGATGACCGAACGGCGGTCACATTCTCCGGACTGAAAGTCACCTCCGTCTTGTAGTTGTCATGTAATTAAGAAGTTCAGGTCTCACCTGTTGAACCCGCGGCCAAACGCGGTTGTTTATGTTTTGAGTACTGCGTTGTTGACTGCCACGCTTCATTTGCCATTGCCGCACCACCACCACCACCTTACCACCACCACGAATAACAGTTTCTTTCCCTCCGACATGAGGAGGACGTGGATGTGAGTTAATTGAAGTTGTCCCATCTCCCCTTTGGTCAATTAGAATTCCACCGCAACTCAAATAGGGGTTACTGACGCGTTACGCTCCGTTGCGCGCATGGATCTGATTGCATGCACTGATAACGCGCCCCGACCATCGTCGATCGAAGGACTCAAAAATACAAATTTTGTAACGAACAATCGACCGATGAGCTGGACAGTGAACAGTGAACAGTGGACAGCGGACAGTGCAGTGCTGCCCCCCGTTAGAGTCGGTAATTTAATTGGCATAAATTAAGATGGGACACCAAACAGTCATCGCTCAATATTTATGGGGGTCGAGCGCCGTAATTGAAATAAAAACTTCTGCTTCTTCAACTGGTGATGCGGTGAGTAGTGAGTACGAGTACGACTACGAGTACGAGTAGTCCTCCAAGTGCTTTCGGTTGTAGCTCAGTGAAGCGGCGCGCGCGCAGGTGCTCAGTCGCCCGACGTATTTTCAGTTCCAGGTCAGTTCCGAATCGGGGTGTCCCCTAGTGCGCAATTGAACGAATTTCGGACCACGTTCGGCTGGTTGAATGGTCGACCGATCGCCGGCTATTGATTTCCCGAGAGGGGCACCATGTTCGCACGCAGCCTGTGTGGAAATGTATGTTCACTGACACCATTAACAAGGGAACAACAAAGCATCCCGCGCGCACTGCCTACTGTCGCTGATGTTTTACTCCACTTTGGCTGTTGTTGTTATATTGTTCTTAATTTCCGGCCAATATTTTACAATTGGAATCGGATTCGGTGTGAAATTTCACACCTAAATGGTTAAGTGACCAACACCGCAGTGGGGACCGATTGTGGCCACAAGACGACATTCAATTAGTGGTTCCGCTTGAGTTGAGCCTCGTCGCTCATTGCAGTTTCCTTCCAATCACATCAAGCTAAAAAGATGAAATATTCCCTGACAGTGGAGCTGGGACGATCCTGGTGAGCGTATGTCGTCATCATCCTCACACCGCGGCAGATCCTCGCTTGTCGGAATACACAACACAGTCCAATTAAAAGAGTGTGCGGCATCGAACGCCACTTTGTTGTAACTACTTCGCCGGAACCCACTGCGAGTCGCGCTGATAACCATAAAAATAAGAAGGTAAAACAAAACAGAGACAGATTGTAAATTTTATGTGAATTCTGCGTACGTGATCACCCATTCTGGTGTAATATTTAACTTTGAGTCGAGATCGAGAGAAGCTGATCCGGCAGCAGCCTTATGCCGGCCGTGGAACATCATACTCGTGTACGAACAAAGTAGACCACCGTTCTGGGGCGGACATAACTTGGCTTGTCATATTTTTATTATTATTTTTCATTTCCACCGACATTAAGATTTACGCTATCTAGATACGAGAGACGAGCGCGATAATAGACCAGAGATTTGTGATTTTGTGCTCGCTACGAGGACGCTGCTAAGCGCAGACGGATTCCCCTCCTAATCACGGTCAGCTGGAGAGCTGTTGAAAACTGATGCTATGGATGGATGTTTGCGTCACGAACTGTCTGTGTTGGTGTGCATAGTGCTTCGAACCCTCAAAATGGTGGGCGATGATGTGGGTTTGCGGTGCGAAGCGACTTTCCAATACCAGAGCGTCTTATCCAGGCGAGCATTTTGCGCGGCTAACACGTGCTGGCCTGTAGTTCAGTTGTCTCGGCAGGGGTGGAATAAAATAACAATTCGGATGGGTTGTGGTGTGAGGGGAATATTCAGTAGACGTTTGATGCCATTTACTTTATGCTGCGTTGAGAAAACCGCCCGTAAAAAATCAAGTGAAGACGTAATTTTGAAGCCAGTCAAAGGGGAATCCTTTTTTACAGTGAAGACCTTGGTTCACGAGCAGATTGGTTGGTTGGTTGGTTTAAGTGGACGAGGGAAAAAACACAAATAACGCGTTAACCGCCGTTTTGAGACCACAACTAGCGGAACTTGAAGATAAAGGGGGAACAGGATGTTAGGGGAGCTCAAAACCAGCCGGTGGAGCTGTGAAATTGGATGATTTTCTTGAAATCGATACTTTGGATGGCCGCAAGGTCATCATAAAAGGGTTGACCTAGTGCACTGCGTCTGGTTTTAGCTAGGGACGGACACTCACAAAGAAGATGAAACACTGTTTCACTCTTGTTTGAAGATGAAACACTGTTTCACTCTTTTTTGTGTCAGCGCAGCTACGACAGTGGATGTTATGGGGGATGCCATTCGGGCTGCGTGAGTTCCTAAAGGCCAACGGCCCGTCCGTACTAATTGCCATTAATCTGGCGACATCTACACGCGTTCTGGCTAAGAGGTTGTTTGTTCTGGCATCATCGTAGGCTGGCCAGATCTTCCTTGAAATGACACAGTTCGTCAGGTTCATCCGCATCTAGTCTCAGCCCTTGAGGTTAAGTGCAGGAGGATTTCTCTCTTTACATATCCCAGCGGAGGGAGGACGTCTGGCAAGTTCATCGGAGCAGATAAAACTCTGAAGACAATAGAAGTTGGTTGGGTTATTTGCTAATGCGTGCCCATACCAGTCATTTTTAAGTCTTATGCAACTGAAGTGCATTCCGCGCGATGCTATTTACATGAACTTATACCAGCGGCTCAAAACGATCTTCTTCAATTTGAAGCTAAGCAGCCTGACAAGCAAAGCTTCTCAATTCAACCGTTCCAACGAACATAAGACTGTAGATGCTTTCCCCTTCTGCCCAAAATGAGACTCACTTGATCAAGGGCAAGGTTAGAACCTAGACTTGGATTTCCACTGAGTCTAGTTCAAATATCTATTGAAGGTTCGAGGCGGGTTTGCCCAAAGCGAAGACAGTTTTTTTTGCAGTTGAATTCGACAAATGCAGGGCGTCTTTCCTAGCTTATTAGAACCTGTCGAGTAATAAAAAATAAAATAAATAAATAGTTGGCGCAACAGTCTTACAGAGGACCTATCTTTACTTTTTTTTACTTTCGATTTCTAGGACAAGTACGCCCTAATATATCCCTTCAGGCAGTTTGCCCCCTCTAAATTTACAAAATTTACTACTTAAGCCCTAATATTATCCCTTCAGGCAGTTTGCCCCCTCTAAATTACCTTCACTCTTTTCTCGGCGCACATCCCGACCCCACCAAAGTCGAACCAATTTTTGATGTCCAAGTCAAAATAGTCCTCCGTCATGAAAGTCCCACCAATAGAATCCATCTGTCATTGATCCCGTACATTAAACTGAGCGCAGAAACCTACCCTGTCCCTTGAGAACAATACTTTCCAAGTCTCACACCAGACCGCTTCGAACAGGCGCAGCTCTTAGTCGCTGTCAAGCATAACAAATTAATATACGAATCGATAAGAAAAGCCAACGTAAAGCAGCAAAAATAGAAAAAAAAAAAAACCGCCGCAAACGACCGCAAAGTAAATTTTTCAATTAACATAGGTGAAAATATTACCTAAGTGGGTACACCGACGTCGAGAACAAAAAACACAACAAAACATTCAAAAGTCACGTCAGAGTCATTTAATTTGGACTTTTCGTTATTCATCGGCAGGATAATTTTTCGACTGCGACGAACCAAATAAATATATATAAGGGTCTTGCGTATATTACAACGTGGAACCATTATAACTGTGTGTGGTGTTACCTGTTAACAGAGTGATTAACATATTTACTGGAGGTGTGTGTGCGAGTTGTACTTTCTCGCTTGTGAGCTGTTGCGCAGACAGTGGACCGTACCAGTTACCATTTTTGGTTTCGCCTCTAAATTTTAGTAGTAGTAGTTGTTCTATTGTGATTTTTCGTAAATTTAAAGAGAGAGACTGAAATTAGTTAGTGGTATATCGCTTTTTGTACAACATGCTTAACTTTTCAGAAGGTTATCAACGAATCGACAGGTATTAGGGCGAGGTGACGCGTTGTCATTGAACTTCTACAACGTCAAACTTGAGAATATTGCCTGAAATTTGACAGCCAAAACTAGGAGCAATATTTTTTAAATCTACTTCATTTCGGAGGAGGACTGAGTACGGCGCAGTGTCTCAAAAGTGCAGGCTTGCCTGGCCAGGAGGGATTTTTTTGTTTCCCAATTTATTGTCTTCGAATATTACAGAACTAATTTTTGAAGCGTAAGCTAAATTTGTTTAAGAATTGACTATAAAGATGTCGAAATTTAGTACAGAGAAGTCGGAGTTGAAGCTGTCTGAGTGTGGATCAAAGGCAGCGATTCCTTCGGACTTATATACTAAGGCCAAACAAGCTGTAGCTTTGTGAAGACTATCAAAAGGTTAAATGGTTGGCCATGAACATTCTAGGTATGACTTAGGAAGGTTTTTTTGGTAAGCATATTTTACAATCTGGTGATTTCAGCTCCTTTTTGTCAGATCTTTTAAGAAACCTGCAAATAGGTACTATAAGCTACGAAAAATTAAGCCTCTGCCTGTAGGAGCTCCATAAATGCTGTTTCGGAAGACGTGCGCCTTTTGAATATTCACCTGGTTTTTTTTTTAAATAAATGTTATAAAGTTGGGACCACAAGATGCACTGCGTAGCATTGGGAAAACATTCTCTATAGGTAAGCCCAAGGATGAGTTGGCTAGATCAAGTCCGGGTTGCCACCTGGTGACTTGCGAGTCGGTGGGGCAGAATCAACAGGCTCAAAAATTGCCTCTAACAGAGTGCGATTGTTGCTAGGTTAAAAAAAGCGTTTAAACTAACCAAATCTCTGTTGAAAAACACCGAATATTCGTTGTTAAATACTTCCGATATAAATAGGTAAAATGCGTTCAGTTAAAAATAAAACACTTAATCAGTTGTTAAGAACCAAGTTTCTAGATAAATATCAATCAGTTGGTTATTTGGTTATTTACAACCGAGAAAAATTGATAAAAGGTTATTTCTAGCCGAGTTTCCTTAAACAACCTGTCTTGGCTATTTTTAATCCACTTACTTTGTAGGACTTTATCAACAGTTTCACTTGATATTTTTTAACCGAAAGTTGGTTGATCTTAAATGAGTGATTTTTCTGCGTGAGGGTCCTCTACGACTCACTTCACCGGCGACTCTTATAGACAGACGGAACAGGCGAAAATGAAAGATGAAAGGCTGCTGGCTGCTGGTCCTAAGCCTTTGCGGAAGTTACACCCAAAAGGTGGCCTTTCTCGTTCGTGAGCAAGGTATGACAAATTGGAACTCCTCAAATAGGCTTTAGGCACAAATTAACAATATAGAGAACTGCTTTCAGGAGTGCGGGATGATCGGTCAACTTTTATCGCCGGTCCCGATGACTTTGAAGACTGAAAGGCTGCGGCTTTGAAGACTAAAAGACTGCGGCTTTGAAGACTGCGGCAAGGTCTCACTCACCTCCAGCCAACTCACTCCCCAGCCAACTGCCTTTATTTGGTTCAGGTTACCCGTCTCCACTATAAGTAATTCCTCAGAGGCGAACTCAAAGACTCGTCGAGCTGCTTGTGCTGTTGAAAATCCGTACCGTTTCACCGTGCTCCCTCGTAAGCCGATTCCTCTTCCTTTGCCATGTAATTCCAACAAGTAGCCATCGACAATGGCGTGCTGAGGGCTGTGGCTGTGCCTATCACTAGCACTTTAGTCGACTTTCTGAATTTCAATACTTACTCTTCGTTCGCCCAATTTACATAATAATTACCCGCAATACATAAGAGCCAATAACAAAGCACCTATAACCACTATCATGGTCATCGCCGTCAACGTCCACTTGACTTGCATGCGCCCTAAGTGAAAATCGAAACTATTTACCAGCCCACCCTCCGCTAATGACCGCGCGTCGACCATTCAAAAGTCATGGCCCAATGTCGCCGCGCACCGTCCAATCCGCCAAGGATCTCAACACACACACACACTCGTGCACACTACTGAAACCGATGGCTATGGGCTATCCCGTCGGGGATAATTTCCCGCCTTTTCATTACGATATCGACTTATAATCCATCAGTCTTCAGGTGTCCGGACGGGGAACGTCGGCCTGTATGGTGGTTTGGTAGCACAAGGTGCGCGCAGTCCTATAGTGAAATTAATTTGAATATTATTACACATCACACTATACACACAGGCACTCATTAGGCACACTCGGTTAGCCGTTACTGTTATATGTGCTGCCCTCGACTACATATGCTGCGCGTCGCTATCATTTCAGGATTTTTTTATCGATGACTAAGATCTTCAAGCAGGACTACACCACACACACACACACACACACCCGCAAACTCACGCCGAATGACATGTGTCCCAATGGCTTTACTTTAATGTACACGAATTCAAATGAAAAGCGGTTAACCAGCTCGCTAGTCAAACAACCGACCGACCAACCCCCTTATTGACCTCCATTTGTATCCACCCTGGAGATGATTGTTTTGCGGCCATGTAAACGAGTCAATGAGAGAGAGAAAAAAAAAAAAACAAGGAACATAATCGGAAAGTAAGGAAGGATAAAAAAATCAAGGGGTCGCTTTGACTACTCTCCGAGTACGGCGCTGAACAGTGGACAGTGACGATGAATGGACTTGGTCTTGGACTATGGATATGCTGCGGTACTAAGGGTGAACGACGACGACTAACCGTACTAAGTGAGGGGTTGGTATTTAAAGAGCATTTATCAATGCCTCCCTATAGGTTAACGGCGGTTACACAAAAAAGCTCGATTTAACCTTTTGCCACCTCTACCTCGCTGTCATACCCCTGCCGCCGCCGACGAAAGCGACTACTAGATAAACATGTGTGTGTGGGACGGGCGATTGTGTCGGGGAGGCGTTCTGTCCTTCCGCAGCAGAACAGAAACAATGGTCGACTTTTTATGCCATTGACCAACCGTCCCCATGAGGCTCTGGATTGGAAATATGTTCCTCAACGCACATATTGCATGAAATGGCGGCAGTCTTACAGCATATAAGCGGGTGTCTTTGTGTGATCGATGATTATTGCGGTTGACCTCCTTTTAGTTGGTTCATTTATTTTTGGCGGCCCCAAAAAACCTTGTTGACGCTTTTTCTGGCCATCAGAGAAATGATATGAAAATTACATTCGAAATGCGCCACTGATGGGGTTGGGGTCGCACCACAGCGGAGATGGTTCGTGGGGGTTGCGACCGAGACGTGTCTTTTCCATCGCAGTGTATGTCCTTTTAAAATCGAGAAGAAATGAAGTCGAGTGTCAGTCATAGGAAAGTACCCTAACCACGTCCTTCCTATACTGTTCCTAATTGTCGAGTGTCATCTTTTAAGCTTCAGAACTTCGCTGCCAAAACTCATGACTAGAGCAGGGCCACTATAAGGTTCTTCCAAACGCATCCAACATAAATGAGAGCGTGTAGACCGATGTTGGACATCCGCTCCAGTCGAAAGGTATCGTGTAAAGGAACAGTCGTTGTGAAAAACATCTTAGATTAGATTAGATTAGACTAAAAGACGGGAGAGCCTTCAAAGGGCTCTGGCTCTGCGGCTTCTAGGAGTCGCCTATTGTGGCTTCCCAGGTAGGTTCCTACAGCCATCTTTTCACTCCAGAGGCATTCAGGAAGACGAGAATCTTCTCTGGGTATAGGTCACGATCTCATTCCCTAGGATGTTTTTCCCAAGGCGACATAGAGCCGGACAAGCTGTGAGTATGTGCAGAGAGGATTCATCATACTCTCAAGACAGAGCCTGCAGATAGGATCCGGTGACGCCTCACCTCTGCAGTGGAGGTGTTTCGTGACCACGGCCACTGATTATTCCTGCAAGGATCCTCAGACTATTTTCGTCCAGATTAATCAGGAAGAGCGATTTTCTGGGGGAGAATTTAGGGAAAAATTTTCTGGTGCAGATCTACCCAGCTGTATTTTGATTGGTTCTTAATGTTGTTCCTGAAATGGGTTTTGCTGACTCCGCAGAAGGGTTCAGGTCCGATAAGTGGAGTGGTAGCTCCGATTTAAGCCAGTGAGTCAGCTGATTCGTTACCCTCAAATCCCCTGTGGGCTGGGATCCTAGGGAGGATGACTAGGATTTGCTTAGAAAGATCGCGGATGGCTAAGAATGTTTTGATTTTATGACAGATGAGTCAAGAGCTTTGAGAGCTGCTTGGCTGTTTTTTTCCGTGTGTTAGAACTTAGATTTATTCTAGCGAAAAACACCTCACTGTAGGTGGCATTGGTTGTAAATGTTCTGTCAGAGTCGGGCGAAGGATTAAGCGATCACTTTTCTAGACCTCTCTGGTCCTCTTATTGCTTATTTTTCAAAGAGCTCTTCATCTTTTCTTCTCTCAAGGAACACGACAACATTTGTTTTATTTGGTGTTGAAATCTCAACATTTAATACACATGACGTAACAAGGGACACATGCAGATAGAATGTAAAATTTCAACTGTCGCAATTTTATATGAAAAATAGCGCCACTTGCATTTTTCCTTTCTTACATTCGAGACAAAACAAAACGGATCACCTCATATTACAACATAATCATCCCTGCGAATTGCAACACCACTCACAAGTCACCCATCGTGCGTACATGTCGTTTGCGTGGCAGATTCCGGTGTTGGGGAAGCTTGTTTTGCAAGCTCCAAGTCGAACATTCTACTACTGCCATCGTACCTATCGAACACGTCTCTACTAGATCGCAATCGCTTATTACTGTCCCACACTCAGTCTTGTTTCAGCGCAGGTCTATACTTTGCAGGAACAATGACACATTCCCACGGCTGCCCTAAAATCAATCCGCTAAGTAGCATATTCGAACACAAAGTACTCCTCTACACAAACGATCTGACCAAATTATATCCAATTACTATATGAGACACAATTCGTTATAGCGTAGCTTTGATTGACTCTCCTCGGCCTCGTTAATAGACCAGAACTATACGTGCCTATGTGATGGAGAGAAAAAGAGCCAAGCTTCACATCAATCTCGAAAAAGTCCCATGCCAAAGAGACAACAATTACGCCACCGCAAACAATGGCATTAGATCAACCGCTGCCGTTGGACTTGGGCTGCCTCCTCCCAGTAAATCGCATATTGGAGTCGCATGCGTGATGTTGGGTTTCTCTCATCGAAATGAATGAATATCCATGGCAACCGCTGCCGATTCCTTGGCTGCTTAGCTGTCATTAATTCTTCAGGTGACTCAACTGTTCCCACGATCTCATTTGGTGTTTGATTTCTTCCTCTCTAGCGGTAAGTACGGGTACCTTCGCTCTACAGTATACACACACACTAGCCATTCCATTATTCATTATTGCGTAGTTTCATTTGATTTCGCTCGTTCAATGGAAAACAATAAGCGGCAGCGCAGCGGTCGTAATTGCCAGCTCCACAGAGAAATTTTTTATTTTTTTTTTTTTGCTTAATTTTCGTGTGCAACTCCAAAGATTTTCGCTTGCTGATAAGGAGAGCAGCGTTGGGCACACTTGTTCGGCCAGATAGATACCCGCAGCAAGAGAGCGATTGCTTTCGCAATACTATGCGGATTGACAATAATTACTGGTACGACATCTACCGATCGAACTGAATCCCATGTGTCATTGATCGGATCACGATCCACAAACTCCATTTATATGCAAAGCAGGACCGACACACAAAGAAGGGGCGAGGATAGCTGAACAACGAGTTCCCGATGCCATTACCCACAGTTATCAGGAATTAATTTTTCATTCAGTGTTTTCTGATATTGATATCTCCTTTGTGCCCAGGATACTCTGCACCTTGATTGAATCCTGCAGTCCATGCCTGCGCACAATGGCCCTACCTATGGGAATTATGTTAATTCGCCTGTTTTGCATAAATTTGCCGCGTTCGAGGCACAGATTTACTTTCGATTTTCCCACAGGATGTCTGTCGCTGCCAAAAAATGAGAAACGATCAAACCGAAGCGATATCAATTCAGATCCAATCCTAGAGGTTCAAATTTTAGTTGCGGTAATTTATTTAACGCGACCCGAAATTTTCTCAGACTTTTTCGGCGGCCAGCTTTTGTTGGTCTTGTCTCTTGTCTTTATTAAATGTGTTGTGCAATTAAAAATTATTTAACGACCAGTTAAACAGGTACAACAAAACTTTTGTCAGCCAATGTGTATGTGCGCGTGTGTGTGTGTGTGTGTGTGGTTTCAATGATTTCTTCTATGTACCTTCTCGTTGTTATTTCCGTTTTGCTTGCTCACTTTTTTTTCCGACTTATTCCGAAATAACGTTTAATTAAAGTAGTTAAAATTTGATTGCTACTGGCTTTAATGTTATGGAACTCAAGTAAATCATCGCGTTTAAGTGGCGATCTGTCTTTGTTTTTCTTTGCACTGTGCATGTGTGTGATCCGAATTTCGAACAGTGAATGGCGAAATGTTTAATGATATATATTTTTTTTTTTTTTTTTTTTTTTTTTTTTTCAGTTAACAAAATAGACAAAACCGACACAAAAATTGTAAAATAAAATAAAAAAAGAGAAATGATGGTGGTTTCCTTGTCACCTGACTTTTAAGGTTGTATTTGAATTTATAGTTTGACAAGAGTTCAATTCTCAATTAGCGTTTGACTTCTGTGCACAGCTACTTAGTGAGCTCACACAGCTACTTAGATAACTCAGGAGTTATTGCAATCTAAGGTCGACATTTTAGTGAAACGGACTGATTATAAAGCAGAGTGCCATTTCCCGACTACTCTTCGTATCAATAATTTAACAATGTTTCACAATTCAGGGACGCAACAGCAGAAATCTTTAGAAACGACCGAACAAGGTCTCTCTGGACTGGTCTTCCAGATTTCATTCAAATGGCTGCCTCGGCTGGCCATGCAGTAGCCTACACGATCGGTCCAATTTTTAAGCACATTATCGATTGTGTGCAGCTGTATTTCACCAATGGCTTCACGAATATTGTCCTTTAAAGCGTCAATTGTCTCCGGCTTGTCGGCGTAACACTTATCTTTTACGGCACCCCACAAATAATAGTCCAACGGTGTCAAATCGCAGCTCCGAGGTGGTTAAACGACATCAGCTCTGCGGCTGATAATGCGATCTTAAAAAACAGGGCGCAAAACATCGAGTGTAGCTTCGGCTGTGTGGCTCGTAGCGCCGTCCTGTTGAAACCAAATGTTGCCAATATCCTCCTCTTCAATGCGACAGTTTTGCTTGTTTACATACCCGCCAAGATGAAAATGAGCTTCATCTGAAAAGATGATTTTTTTGCCAAAATCGTCATCTTCTCTAAGTCGATCGCAGGCCCACTTTCAAAAGTAATGTCGCAATATTTCCCAGCGTTGTTCAAGCGTATACACAACCATATTCGTTCAGCGGAAGGATAAAACTAATTATCTGTCAAATCAGACATGAGCTAAGTGTTACCATTCGCGAAATAAGCACTAGTTGAAAAAAAAAAAATTAGATGGCGGACCCTTTATATATATTGAGAGATATTCGAATAAGACCAAGATTAAAGAGGGAAGGTTATGTGTTTACGTTGTATTTGGTATCAGTATTTCTATTTCCCATTTTCTTTTTCGTCTGCACCCAATTACAAACACATAAAAACAAAATTGATAGCACAGAAAGTAGATATGCATCATATTGATGAGCAAATTTGTCAAAATGATGAAGACATTCGTCACATTGATGAAATTATTCGGAATTTCAGTTCATCATATTGATGAATTTTTCATAATATTGATGAACAAAGATGATGAATGATGAATTCATTTTTTTGTTCATCATATTGATGAATTTTTCATAGTATTGATGAACAAAGTTGTTGAATGATGAATTCCTTTTTTTGTTCATCAAATTGATGAAATCCGTTTCATCATATCAATGAAAAAGTTCACTGGACTAAAATTGATGAATTTCTCTTAATATTGATGAACAAAGATGATGAATGATGAATTCATTTTTTTGTTCATCATATTGATGAATTTTTCATAGTATTGATGAACAAAGTTGTTGAATGATGAATTCCTTTTTTTGTTGATCAAATTGATGAAATCCGTTTCATCATATCAATGAAAAAGTTCACTGGACTAAAATTGATGAACTTCTCGTAATATTGATGGAATTTTTCATACTGATTTCGGTGCCACCTTTTAGAGCTAAGAGGGTCAACGGTACGAGGTTAGTTGATCTAAACTTTGGAAAGCCATATTTACTAGGAGAAACAAGAGCCTTGCTCTGCGAAATGGAGGAAACTTGACTTGTATTCCCATCAAACTAGCACCGAAAGTGCACAATCGCTGGCTGCCAGAGTTCACCCAGAATTTCTGTCATCATATTGACCTGGCTTATTCAAAATTTTTTAATTGGTTAACAAATTACAGGCAGCATTGCACCTCTGCACGATATTCCCAACAAAACTAAAATCCAGCGATTTGTTGCCTTAAAAGTGACAAAGGTTCTTCAAACAAACGATTTTGGTTACCCAATCTCTAGTCGAGCTGTACTAGTAGGAACCCTGCGGGGTTTAAGACCTTTTAAAAGACTCCGTGTGTTAATTTTTCTGCCCACATCTCCTCGACTAAACCTATACTTGCAAGGGCAGGTGTGCCCAAAATCATCCGTCAAAATTTACAACAATTCCCACACTTTTAGTTTCTCACACAGATTCGTGCGTTTTCTCTACGAGAATCACACTTGTTCGTAGGCCAAATACTCAGGACGATGTTTTTTTTTCTTTCTTTTTTTTAGAATAAATCGCAACTATCATTAATAAAATCCCTTTTTGGGAAAATTAGAAAATCCATTAGGATGTGCCTGCTCACAATCCTTTCCTTTTTTGCGCGCGCAAACCCAAACGAGTTGAAACCCTCAAATGTCAAACGTATCCGCATAAGGGGCATTACGAAAACACACACTACATTCCTTGGCACTCACCATGTAACATAGGCAGTCTCCCCCCGTTCATCCTTATCGCGTACACATTCACTCGCATGTATTCCTTTTTCTTTGGATCATTATGTCAAAAAATTCCATCTCCGAATTGGAAACTGTCAACCTCAATCGCATTACTGTAACATTTATTAAATGTTCTCTCTTTTTTTGGCACAGGACCTCCTGATTTGGAATTAATGCAAATTAATGATACGCGTGTTCACAATAGGTACATGCACACGCAGCCAAACCATAAATAGTGTGTCCTCAAAAGGACAAATAGTGCACTGATAATGGCGCACATGAGGAGAGAACTCTTTTCTATTCGGCACCCCTGCGTAAATATTTTGCAATAGTTGCACGCAAATCTCAATAGCCTGAAATTGATATCCTTTTATATTTTTGCTGCATTCGAGTGCTTTGTTAAGTAGTTTTGCGGGTAGTCGTCCTTGTTGTGTGTGCGCGCCGGGGACTGAAGGGCTCGCAACTGTTGAATGTGCCTGCTTTCTATTCCTATATGGTGCAGCGGTCCTCGCCCTTGCGTTTTTGCAGAGTGCCGCCTGCCACAAAGGATAATTTACCTACTTATGGGAATTGGTTTTGCGCATTTTCCCTGCAAGCATTCACAGTGTCGAATGGTCAATGAGACAATTAGGTGATTACAGGTGTGCGGTGGAATTTATCGTTATCAGTGTGCGGGTGGTGTGTGTCACGAAGTGGCTGTGGAATTTTTATCGCCCTACTACACGACGCTGCCTTATACGGCAATGTTTGCCTTCCGCTGATGAGCAACAGCGTAGCTCTTGGATGTGTCAGCGTTTGCCAGCGCAGAAAAGTGTGTAGTTCAAGCTTTTTCCCAGCCCAATAAATCACACACGCCACTCATAGTTATGCGTGTCCTTGTTCATGCTCTTGCAATTAATAAAGGAATATTTTCCAAACACGGTCGGTCGAATAAAAGCCTCACCAGGTATAAGATGTAGTGCAATCCGAGCGGCGGTACCTATACACCAATTGATTTGCATATGAAAACAAAACAATCAAATCGCTGATTAAAATATCCTTTCGTTGTGATCGGAATCCTTTTTCTTGTGTCGCTTGTTTATTGCACATTCGGTAGGTACTTTGGGTGGGTACCTACTATAATCAACAAATTTGCATACGCACTCTTTCTCTTTCAGTGATCCTTCAAGATGAATGGCATAAGAAGGATAAATTCCTTAGCCAAAGGTGCGTGTCTGTAAACATCTGCCCGTGCAGGCAATGGTCCCTCGCCCTTGCTCCGAAATTTATGCATCAAACAGCTGAAGGATTTTAATTCGAGAATTCGATAGAGTGGAAGTTTGACTGTGTATACCTACAGCGTGGTATCTACAAACGCAATCAGTCGATAGATAGAATAATAATTTGCATATCAAGACGATATGGATTGCATTCACATTCACACACATTGTGCGCGTCTCCCAAAAGAATTCATTGAACGACAGCGATTACCATGTGCTATTTTGTAGCCGATTCATTGTCCTTGAACGGGTGATGATTATATGGAGGGGGTTCGCTCGCTACCCTTGCCATCGCGCGCACACATATGCACACATTTCCGCGGCGCGACGACGATGAGCACAACCACTTCATGCAGTTTATATGGCACATTAATTGCCATCAATATGCAGTTCCATCATAAACTATGCCATTTGTGATCATATGGAGTGGCCATAAATCAGAGGTGTCCTTGTGTGCGTCTGAATGTGATTTTTATTCAAATTTCCGTGAGAGCACATCCCGGCGCGGTGTGATGTGGCAACCAGACACATATGGCGCCTCAAGGCAGATACTGCGCTAATACAGCCCACGAACCATCGAAGAGATGGACGGCAACCGACTCGCTACTTTGATAAGCATCTGAATTCTTAATATCCGAATCTGATACTGATCAATAGACGCTGGCACACTATGGTCACAGAGGGCGCCCATTTCCTGTTATTTATCCGCCGTTTTAAATAAACTTTTCCTTTGTAAAACTGCCCGTACAACTACTAGATGCGCTACGCAGCGCGCAGTCGTCCAACAATATAAATAAAACGTTAAGTCGCACAAATGGTGCACACAATAATGGAAAATGGGCATGAAATTGAGCTGGCAGGCAATTGCATTGGAGCATCCACATTATGCTACTAAATGGTAACATATCCGTCTTTGGCCAGCATTTACAGGCCACTTTACAGGCCACGAAGCACTGCAAGACACGCTGCTGTACTGGTTGGTGTCTACTGCTGTATTTGTTGCGCCCTCTCCGAAACCATACAAATATCGATGTAGATACTTTTGTTAATCTTTTGTATGCATTCGTCAGAATTCAATAATAGAGAAGCGAACGAATGAACACCGCACGCCGAGTGGGGTGGGGGAGACCTTCGCTATAGTTTTTTTTTTTTTTTTTTTCTTTCTTTTTCCTGCGCTTTGTCTGCGCTCTTTTTCCGAGGTGTAAACTAAGCCCAGTCAGATCATGCGGTCGCTCCAGTAGCCATTCTCCTCCAACTCCACCTCCACCTCCACCTCCACCTCCACCTCTCTAAAGAAACCGTATCACATTCAGTTCGTTCGGTATCGGATGCTCGCGCAATGCAACAACTGTGAAACAAAATCTATCTGAAGCATTTATGATTATTATTATTACAATTCTATAAATGCAAAACCAAACAAATAGAGAGAAATAGTCCGTTTTGTTTCTATGGACAGCGGACGTTTCATAAGTGCATGCAATCGGTATCTACGGGCATGCAATAGATACGGATACTCTAAATATCTGCGGAGACTCTTTTTTAACGCTTGGCTGAAAGAGGGTCGTTCTCGAAACGAGATCTATGAGCGCGAGTATCAAATTCACATTGTGTGTCACAGTGTGCAATGTCGTTTTGTAATTATTATTGCCAATGCGACAAGCGACAAGCGACAACCGATGCGCATATCGTAGGTGGAGAGATGTTCCCCAATTCCAAGAAGTTGTGTTCCAAATTGAGTTTGAATTTCGTTCGAATCGATAATGGGATCGGGTTGTGCAGAGTGTGCAATTTGTTGTGGTGGCTGGTCACCGCACTTCCGACCAAGTGGATTTGTTGTGCAAAGAAATGTTTTGAGTTACCATTTGTGAATCTAATCAAGTTGTTTGTTTGTTGTGGTTTTGAAGGAAATCGGTCCTTCATATGTGAAAGGACGGGGGGACATAACAACAGAGAACAAGATGCGCTTTCATTATTTTCAGCAAAAAAGCGCTACAAGTCGAAGACTTATCTGATCTCTACTTGTAGATGGACATTTAAACTTTGGAACTGGAACAATGCATGCTTATACCAAAAGTACCTACACAATTATTTATTCCCATATATATATTCTTCAGACTTGAGAGCTTAGGCTCTTAAATAATTAAATAAAATTAAATAAAAATACAACAAGTTGTCGTGGATTTTTTTTATATAAAAGACGGAAGGATCTCATCACGGATTTTGTTCACCCCTCATTATTCATTAATTAATTACATTAAACAATTGAATCGATGAAAAATCTACCTACATTATTAAATTTCAATATTTAATATTGATGAGCAGAGAAAAACAAAAATAAATAAATTAAAAAATAATAATAATTATGAATTATTGACTAGCTGTCTGAATAAAACGTTCTCGAAATATTTAGTAGCCTTTGTATATCTACACAGAGCGAAAATCCCTATACATAAAAATTGATCCTTAAAATTGTGTTCGTTTGTTGCCGATTCCCGCCTTAACGCTTTTACCGATTTTAACCAAACTTTCACACATCTTTGGTATCGGTCTACATATGGTTTTTGTGAAGTTTGGTTGAAATCGGAAAACATATGTGTGTGTTGTGCGTGCTTGAAAAAGCACATGATTTTCAGTACATTTTTGACAACAAGTGTTTTCGGCGAAGCCGGGTGAATTTTAGCTAGTGAAAATATATTAAATCAATAAGTTTGCCTTACTGGATTACTTTACTATGAAATCTGATTAAAACGAATAAATAAAATGATATTTTCAAGAGTTTTCATATGATTTGTACATGCAAAATCGTATTAAATAATACAAATAGTTGGAAAACCTTTTTAAAGAAAACTTCACAAAGGAAATTTGCTCAAATCTATAAGCTTTCTCTTTAAAATTGTAAAGAGACATCACATCGATTGTAAATGGCATTTTCACATAGCATGATATAATAATATGAATTACTATATTTTTACTAATATTTGTTACTGAGAAGACGAACATATCAAAAGTGCTTGTCTAAACGTTAATATTCTTTGATCAATACGAATTCCCTCTTAGAACTATAAAACCTTTCTTATATTCTATAAAAATTGTGAACGCATTATTGTTTTCGGATTTCAATGCGAGTAATATTAATATAATCATTGGTAAATCTATTAACAAAAAACATACAAAGTAAAAGCAGTTCGAGAAAAGCTACAAGGTCTTTGTCCATTGAATACCCTAGGTCGTCAGTAGCCTGAAACCAGATTGAAATTTCGGTTGGTTATTGGTATTGTTAGGAAAAAGTGATATTTTCCAAAACTTTTGACAGAAATGGAAGTTTTGAAATAGGTCGGTATTCGGGATTCGCAAGTCGAGCAGCTGCTTTCTTTAGAATCGGTATTACTTTCGCAACATTCCACAACTGCGGAAAAGAACTCTAAAACTCTAAAATGATTTTGTTCAAAATATGGGTTATAACTGGAAGTACAGTGGACGGCCATTATAACGAATAATCGATATAGCGAACTTATGTCCCAATAGGGTGGGTCATAAGTCCCAAATTCGATTCGGGACCCATGTCTCACTTAAGTGGGTTATAAGTCCCAAAAGTAAAAATTGGGACTTATGTCCCTGCGCCTCTATGTATAGCTCGAGTCTCGGCGGCACGGGTGAACCCTTGTTGGCGGCTGTCAGGCGCCCATGGACGCCATCAGAATGCTGACCAATCGATGAGATCATCCTGATCATAGGTTTTTTGGGTTAAGTAGCTTAGGTAGTTTTAAGTAGTTTTGAATAAATTAACAAAATAAAGAATTCAAGTTTTTCAAAGTTTCTCGAAGAAAAAAAAACAAACAAAATTAAATATAGATCGATTTAAGGCCGAAAGGCAATAATTTTAAGGATATTGTTAAGTTTAGAGCGCTCGCTAAGAGCCAGTAAGCTAGAATAAGGTAAATGTTAGTTTTAAATTAGATTTAATCGTTTTTCACTAGTATATAAGTTTAATTAAGGACAAGGATACAAATAAAAATGAATTTAAAATGAAAATAGCGAATGGTGCCCACGATTTGCTATCCGAAATAAGGAACGTATATATAAAAGTTGATTTAGGAACCCTGAAAGTATTTAAAGTATTCAATTTTAAATCAATTAAAACCTTTTAAATAAACAATATTTTTCAATGACTTCTTTTTTCAAAGACAGTATAAAAATTCGATCAAAATAACGAACGCGATCGATATAGTGAATGACATCCAACATTATATCATTCGTTATACTCGACGTCCACTGTATATGTGGCAAAACTATTTCTACAAAATGAGGGTGTATCTCATCGGGACCCTATGCCTTTGACTTTATATCAATGACAACATCTCTTTCTTCGATTCTTGTAAAATACTAACCTCCCTCGATATCATTTTCACATGAAAAAACATCAGATTGGTGCTTTTAAGACAAGTTCAACGTCTGTATCACAGCGATACGAATCCAGCAACGACCTGCAAACTTCGAGCTTCTTCTAGCTCAACTGTGAAAGATTCTTGCATCGATTCCATTGGCAAACATTTCATCACACCATATAAAGTCCCATTTCCCCCAGGGATTAGAAATACAAGGAGTCCAGTAAAATGCGATCTTCTTACTCTTACTCTTATAAGTGGTTGAAGGCTAGAATCGGTATAACACTTAAAAGCCGTCGAGCGGACTTACGAAGTGAGAGTTTTTCCGTCGACCACTTTACCACTTATATTGACCTCATATTCGTGGATTCCGAGAGGTCCTTTGACCGAGTAAATAATGACGATCAGCAGAAATAGCCATCCAAAATATCGGCTATTACAAGGAGTTCTACAACAACGAAAGGTGTAAGGTTCCGCATAGTGGACAGTTCGCTAGCTCGTGCAAAATGGAACACAAGATGAGTGGATATTCTATCGCCAATAGTCTTCCTTGCGATATAGTAAGACGACTGCCATTGTAAAGGTGCGTGTTATCCAATTGAGACCATTGGAAAGCCTAGTCAAACCGATGTAGGTTTGTTTCCTGGCAAGTTACATCTACAGAGGAGATGCGTTGATAGCTGTAGGGTAATGGAGAGTCAGTCGGCCGTAGAATCAGCGACAAGAAGAACAAATAAGGTCACTCCATGTACCGAAAGAAGTATTACTTGTAAAAAGAAACGATACGAGGTTGATCAGTTTGGTTTTGTATCATCTAAAAGCAGAGTCCATACAATCAAAGAGAATTGCGAATCTTCCAGTCCGATCATAAATCTGTGAGCGAGCGAATCCTCAAAACTCTCGACCAACCTAGCGAAGCAGTTAAAGGGTTTTGTTAAAACCAACGCTGCCGAAAAACGCTGTTGAATGACGAGAAAAGGCAGCGAATATAGCTTGACTACATAGTTTAGGAAGTTAAGCGTTAAAAAGGTCTTTTCTAGCCTGCATTTGGAGCAATATTCTTCGATTGGGATGCGGCATCAATCTGACAAAACAAATATAAGTAGGTAGGTAGGTAGGTAAATGGGTGCTCTTGTGACAATTATGCCACAGCTTCACTTCGACCATCAGTTGGGTCCATTGTGTCCTAAGTAGACATCTATATTTGGGTAGAATTCACTCTGAAGTTTGGTCAAAACCCACCAGGTTCACATGCACCAGTCATACTTAGATTGACATCTGTAGATACTTGACGGAAGCAGTTCCGCATGACGTGCGGTGGTATCGCTGCCGTTGTCACTATACACCCTGTTTGATCAACGTATTTACTCGTAAATCGCAAGCGAAAAGATGCTGGTGGGTTTTCCACACATTAATCTGAGAGCTAAAGAACTTCTTGCCAGGGAAGACTGCAGTTCGTCTAGTCCTTAGAGCCGAATCACAAAACAGACGCAAAACCGAAACCATCCCCTCTTCGGCGCATAAAATCAGCATATACCTATATCAAACATACAATCGATCATAAAGCTATCATTAGCAAGTCTTACAAATGTAAATCACTGGAACTTCTCCTTCCCAAGACGCGCAATACTCGCCACACAAGGGACATAAATTCAACACCTTTATACAACCCTTTCCTTGTCGAGTTCTGTCGCAGATCATATTTCATACATTATTCTACCAAAAACGAAAAAAAAAAAAAATAGGTACATCTACCACTGCAAAGGACATCCGGTTCTTTCGATCAATTTGAATATTTTTCGTGTCATTGAATGCAGATTCAGGCATTATACCCCAGGTTCGATTCAGTTCCTATTACGATTATTCGCCCGCCTATTAAAAAAAGTGCGAGCAGCATTCTCTCTGTTCCTTTTTTCCTCTGTCCTTCAGTATACGCTTTGTATATTTGTCCCTCTGCATCGTCATCATTATAATCATACACACACTCATCCTCCGGTGGAAATAGGCGAGATATTTTCGAAAGCGAGTCTGGGTGTTTGTTTCAAATTCAAATCCTGGTCCGAACCAAAAAAAAAAAAAAACAGACGAAAAAAAACTGTAATTACAATTCTATGCAAATGTTATAGGAACTCCTTTGCAAGGACATGTTTTTTCTCTGTTTGGTTTTTATAATATTTTTCTGTGATTTGTGTGCGCCGTTACAGAAGGGGTTGCACAATTGAACGATGCACGCACTTTGGTTACACGATTTCAATTTCAATCATCTCAAATGGACACAGCCTTTGGTTGAGGTCCTACCGGTTTTAGTTTTTATTTCTTATTTATTTCTTATTGTAAAATGTTAAATTCAATTAAAAGACGTAGAAGGGGTTAAAGAAAACGCATTCAAGCATCGGATTCGATGGCGTTATTCCATAAGCAGCTACGGTTGGACTTTGTTGAACTTCAACTGCTAGAAGCTTAGGAAAATATAGGTTGTCCGAGAAAATACTGTATAGCGAATGAAATTTGTATTAGTAAATACCTCTACCGGAGGCCAATTCTCGGTGAACAGCTTCTACCACACATAGGTACCTAAACCTAATGTGAAGCTCGGCTTCTGGGATGTGAATATGTGGAAGACCCAACCAGAGGTGCAACTAGATAGCTAGAAATGACCTACAGCTTAGAATTGTATATAGGGGTATTTGTTTTCAACAAACGTCACGATCAGCTCTCACTTCAGAGACAGGCACCACAACTAATCTTTGGGTCAACGGAACTGTAGGGCTTCGCAAGACCTTTTCGAACCAATTGGCGTTTTATCTGAATGTGGAAAAAAATATAGAAAACCCGTGACTGCTTTTAAGCACCTTTTGAGAGGAGCTAGTGAAAAAAGGCCCAGGTCCACCCCAGACTGAAGCGAAGCGAAAAGATATGCAAAAGCTAGGCCCAGGTCCACCCAGACTGCAGCGCAGCGAAAAGATATGCAAAAGCTAGGCCCAGGTCCACCCAAGACTGTAGCGAAGCGAAAAGATATGCAAAAGCTAGGCCCAGGTCCACCCCTGACTGTAGCGAAGCGAAAAGATATGCAAAAGCTAGGCCCAGGTCCATCCCAGACTGAAGCGAAGTGAAAAGATATGCAAAAGCTAGTAGTTGAGGTAGAAAGCATCAATCAGGCGGATAAATAACTTCATCAGAATAACTTTCACACTTCCATCTGTTTAACATAAAAATAGCTCAAAACTCAAAGTGAATATTTTATTTTACTTGATGGGGCTACGAGCCGTGAAGAGTCTCAGCTTGAAACACTAAGGATCTAGTGTACCTCTACCTACAAATGGCCCGATTTTAGAAAGGTTCCTGTAAAGGCTCTTTGATCGCTGACTGTAAGTGCTGAAGAGTTAGCTCTAGAGAACAAATTAAATGCACAATATAAAAGCAGCTTGGACCGCAAAATGTGAGAGTTCGGCCTCATCTAAGTCGGAAAATTGACAAAAGGTATGTAAAAAAAGACTTGGGTAGGTAGCACCGGCTCCGGCTTAAAGAAGCACATTAACTTGGATTTGCTTCATAGGTATTCATAGGTACTACCCTTGTGCCTACCAAAATTAGGTGAAGCTCGATCAAAGGCCAAAATCTAACTTTGTTCATACCTAGCTTCCTATTAACGACTGGGAGTAGGTATTTTTTTTTTTTTTTTGTAGAATTGCGCCGAAACGATCGACCAAAACCGAAAAGAACTTGTTGCATTTAGTCAAAAGTCGATTGTAAAACAAACCTTCGATTGCAGCCAACTAACTCGATTCAAACTGTCTTTGCCATAGTTTTAAGCGATCGAAATAAACTCTTCCAAAACTTTGGGTAGGTACTGCCACCCAAAAATTAAGAATCCTACAATCTCTTCAGCTACCAATAAACTAGCTACCACTTTGGAACCCTCCATTTTGTCGATCTCCACAGCCGGGTTTAAACGGTTACTAGCTGGTGTACTCCTCAACCATCCCCTCTACACCTCCTCCTTTGTCTGTCGAATAAAATCCATTTTTCACCACAGATCATTCCCAATTTCCACACGACGACGATTCACATCATTACCAAGCCTTTAAAAAAAAAAAATACACCCCAACCCAACCCAACCAACTTCCAATCGGCAGATTATTCTTAATAACTCAAACAAATATCTTGAGAAAAACTAGTGGCACTTGCGAGCCGACCGGTGGGCCACCACCAGCCACCACCTGCGAACAGAGAGAGGAGAACCGGCTTCCGAAACGGAGGCCACCAAACACCCCAAACGCGAATACACTCACAGTCAGTCGCCTGCGGCTGTATGCGTGCGTGTTCGAGCAATCAAAGGGGGCGTGGTATCAGCTAGGTTTATACAAAAATTGACAAACACAATAGCCGGACCCAAATCGGAGAAATTCCAAATGAATCGAAAAGAGAATTCGAAAAACCGAAAACCGAAAAACCCGTAAAACTCGGCGATATCCAAGCAAATCCAAACAAATCGCCCCCCACCACATGCCACTGGATTCGCTCACTCATTTTCGAAGTTCGCCGTCCAACATGTCGGATGAATTTCTCTTAAGTCGGCCGGCGCCCGATGAACTGCCACAGCTATGCGCTGCTCGCAACTGCACGTGGTGGTGACTTCAGCGGAGTTCCAATTCACCACTTGCCATTGTTTTTGTTTACATTTTGTCGCTGCGTGCGAAACGCGCACAAATTAATGACAGCCCAGTTGATGGACTGACAGTGGGCTATGTAAGTGGCTGGTGTCGCGGCGATATCCTGAAGTCGCCCGAAAAAGTCACACAATTCCCAAACAAGAGTCGCAGCAGATACTCAACACGGTACACTCTCCCCTGCATCTCACACATGCGACATGCCCATCGTTACTTTTTCGAATATAAAATCGAATATGAGAAAAGAAATGAGAAATCTCAAACAACAAAAAAATGGGGGGAGGATTTATCCTTATCAACCACGCGCGAGTACATGTGTTGGTCTCCGACGGCATCGTCGGAACACACGAGCACGACGTGTTCTTGTTGTTGAGAAAAAACGAAGATTTTAAAAAATATCGCACACATAGAGAACGGTTTTCCCATTTTTCCGCCATCTATCGTTCTATTGTGACAATTCCTTTCGTTCGTCATGTATTGAACGGGCGGGGGTGGCGGTGGGCTAAGAACATGAGACGCAACATATGAACCGCCCGTGCTCATGACAGAGATGTAACGGAGGCCACTGAACATTCGCACAGCTTCGAATTTTCATCGATCAACTGTCAATTGACGGGTGACACTAAATATGAGTGCGACGAGTCACTGAACACACCATTGTTCACCCCCCCCCCATGCATTATCCCCGCACTCGGAGGAAGCCGCCATCTAAAGGGAGGGGCCGTCGCCCCAACACACCAGTAATAGGAAACCGATTAGTAACTATTCGATTGGAGCAGTATCGAAGTACCTACACCTATTTCTTCGGCGAGCATGCATGTGTAAAGACGTTAAGTCTCCTGCTGCTCGGCGCCGTCGTCATTTGGATACGATTCGATTACCTTGCCACCACCTATGCACATGGTGTTAGTGACAACCAAAGTATACGATTGGACACACAATCATTCACTCACACCCACCCACTTTTTTTCCTTCTCTCGTCTATTGTGTAGGGAAATACAGAAAAAATGTACCTATATAATTCGTTTTTCTTCATTTTTTTCCCCCAGTATTTTATTCTCTCTTTCTCTCCGTCTCCACTTGATTTGATTTGATTTCTGAATTCTGTTTGTTTTTTTTTTTTTTTTTTGTTTGTGTTCCCCCCATTTGACAGGAGTCTCTTCCAACTTGATCAAACCGTACCAAGCCAATGGACTAGCAAATTCTCACCACTTTACTCACCACACCGTGCAGAGAGCGAACATGTAAGATGTAAGATGTAACACACAAATAATTCGACGACAAAATGCCGTACAAAAGAAAGGCCACAGAAAAAAAACAAAACTGCTTTCATGAGATGAGACCATCTACCGAAGGAGAGTAACAAAACAGCGCAACAAGGAAGCGAACGGGTGGTGAATAAGTGTCCAACAGAAAACAAAAAAAAAAACACATTCAGTTCAGCAGAGGCAGATTCGGATTCAGTTCCAGTTCAGTCGAATCGAACATTCATCGAAATGTGAATGAATTTCAACGCAGAGCAACGACTACGCCGTCCATGCACCACAAACTCACACAATCAACCGAGGAGGTGGAGTATGAGGGAGCGACAGAGAAAGAGCATGAGAGATACAAATGTATCTCGAACTATTCAAACTCGATTTTTCGAATCGAGGGTTGTGTGTGTTTTGTATATGTTTGAATTTTTCAGTCATCAGCTGAATTCATGACAGGCAACATCTTATTAAATTAAGGTTGCGCTGTTCGATACTAGTAATATCTGTGGGAAAAAATTGTAATTCGAATAAAAAACAAAAAAAAAACAAAGTTACCTGTCGTTCTTTTGCCCCCGCTCGGATTTACACCCAACAAAACATTTACAAAAAATCAGTTTCCGTGTTTCGCGATACTTGTCAACACCACAAGAACCGATAAACCTTACCAACAACCATCGCACATATACACGGACGTATATTTATTTTTCTGATATAACACACAGCAGGGAGTGTACCGTACCATACCACCTTTATGTTAAACGTATTTAGATACACTTTTTATATCGCAATCCGCACTGAGCTGAGCACCACCCCGCTGGTGGTATCAATCAAAAGAAGTATTGTCATTCGATTGTGAGAAGGCGACAACGACCGATCGGAAGAATGTTCTTGTAACACAAACTCGAGTCACTCATAGTGATGTTCGGTATTTGTTATTAAAAAAGGATATATAGATAAAAATTCAAAAAGTGATACAGTGACAGTTTGAAAAATGAAATGCAAAAATCCGGTGAAACAAAAAATATGGTGACCCTGCCGCAAAAGTAAATGAAAAGGCGGAAGAAAAAGTTCGTGTTTTTTTTTACCCAATTTTAGTTGTTTATGTTTTATAAAGAAAGCAAAAAAAAAAGAAAAAGAAAAGTGAAGTGAAGTTTTAAGATCAACAACAACAACAACAACAACAGAAAAGACCACCCTTTTGAATTTCAACAGTCCTTAAATATATACATTTTTATCTGTACAGAAAGAAGAAGTTCTCCACAATTGTGAACAATATTTTTCGGGTCGATTTGCTTGCACAAACAGTCAAACGAAGAAGCGGAAAAACTGGAAACTGAAATTGAATCGCACGGCAAAAGGGAGGCAGGCGACGATCGTTTTGCCTCCACTTTTCAAAAATTCACCCGAATGCAGCCAACACTGCCTCAAACAGCCGGGACAGCCGATATGGATTTGACGGCTGTTCAATCAATGGATTGGTTATTTAAAAAGGAGCGAATCTATCTATTGGCACAATTCTGGCAACAGGTAAGTGTTTTCGCAGTTGAATTTCGCCCCCGATTTGCCGTCGATAGTCGGCCGTGTCAGACCCACAAATATGCCAGTCAGTTTTTGTTTCACTTTCACGCTACCGGTTTCGAGTGGTTATCGAAAAAAAAATCTAAAAAAAAAAACTAAAAACAAAAATCGCGCAATTTAATTAAACTTTTGATCAAACGATATCGATAAAAGTCGTGTGCAGGTTTACCTGTCTATTTGTAAGCGTTTTTCAAGAACACATGTACGGAATAGAAAACACACACACCTGGCTCAGTTTTAATTGATTGTCGGGGTTTAATGTTCTTCACAAGTTTATATACTGTTTTCGTCGTTCGCGACGAATGCTCGAACGAGATCTTACAAGCGGGCTGGTGGAGCAAACCACCAATCGTTGGTATCGCGTCATTAATAAATAATCAAATTCTCGTTAAGCGGTTGCGAGATCCAGCAGGGGTACTCGCATACCTATGCATGGTTGCAACAGACAGTGTCAGGGCTTTTGTTCTTTTGTGTCTTCGTGTTCGAAAATAAAATAAACATTTTCGCCAAACCCGTGAGTACAGCTTTTCGCAATGATTTTTGTGTTTTACCCCAAAAATTGAGAAGGCGACTGAAATTTCTGCGATTCCCAACTAGATCACCTTATTGGCCCATAAGATCGATTTTGAGAAACTAGATTTTGTTTGACATTTCGCATTTTCAAACCGATCGGGCTATAGTGAAATAAAATTGTCTTGCAGCTTTTATTGAACATTGAAGCACAATTTATTGAAGAACTCCTTCAAAAACTGTTTCATTTTCTCATAATTCGTGGTTGCTTTATAGCGACATCTGTTGGGGCAAAGTGGAGCGCACAGATCTTGATCGAGTGACCGAATAATAAAGTTTAAGTTTGTGGCCTTCCTCAGCGTGCCATGAATTCAAAATCTCTCCATTTTTTCATGAATTGAAAGTAAATTTTGGAAGTTTGGAAGTAGCGACATCTATGGTTGCTTCTGTGCACGGATCTTAACTCGCACTGCTCGTGGTCGATGCATAGCAAAATTCGTGTTTGTACATCTTCTTACTTAGATAAAAATCAAATTTAGTAAAAGAAACTAGTAGATTTTGGAATATTTTCTAACCAGCTCCATCTGTTGAGTATAATTTTGATTTCGTGTCATTTACTCAGTAGACGGCTTTTGATGCCTACCCAACTTCTTCCGGCTGAGCCCGGGCTTCAAGTAACAATAAAATTAGGTATAATGCGTACTAATCTTGATCGAATTTAAAATGCAGGAGAACTTCCTCCGGCAGCGACATCTAGTAAAGAGTTCTAATTATGCATCTTTTGTCGGAAATTTTAAATTCATTTTAACATGAACTTGTGACCGTCTCAATTCTGCTAATAGATGTTTTAAAATGTACCTAACCCAGCATTAAAACCTATCTGCAAGAATCTCGGCGGTGAGCTTAAGACGTTATTGAGGTTTGCCTTTCGTTGAGAATTTGGAATTCATCTCTGAATTTAGAAGAAAAAATCAACCACTTGGTGGACGACCAACTTCGGAAGGGCAAAATCCTGTTTGCTGTCACTCCGTGTCTTAAAAAGCTTTTCTATTTGTGGCTCTTTGAACCAATAGGCGTCGAAAAAATTATTTCAAAATCCAGACCGAGCCACTTGGAACTCGTTTTCGACACTGGCAGATTTTTGTAATTTATTTCGCCTAGAGTTGCACATTTGACTGATTGTGTCAAAAAAGGTGGCTACTACTTCATATAGATTTGTTTTGCATTAATACTAAATTTATGTGAAATTTCATTACTGCCACTTGGAAGTCATAAATAAAATGATGTCGAGTACGTATTGGATTTGCCTTGCAGTGCCATCTGTTGGCTGGTTATTTATTCATAAATTTAGCGTGTTTATCTAATTTGTGCAATGCGTAGTAGATAGGTTAGGTATGGGTGCATGGTGTGAGACAAGAAAAAGCTTAAAGTGCCATCAGTGCCATCTGTTGAGTGGGAATTACTGCAAGAATTTCTTTTGCCCGTAATCCTGTTTGTGTATAATTAAATTACGGCAATTTTGTGGCTGTAGACTGCCAAAAACTGCCAATTGAACGGTATACTTTTGCCTAACTTTCCAATGTTTTATTTACTTGTTTGGTGGTGTTTTGAGTGAAATTTGTACCCTCGGATAATTTTCTGACACTTTCGTGTTGAAAAGACTGTCAAATGGAACCAAGGCAACGTTTTCTTTTGCTGAGATTTAAATTTCATTTTACTAAACGCACATAAATAAAGAAATCGATAGACTAATTTAATTTTGCATAAACATTTGTTATAGAATAAATGCCCGAAGTTTATTCGAATCTTTTTGTTGAAAGTAATTGACAAACGTCAAGTCAGCCTATGGAAAAAGAAATATGTGTCTGCTGGCTCTGTAGGTCTACAAATATTTCATATTTCCACTTAAACTATCGAGTAATTATTCGTTTTTTCGAGCAGATTTTTTTTTCGTTTTTTTTTAAATGATTCGTTTTGTATTTATGAACAGATTTTTCGCCATTTTTAAAAAGTGAAAGCGTTTCCACTGTTTCCACTTGATACTTAAAAACGAGTACGCACGTGAAAAACTTTGATGACCATTTTCTAAGACTGTCCTAAGTATGGTCAGTCAATAATCGGATTCATGCCAGAGAAATAGGAACGAATACAAGACTTATCTGCATATCTATAGCTAAGTTTGTTCAGGGCTGTTTCCGAAGGTCAGAGCAATACTTGTTCGTCATTGGAAATATATTTTGAAGTGGTGGCTTCAATCATGGAACGACATTTCTTCACCGATTTTCCGACAAATTAGCTGACAATGGTTTCTGTTTCAGTCAAGTTTCACTGTCAAGTCGAGTCAGCGCTGTAGGCGAATATATGAACATTCATCAGTACCTGGACTCTATTATAGACCCAAGAGGGTTACCGGTCAGAGTCTAAGAAAAAGCCACAAATAGCTCATCGAATGTGATCACAGCTTGAAAATATGAATGGAATATCGTCTACAAGATTGAAAAAGATCGATTGGCTTACGACTCGTTGACTTAGGTATGTCATTGATCTGGCGATCAACTAAACCCACAGCAATTTGGCTCGTGTATATAACAAACCTTTTTCGACGACGCCAAACATCGGTTTGAGTGTACAGCTCTTGTCAAAGTTCGTGCAAATTGTCTCTATAAACGCAATCGACTTATATAAACTTGCCAACCCAAAGCCGCCATCATCCGATCGTACTTAACTGCGATCAAGAATTAACTTCCGATCTTTCTGTGGTAGATACTAATCTATACGAGCCGAAAGAGAAAATCAAACGAGTTAATGCCATTCAATCATCCAATACTGTCATTAGGCGCATGTGAGCCGCGCACCGATCCCCTCCAGCTTTGGTAAATATCGAAAAGGTAATGGTAATGGCCTCGCGTGGAACTATCATACAATTTAATAGCCATTTCCTTCGAAATCTGACAGAGAGAACAACACAGGTGCGCAGACCTATTTTCCAAATCAAATTCGAACTGCAAAGTGAACATCTGCGCGACACAGTGACGGGCAGATATTACACAAGCGCATTGACAATATTCGACTGGGCGTTATTTAATTGAAAGCGGAACTCAAGTGCAATTACTTAATACTCGCAGAACGCCAAGTTCGCAAAAACGATGATACCTGCGCTTGCAGTTCTGCGCTTGTCTTACCAAACATGCAAATAAAACCAGCGTTTGCACAAATTCGGTATTTATTTGCAGTTCCTTGTTTTGTTTTTTGTGTGTTTCTATAGCGGTGCACTTGGCCCAATTAGTTGTGAAATGAAAATAAAGCCAAATGCTTTTGTTCGGTTCTTTTTTTTTCTGTATTCTATTGACTGCGAGAAAACCACCGGAAACTCAACCGAATTAAATTACATGCAATCAATTTAACCGAGAGTAAAAACGTCTTAATATGCCTAATTGCTCGCCTAATATCTGGCAGTGGGTACACGGTGGTGGTAGCCGACCAAATAGCAAAGCCTCCGTGCAAGGAGAAGAGGAGGATGGAAACAACAGGGAAGAAACACAAAAACGAAGAAAAAAAAAAACGATCTCCGACTGATGTCTGTCAGTAATTTGTGTGCGCAGCTCAATATATCAGTCGATATCTTATGAGTTTTTAATTTTAGGTTTTCGATGCACGAGAAAATATCCCATCAATCGTATGTCTCTTGACGAATAGGTTTGCCTTGTACGCGCGCATACGTCCACAGATCTATAGTCCCGAAAACTTGAAATGCGCACAGTCTCCTCTCAGCCATGTGATGGGTGGATCTGTGAGTCCTTCCTTCCTCGTGGTTATCAGTCAATCCGAAAGGGACAGATCACTCATTCGCTGGCCACCACCTATCATCTGCAGATTGCAGAAAAACGAGGCAACAAGCGAAAAAAAGAAGGAAAAAAAAAACACGACAGGGGCCTTTCCCAATTGTTTGTTGTTGGTGTGTCGATATATATCCCGCAAACAGGAATAATGGGAGCTCTACATTGAGCCCGGAGCATACGAGAGATATTCTTTTAATGCGAGGCAAAATTAAAAAGGAATCATCATTACTAACTATAAGCTGAGTTTTATACTTTCGTGCGATAAGGCACTTAGCAAACTATACATGTAGAAGGAAACGATCTGCCCCCCCCCCCCCCCACCTTCTTCCCCTTTGTGTGTATGCAAAATGTGCCCAGTGTTTGATGAAACATGTGGTAAACAGTAGTCGAAAAGCGACGGCTCCGCTTCAAGTGAAAATATCCATCTATTTGTGTCTATGAGATACACACTCGTCATATAACGGATGACTGGGACGTCGAATTAAAACGAATGTGGCGTTTCAATTTCTGAACAAAAAAAAAAAAAAAAAACAAAAACAATCAGTTGACATGTTGTGCGCTTGGCTCCGCTGAAGAGATCACTTCTCCTCTGTCGACGTCTAAATGATACTCGATATTCGAATTGAAATGTTAAGATGCTAATTATGCGATTGCGATCGTTTTCGTTTGTCACTGTATATTGTAAGATTCACTGTCTGCCTGCGCTGGCTGTAAACTGTAAATGGCGGTGGCGTGTGTGGGTGGTTGAATTTTAACGAATTTTGCTGTTAGTTCCTTTTTTTTCTCCTCTTTTTTGTCTAGACAATGTAAATAAATTCACAAAACCAGAGTGGAGCTGAAGAAAACGTTTCTGCAATTTACTACACACGAAATTAATTTACAAGCCCAGTAGTTAGTTAGTCGGCTAGGTATTTCCATTTTGAATTTTAAGGCGGGAATGTTAAGCGCCGCACCGCCTGTTTGTTTGAGCGAGTTTGTTGTTCATTTGAATATGTAATTGGGACTTTTAATGCATATAAATCTACCCTTTAAAATCATCCCCTGCCAACACACACGAACGCTACAAATCTATACATCCACGATAAGCGAATTATCTCCTTTTTGTTGTGTGTATTTCCGTCGAATTCAAAATGGGAACGATTCCGCTATTCCCATGACAGATAGTTGAATCAGGCCAGTCCATCGGCTCAAGGGATAGTGTATCTGTATGCATGGATGAAGGGAGTTTTTTTTTTTCCACTAAAAAAACCGGTTTACGTATTGAAATTGATTAACACTATACCTACGAGTTCACGGGGCATCCGCACACAATAAGTGCAAGTATCACGTTTGGAAAAAAATCTAAAAAAATCAAAAAAAAAAAAAAAAAAAAATCAAATCTAACCGCGCATAAAATATGAGGTAACACAAAAAAGGGTTTCAAATAAATATATAAATTGTCGCAGTAGCAATTAATATCATTCGCATTCCCGTTCAACTATTTAGATGTACCCTCTACCCAGAGCTGAATGTTAAGCAGTTTTTTTCCCAGACTTTTACACAAAAAAAAAACCCAAGTTTGTTGGAACAGTTGCGATTATGTAAAAAAAAAAATATGAGTTAGTGTTTAAGAAAGAAAAATCGAGGGGCGATTTAGGGACGCATATGAGTAAGAAACTCATTTGAATTTACAGGCAAAAAATAAATGTTTGGCGAGGTTTGGTAGCGTGAATTTTTTACACATGCAGAGGCATAGAAATTTCCCTATTACAAGCATTTTTGGTCACCCTGTAACTTCATATACATTAAATCCAACTAGTTTCGCCTGTGGTCGAAGAAAATCAACCCAACCTTTTACCTATATAATTACAGTGAACGTCCATTACAACGAATAACCGATACAGCGAATCTGCGATATAACGAACGCTTTTCAGATACAGATAAGTAAGATAAGTATCTCTGTATAGCGAATGGTGCCCACGATTTCCTATCCGATATGAGGAACGAATAAGTTGGTTTAAAAACTGTGAGATTGTTTACATGGCAGGACCATCATTTACTCAATTTTAAATCAAATAAAACCTTTACATATTTTTAAATAACTTCTCTTTTTAATGGCATAAAAAACGGATTGATGTAACGAACGCGCTCGACATACTGAATGACATCCAACATTATGTCATTGTATATGTAATACTAAAAACCTGCCACAATTTTCCATATTTTTGTTGTTTTTTTTATAAACGATGAACGAAAATTTAAAATTAAACGTCAATATGAAAATTTAGAGCAAAACTTTTGTGTCGAAAAATATTTTCCATTAACATCATTGAAAAAAAGTGATTGTCAACCCCTCGCCGATATAATCGTGCCCCTGGATTAAAATTATACAGTCGCTTACTTTTAGGGCTAGTTTAAATGTATTCCTTCGAAAATGGGTTCTAATTTAAGATGATTCATAGTTGAATACGTAGCTGTGGCAATATGGCGGCGACAAATTGAATGTATGGGGAATTGTTGACTTAATTTAACCAGCCTTAATGGCGACTTAATTTTATTTGTGCACATCTATGGCGCAGTAGCTTTCGAATGACATAAGTCTCACTCTACTCGTTTTATAATAAAAACTAAATAGCGTACGGTAACTTTGGATGTAATGATGATTAGATCACGGCTGTCAACACGGTACATTTGGGACAGTCTTTGTCCTTCCCAATGATGCTTTGCTGAGTTTGTCCTTTCCGACAATTTCCCAGTCCCAAACTTAACTTATAAAAAAAATCAACAAAAACTGAAAAAAAAAAAATAAATAAATAGGGTAACGTGCGAACGTAAAGAATTAACCTTGGTTATGCGAGAAAATATATTTTTAGGCTATTTTTAGGTAGGACTAAAATACGAATTGGGTTGGCAATTTTTTATTTCTTTTTTGTTCATAAAAAATAGTTCTTAAACCGATTAATGTGTGGAAAATCTGTCACTTCAGTTGGATAATTTAATATTGATTTCTCCGTTCCATTCTTTCGGTATGTTTGCCCGAAGTTATATGTTTAAAGTTGGCAACCGTGGCTTGGATCTATTCACAACTTCAGAGCATGACTCTGTTTTCAAAGAAATTGATATATCTGCGGTAAAAAAATAGACCGGATTTGGCAGCATTTATTTCGGTTAAAAACTTTCAGCTCATTTCTTAGCGACAAATAACAAACCACAAAATAAACTGCAATATATTTTAAATTTGCAGTAAGAGACGAAACGAAAATTGGTATCACTCACTGTGAATAAATACAAATAAATAAATTATAAATAATAAATAAGAAATAAATTTAATTTGACAGCTCGTCACTTAACAAAATCCAGTTCGGACTCTCTGCTAAGCCCATATTCTGAACCCTTTTAAATGTGTTGCCGACTTCAGAGCATATTTAACACTATTTTATTTAGAATGTGTACAATAATACAATATCAGCAATTTGGCATCACTGGTGGCTCAGAATTTCTTCTTATTTATAACCATTCCGCGATAGTAATAATCACTTTTAGTGTCCCTGGCGGCAGATTAAATTTTTCAAACTCACAGAAGCGAAATTTTCCATCCAAATTTAAGTGCATCGTCTAATGCTACTTAAGACACCAAGGTTGCCACTGTTTTATTTTTTCCCACTATTTTAAGAAAATTGCTAAAATTAACTATTTCAATCCTGCCGATGCTGAATGGTGCACGAGTATTATAAAAAATTGCTCAACATGCTTACGTCAACGCAAATAAATATCTTAACAAAATGTCCGTATATAATACTCTTATATGATATTTAATGGAGATAGCTCTACCTCAACCAGGGGCGAACGCAGGTAGGGGTTTTGGGGCTTGAAACCCCTCCCGAAATATCTGGAATAAAAAAATATGGAATGTCTCTTTTCCGTAGAAGTGAGAAAAGTGTTTTTTAAGTTGATGAAAAGTCGGTGAGTGCCGACTTCAAATTCGTTCGTCTTTTCCGTGACTTGCTTCAGTGTGAAAGTTCGGCCTATAGTCGATCTGGCGAGCCAAACTGTGGCAGATTAGTGTGTTGCAGAACGGCTTGAGACAAATTTAGCAGGGAGCCTGCTTCCTTGTTGTTCTTAAGCTTTTACATAGCTTAGCCAACTATGCTACGCCAAATTTTGCGCTTTTTCCCACAATCTGGGATCACTTCTAACATATTTGACATTCGCATCTTGACAACTGATTGCAGGTGCGCTCCACTATTTCATACAAAAAGCTTTATTATACATTTAAAAACTGAACCTTAAAATTTGAACACTTTATTCAGTCCACTTTGATATGAAATAAAATATTATTATTATTATTCAAATGGACATCCACACCCCATATGGAAACACAAAGCGAAACAGAAAAACAAATTTCTTTTCCGATAGCTTGATGGACCCTTCAAAACCCCCTCGACATTTTTTTCTGCGTTCGCCCCCGACCTCAACCAATTCAAATAACGTCCAAACTCACAGTATTTCTCGGTCGAAAGAGGAGGCTGCTCTCAATTGGTATACAAACACAATTTGGATCATTAAAATACCTTAAAATTGGCGTTAGTTAGGACTGCGAGTTTCAACTTAATAAATGGACAAATTTTTAACCGCGATTTTTCAATACAAAAAAAATACAAAAAAGTTGAAACTCGCAGTCCTAACTAACGTCAATTTTCAGGTATTTCATCGCGCGTCGTTGCCGAAACTTCTTACCGCGATTTTTTGAATACAAAAAAATACAAAAAATCGCAGCATTTGCCTGTCTGTCCACATAAACCAATTTGTGTGGTATTCCCTAGAACTTATTAGGCACACAATTCAAATCTATTCATACTTAGAACTAATATAAACAGATTAAAAAACAAAAGCAGTTGGACGGACTGTCAAAAGTGCACCTGATGGAGGATTTCTGTATGTGATCAATTTAACTCAATTCAGGAGACGATGAGATCCCTGATTTTCGACGCATCGCTATTTTTAGCGACACTTAAAGCCAGGTACCTAAAGTCGATGTCGAGTTAAATAAATTGGAACTGTTCAAAAAATAGAGAAAGTTTTACAATAACCCTTTGGCTTTTTTTACTGCCGAATCCGAACGTCGTTGCAAACTTCTCTCCGACTTCGATTCTTCAACTGCACCAACTTAAAGCAAAATCAAAATTTCGCCCCTTCTTACGTCACATCAAAAACCGCTGCCATTATCAAATTCTTTTCAAAAAAAAAATACTCGTGTAAAAAGGAGTAAAAAATGGTCCATTGGGAGCAAATGACACAAGAAGAAAAAAAAAAAACTGAATATACGACACATCATATGCGTCGCCTTATTTATGGAAAATGTCATAGTACTTAGTGTGACATCTATTTTTGTCACTTTTACAACACCAAATGCACAAAAAACGTCTCGTCCCATTGCATCGCAGACACAAGAAGTACAAAAAAAGACAAACCGCATCGCATGCCACGGAAAACAAGTCGCAAGAGGAGAAATTGACTGCTGCGTCGTCAAGTCGTGTGCATTGGCACAGCGGACGGTTGGGGGAGTCGGCCGCCCCAACTAAAACCGAACACAGCAACGTTTTCCTCCAGCCATTGGCAACTAAATCACTGGATCCCGTTCCGACTCCGCGTTCCGCATGAAGCAGCATTTTCTCAAATTGAATTCAAAGAATAAGGCATTTTTTCTTTTTGCTTTTTTTTTTGTTTTTCCATCCACAGATCTATCGCTTACAATTAGCCAATTTCAGTCGATGAATACACATCATCTCATCGCCATGATCATCCGACATGATCACCACAGTCATTGATTGCACTTGAAGTCAAGTGGATCAACTCAAAAGGAACGAGTAGACGATCAGTTTCCACTGCTTTGTTGTTTCTGTTCGATGTTATGCTAATAATGTGCCAAAACACATTCATCTATACATCAGAGTTGTCTAAATGTGTTTCGCCCCCTCCCCCTTTGGCAGATATATATCTATTACTAATACGACAAACACGTACCACTCAACATGATAAACATTTTTTTGTTGTTCGCTTGTTTTTAATGGGAATTTCGTTTTTCGATCGCGAGCTCAGATGAAGAAACGAATACAAAATATACAAAATATCTATATAAACGATTCAGAAACAAAAACCGAATCCGCTGTGCTCAGATTTTCGGTGCGGTGCGGTTTTTATGATCTGTCGTTTCGATTTATTTAGATATCTGACGGCTTCTGAATTTTAATGATCCCCAGAGTTGTGTGTGGATCTAATTTGTGTGCGTCGTCTTCGACACATGTACTTCACAGTTATAGGACTTGTTGTCTTGTTCGGTGCGCATGTGAACTGGATCGTTCGAAATTTGAATTTCGTTTCATAATCAATAAACGGCATGACAATAAAATTTGATTCGATCTGTTTGGGACGTGGAACGGCCAATATACCCATTTGACAGATGGTAATAGGTAAGTTTGGAAACTAGTACGAGTATCGCACCCGCACAGTCACTTAAACTGATGGGAATAATGGCCGACCGGAGAGTCCGGCTAACAATTAGTGTGTCATATTTGTATGAACATGATTGAGGAGGATTCTATATATATACCGAGTGTCTGGGCGTCTTTTTGCGTGCGCCGCCGCTGCCACTTTGACACATCTATTGAGAGCTGGTGGTGTTATTTTTATTTTTACACGCGGATAATTTTAGAAAATTATCCGACTCGAACATAGACGCTGGAGCGCCACTTATTGACAGAGCACTTTTGCGCTGGTTTTGTGCACACGTACAAATGACTTGACTCCTGTTTAGGGTTGCGATTGGAATTGAGACAAAAGTGAAAATTTAAATCGCTGCCGCTGCGCCGCCTGCTGTGCCACCACGTGCTCATTTTTGCCCATTTGACAAGAGGACTTTTTTCTACCTTGTGCCACAAATCACTCGCTCCCTTCTGATTTTTTTAGAAAAACAAAAAGAATACACTGATCACCACATAAAGTGTTTGTGTGTTTGTGTATTGGCGTCAAAGACATTTCTTAATCTATTCTAAAACATAAAATCAAATCAAAATTTCCTATAATTCTTCGGTGGCTCGGTCATAAAATCAAATGGGTTTCCGTTGGGTCCAATATACGGGGCGCAGCGGCGGCGCGACGAATAAATCGAAAAATCAAAAATAGAAAATTGTGACAAAGATTAAATTTGATTTCCCGAACGCACAAAAAAACAAGCGGAGATGTTTCTTTTTTGTTGGGTGTGTGCTCTTCTAAAAAATAAAAGGGGAGCCACATTTGTCACATTTCGGAGGAGAATTTCCCACACAACCGTTATTACCGCGAGGGAAAAACAATAATAATTCACTTAATTATTAATATCACGATGATACGGCTGATACACGCGGCCCCCCTCGCTCTATAATTAAGTCGTATAGATACATTTATTCGATCTGGAAGCATCTCCAACGGACATGTTTGACTTCCCATAGATGTGTACTCACCCCCAAAACAGATGTAATTGGTGGACACCGATAAGCGATGCGATGTTCCAGCCATTAGCACGTACGTACGTACAGAAGAGTGAGGGCGATGCGATTTATATGGTACACCCTCGAAAAGGTGAACCCGATCGAAGGATATTAAGCGATTATTACTTTTATAGTTTCAGCAATGCCCTGCCTATGCGATTTCAATCTAAATTGTTCAACTTTGATAATAGACCCGAACGAAACGGGCTAATTTATAGATTTTTAACTAACCCGTACTAGTGGTGGGTCGCACAATCGTAAACGTTTAGTGGGAACAAGGGAACGGCCAAACACGACTGCTTCAAGTGGTTTTCGTTCACCCAATTCACATCAATTCACTTAAGAGGGTATGAAGGGATGACATGTTTGTTCTAGATGTGAGATATACACACAAGCACACAGATGGAGTATGGTCCCAATAACTGGTAGAAAAACGCATTGATGATGAGACGATGATGAAGATTCTTTGAGAAACGCTCCTAATCTGTGGCTGTGATCGCGCTGTCACTACTTGAGCCAGACAGACGGGGTTCTTACTCTGCGTCACTTCAAATCGCGCATCCCATTCGGTGGCAATAAAGGACTTCCTTTCGATGGGATACAGATTTGTATACACCATCAGAGACGAATTGTAGCATACGACGAGTTTGGGCGAAGTTCGCAGCGTTGTTCGCACCGCAAGAAACTTGTCCCAAAGCAGAGCAGAACTTCAATAAAAATGTGCTGATTTTTCATTTAGTGGACTTATGCTTTCTGATTCTTATTTAAGTTCCACTTAAAATCTAATGTGACAATTTATGACACAGGATAAGTAGCCCACAAGGTATTTAAGTGGGACTTCAAAAGCTATGACTAGTATCAGCAAACGGGCCTTAAAGCGAAATTCGCAAAAGAGTGCGGGTAGTTTTTATGAAAAAAAAAACAGTAGCCTACTCATTGCATGATCGAAACAAAATCTCTTACAACAGCTTCTCGATCTTTCATTTTTTAAATTGAATGCGAAATTCGCAACGCAAAATACGCATATGTCAACCGTTGGAAAACGTACATAATCAGCTGATTCACTAGAAATTGCACAGGCAGAATAAGACCTCTGGCAACAGTGTCACGATCAGGGGCAGTTGTCAAAGATTTTCCTACTGTAAGTGAATAAAGGCGAAATTCGCAGCTAGTTCGCATTTAAAAATCAGACATACATATTATATACAAGTGCCTGTTTGCAATTAAAAAAACAGAGCAGAACCTCCGTCAAAGTTTATCCATCAGAATCAGTGGTTTGTCGAAGATTTACATTCCAAGTGAACTATCACAAAATTCGCAAATATGTGCGAATAGTTTAAAAATGAAAAACAGTCGTAGACCTCCCACTTGAAATATTTGAAAATCGAAGACCATCCCCAGCAGGCAATGACATCTTTTTGTTGAACATGTTTTTTTTTTCTTTTAAACTAATAAATGGGAAATTTGCAAAAGAATGCGAATAGTTCGCGTGCATGAACTTGGCACAATGTAAAATTTGATTCCGACTGGCTAAGCAAGAGTTCCGGAGTTCTTGCTAAGAATTTCGAAAAGTTCAAGTCGTTTATTTTTTTTTTTTAAATGTGGATTGCTAGTTTTAGAGTTAATGCTTTTTTTCGAAAAGTTCAACTCGTTATTTTTTTTATAAATGTGGATTGCAAGTTTTAGAGTTATTGCTATTTTTTTTTTTTTTTTTGTTCGAAAGGTTCAGTTCGTTAATTTTTTTTTAAGCGTGGATTGCAAGTTTTAGAGTTCTTGCTATTTTTTTTTTTTTTTTTTTTTCGAAAAGTTCAGCTCGTTTATTTTTTTTATAAATAAATTATAAATGTTTTAGAGTTATTGTATTTTTTTTTAATATGAATTGCTAATTTTAAAGGACATTTGTAAAACATTTTTGGCGTAATTTGGCAAGTTTTTTTTTTATAAAAAACCTGCGGAACTCTAAAAGTTATGTTGTTTCTATGCGTAGAGTCTGCACCCTCTAAAATGCCCTTATGCAGGAAAATTTACAAATTTACAGATTTACAAAGATTTTTTGAACTTAAACAGCGTTGCTTAAGGGCTGTGTAAGTTAAGCGCGAAAATTTGCGTTTAGAGCCTGCGTGGAGCTTACGTAAATATGTTTTTGCACCAAATGTCATTGGAATTGGAAACGAAACCAAACAAAAAATGTTGGGCAAATTTCTGCCAAACGAATTTCGCTTGCATAGCAATAAAATATAAATTGCATAATTTAATGTATAAGAAAATGTCGAATAATTGTGCGTTTGTGATATTATTTATTTTACTTAATTTTGTGGGGAATGTTTTCGGATATGTGTGAGTTTGTCCACCAATGGTCTGGCATTGGATTTGGCGGCGGTTGGTGGAATTGGACCGGGAATATGGATACAGAAAGACACAGAGATAAATGGTGGCAGACAATTTGACTTTTAACTGTGTAATATGATTGATAATCACAGCCGATGTCGGTTTCAGGGCAAAAAGTAATAGCCTTCAGTGTTTTCTGTAATAGTTTATCGAAATTCTTACCCTTTTAGACGCAAACCTCGTTTAGCAGAGTTACCGAGAAAAAAATGTTTATAAATAACAATCGTAGGAGAGCCAAGTAGAGGCTGTAAAAATCCTTACGCGATCTCTTGCTTAGCCAGCCGGGACTGTAAAAAAAAATACTAAATTTAACAGTGGGTCGGCACCCAGTTCGAAAAACGGCCTTAAACGGCTTACGAGCTAACCACTTTTAAAGGTGCCCAATATTTGCACCCTAAATGGAATGCATTAGATTGGCATGAGAGTCCTCGGAAAAACACTCTAAATGAAGCCTTTTCAGCTCCAACATCAGACAAAGTCTTTAAGAAAAAGGGTGGGCACGCATTTTATAGGTATAAATAAAAAAAAAAAAAAAAAATCAACTGCGCCTCTACGTCCTTGACGGCTTCGCCTTCGATTCTGTGATATCCAAAGGGATCTCCAAGCAGACAAACAGAATAATATTTAAAGGCGTTTAAGAACATTTTACTGCCATTCCCCCGGTCCCGTTGCCGCACGGTCCACCACAAAAGCCACCTCGAACGAAGGCGTCTACTGCGCTCCTATAGTGAAGTGAAACCCTTCTTTTATTTTCTCCCTGCTCCCTCTGATGGTTATGCTTTTTTTCTGCTCTCTCTCCCCTTTCTATAAAATCTCCTGCTAACTCCACCGAAACGTATAGTCGTAGTCGTAGTCGTAGTCGTCGTCGTCTTCATCGTCGTCGTCGTCGTCGTCGTCGTCTTCTTCATCGTCGTCGTCGTCGGCGTCGTATTTCGGGATAGTGGTAGTGGTATTCAGCCGACATTGGGAAAACCTAGTGAACTCCATCCGTTTGGTGGTTTTGGGCGCTCGCTTCGTACCTTCTTGGTGTATTAGAAGGAACCTTCCGAAAGCCAACTTAAACCGACCGACGCGACGTTTCGTCGCCTTGTGAGAAAGTCGCTCTTGGCTCTCTCTCTCTCTCTCTCTCGCCTACACTCGCATGTTTGTTTTTAGTTAAAATTTTGCTAAATTAGAGTTGTATCTGTGTACATCTGGTTCGTCGGTCGTCCTTGAATTTCACCGGAAGTGATGTCATGGATTTTTAATTTCCGCCATACCGCCTTAAAGTCGTCTTCGTCGCCGTCATCGTCGTCTCTTATACATTTTAAGGTATTTTGCGGCATACACTCCTTAAAGAATATACGCAAGCTATTTACAGTTGCGACTAACAAACAAGTGGGCGCACAAAGTGGGGGCGACGACGACAGATACCCGGAGAGATGAGAGAAGAAAGGGTGTGCTCTGGTAAATCTGAATCACGAGACGACACAACGCACTTTCACTCAACAGCAGCATAATAGTATCCTGCAAACATGCCATACACAAACACTGTGTATTTATCCGGTCGGTATAGGTATGTATGTGCATGTTTGTGTGTACGTATTTGCATTATCATTTGTCTGTTAGTTTGTGGCATAATTACGCACGTTGTGTGCAGAGTGAATGTCCTTGAAACTTTTTGGCATAGTTTTATTCCTACCACAGTTGAATGACACTTTCTTACGTCGTCGTCGTCGTTGTCGTTGTCGTTGTCGTTGTCGTTGCCGTGTGGGTTGTAAGCTCTATGGCAGCGGGCGCAAAAAAAGGACTGCAACTGCAACTGCAACTGCCTATTTTGTTCAATGGTACATATCTGCGCTCAGCCAGTTTTCGCAGCGGCTCCATATTTCGTGGATCCCCCGAGCGGAAGAACAAATTGAAATGATTGAATTAACGCGCGCACGATACACACTCGTAGCGAGTGTCTCCAAATTCAGCAGCTCCCAGATTCGGATACGTATTCAATTAAATCGACTTCCTGTCAATTAAACGATCACCAATAACCAAATTCAATTTGAATACGAGTGTAGTGCTCGTTGTGCGTGCGCGCTGCGATAACCATCGTCTCATTGAATCATCGCAATCATCAACAGCTGCTGCGTGTGTGGGAGAATCAACAGTCGATGCGATACAAACAAAAAAAAAAAAAAAAAATTAAAATTGAGGAGATAATTTTGATAAACCCTCAAACCGAAACGGAAATACAAATTGAAAAAGGGAAAACAACCGAAACGACTCGAAATGTGTGATGCTGTTTTTAGGGCATCTTTTCAGCCGAGCAGATCCCTTGCTCCGCTCCGCTCTCATTTGCATCGAAAAGGGAATGTTTTTGTCACCCATAAAGATCAGTGTTGTGTTGTGTTGTTGGGGTCTCACGCAGAACGCAGTAGAAGTCGCTTTTCGCCGTTTCCCTTTGGAACCGAACTTTATGCGAACGCGCTGCTCTCAATTTCCATTCTCGATACATATTTCAAAAAGTGGGAGAGTTGCGAGTAGAATGCAGCCAACATCCTTTGCCATGCACACGCTGTCCCTGCATACGATATGGATTCGTGTGATGGGATATGAAGAATAAAATTAAAAGACACTGTAATGCATAAGTTGAAAAAAAAAAAAACAAAAAAAAAATGAAAGGCAAGAATACCGCAGCAAAGACGAGGGCGAAGACTCATAAATCAAAATTAAGGCGCATTAACATGCGCGCTTCATTCTTGACACTGCTACTTCTCTGTGCCTTGTTGGTGCTGTTTCTTTTTTCTTATTTTTTCTGTTGCGTCTTCTTGTTTTGTTTTTTTTTTTTTATTGTCATTTTGTGTGTGAATGGATGGCATTTATATTCAGTCGGGGGGAAAAAAAAGGGTGGAGTTCGTTTTGTCAATATATGGATATACATTTTTTCCAATTTTCCCATTGCCATTAAGTAAATATACACATCTTCTCATCAATTCACGTCCGAGGAAGACTCGAAGTAAACGGGGGTAGTAGCTTCAACCCTTAATCAAAAATTGATGCAACCAGCTTTTATGTATACCTACTGCTGGTGGTGGTGTAGGAAATAGTGCACTCCAGCAACACTTTCCCCAGAGGAGAACGAACGCTACGAACGAGAGCATCATCGCATCGGTTCCAGGACCCTTCTCGTTACATGTACATTTCTTCTCATGCACCATTTCCAACGGGGGCTCCCTACTGCCACTGCCACTGCCACTGACGCCACCAACAACTATACTTTCAATAATAAATTTTCCATTTTCTCTCTCATTTTCTTTCACTTCCACTTGCATCTCGTCGTCGTCGTCGTCGTCGTCGTCGTCGTCGTCGTCGTCGCTGACGTTGTCGTATCCTTGCGCTTAGTTAGTGTTGCTCTGCAGTTGAATCGAAATCGAAGAAGCGCGAACTATGTATTGTAAGTGCTTGGCATAGATGAAGAAAACGACTAAGAGCGGACGCAAAAAAAAAAATGAGAAAAAAGAAAAAAAAAAAAAACTGTCAAGGACCCACCCACTCGAAAGTCATCGAATTGAAGATATTTTTTCCTTCATTTTCGTCTTCTCGCTATACACGAGATGATGATATGGTTTATGTATCGCAATCGCAATAAAGCAATCCCAATTGCGAAAAGGAATAAATTTTCCTTTAGCACATACCTACCTATACCCAGCTACCTAGCTACCACAAAACGGGCATGTGTATTGGACGGATTCGATGCTGATAAGGGTAAATAAATATCCTTGTGCATGGAGCCGGAGCACCATGTTATACATGGCGACTTTTTATGTATGCGGGAATTTCTTTTATTTTTTTATCGTTCTTCGCCTTTATTGGTTTTTCGCACACAAAGATTTTTCCCTAGAGAGTTTTTCTTCGTTCGTTCACTCTCTCTTCTTCTTCTGGCACGGCGGATTCTTCTTCCTTTCAAATGGTTGGTACACGTAGCTGTGTATATGAGTTTGACTTCTCTTTATATAGATGCCTGATTGGTGACACCAACTCCTCCTCATTGGAAGCCAATATATCGAACAGTACCTGCTCTGTCCCTTTGTTAGGGGCAAATCAATAATGCGCTGGCCCGACAATACCTACCTACAAAAAAAACAAAAGCACACACAATTTCACACCTCCTTTTCGGGAATTAACACCTCTGCAAGTGGATGGAATCGCTTCCCACCCACCTACATGTAGTGCGACGCTCTTTATATAGGTGCCATTCCAGAAAATAAATAAACAAGTGCAGGAATTAAATACAGCAGACAGTGTGCTGCTCCTGAATCGGTATGTGCGCACTGACACATTATCAATATCTTCACATACAGACCCCGATAGATACCGAACCCAAATGGACCAATTGCTGATATTGTGTGCACAGCAGTAGGAGCCCGAAGGCAGCAGCAGAGTAGTTCTCCTGCCACTAACGTTGTGTCTCAGCAGCACACACTTTAATGGCAACATCTCTATGTTTATTATTTATGTGTGCATCATCGTGCCCGTTCCCGCGCGGAATGAAAAAAAAAAAAAAAAAATCCTTAAAAACTTATCGAAGTACACACCTACAGCCGGAAAGCACAAGAAAAATGAAAAGCTATCGGGGAAAGCAAAAAAAAACCAAGAGTCCCATGGATGATGGAGTCTGGAATACACACTTGCATACTTGAGTCAGGTCACTGCCTGTCTAGAGGCTCCGCGCACATTCAAATTCAAGGATATAGGAGCCTTGTAAAAAAAAAAATACAGAAAAAAAGACGATACCCCAAAGAAAAATCCACAAGAACGAATGGAAAGGGTGTCAGCCGATTCTAGGGACCCAGCCAAATGCTGTTGGATACTACAGTTTTAAGACGGAATTTCGATTGCATGTGCAATTTCAAATTCAAATTCAAATCGAATTGGCGCACGGCAATTATTCCCGCGAAAATGCACGGCACTCAAGCCAACTCTACTATTCGAATATTCGATAGGACGAGATTAAGAGAGCGTCGCCGATAACTTAAGAGAGTCACACGGGGCATGTGTGTGGTGAATTTTCTCAATCCCATCTCAATGGTGAACTTAACATATTTTTTTCTCATTTTTTTTTTATATCTCTACATTAATTTTTATTGCTTGTTTTTTTCCTATGTGCTATCGGCACTACTACCAGCGCGGGTAGGGAAAGTATATGTGTGCGGCAGTGGCAGTAGCAGTGGCACTTTTTGTTAGCGAGCGAGAGTGAGTCCAATGAATTGAACGAGTGTGTGAAACGAAACGAACGAAAGCCGTTCGATCAGCACCATGAGCAGCAGCAGCAGCAGCAGCAAACCCCGAAATGCGAAAGATGGAATATAGATAGATTTTTAACAAACCTGATTGGATGGCTATTGACTGGGAATGTGGTACAGTAGGAGGGGATGTTGATGATTGTCGTGGATGTTTCTTCTTTTTTTTTTTTTTCTTTTCATCTTCTTCTTCCTATATTTCTTCTTCTTCTTCTGATTTGTGTAAAAGAGAGCATTGTCGCTGTGGCTTGTCGGTGAGGGGTTGGTTGCTTTTATTTTTCACCTTTTTGATCAGAAATTCCTTTTTAATTTTTCGTGTTTTTATTTTGTTGCTTTTGGCTCGTCGAAGAGAGCGAAAGGTTCATTCTCCTCCCGATGCTTGAGACAGCTGATTCGATTACATCCATTGTCCTCTGGCTGTCCCTATATGGTTCGAGTTCGATTAAATCTGGGCGGAGCACCCTTGTGTCGAATGCGAATCGCTAAACAATCATGCATTGGTATTTCCCCACTTTCCGTTTGAGCAGCATTTCCAATAAAATGTATTATTAAATCGAGAGCTTTGTATAGTTGGCCGAGTTGGGCTGAGGTGCATCTGTGGCAGCAGTCTGCCTTAAGAGCATATGTGGAGAGGCTACAGTAAGAACTCTCTTTCTGGCGATAGTGGGTGATGGTGATGCCAATGCCAAAGGAAAAGTGTCCTTCATTCGATTGTGGTGTGCCTGTGCTCGACTATATAGTTTGGCAGGAGAGCGCCGCGCACAGAAAGAGAGCACCTCCACCTGATTCTGGTTCTGATTCTGTATTCCATTTCCATTCGAACGAACGGCGGAGCGCGGGGTGGCTGGCCTGGTGAGTTTCCATTTGGGGATGAGGTATGTAAGGATATTTCAAGCGCGCTTAGTTGTATGGATGGATTCCCAATCAAAATCGATGGGGGTGCAAAAAAAACTCCAAAGAAAAGTGGAAAAGAAAAAATGCGCTAAGCTTTCGCAACATACACATAAGCAGCACAGCAGAGCAAGGGGGATGGCGCTTATGTACGATTTTATTTATTTTTTTCCTCGATTGAGTGAGGGGTGATTATATTTTTTTTCTTTCTTCACTCTTTTTGTATTTTTTTTTCGTTCGTCAAGGCAGGGTGGGTGGCGGATTGGTGGTGATGGGAACGCTTACAGCGCCACCCCAGTGCGAAAGTCGATATTCGATTGGACGAGACAGATTTACGGGACCTATGTATAGAGCAAGGAAAACGGAATAAATGAATTACGGAATCAATATGTTGTTCGTGGGAAGATGTATAAGCATCTGCGTGTGGGCTATGTAAAGGAAAGAAGAAAAATGCTCCATCAATTACTATCTACTATTGGAAACGCCTTTATTGCGCGCGCGATGAAGCGCATCCCCTACAATGGACCAATATTGATATTGCCTTTTTACGTTCGGTATGGGTAGGTACCTATACCTATACCTATCTATTTACTGCCACAGCACATGTGTACGGCAGTAAGGTGGGATTTAAAATGTGATATAGGTAGATACGATCTGTGGGAGAGTTAAAAAAGATGTCGCTTCATCAATAAAACCAAAATGGCGCATATACGAGTATTAAGCTTGTTTTTATCGTAGAGCGCTTATCAATCGCTCCGATATCTAATCTTGTAGATAGATATAGCCACCGCACCTACCCACCTACATTCCTGAAATACCTCGAATAGGTACCTATGTATCTATGTAGGTATCTGCTCATTTATGCCGAGCTGGGATTATAAACCAAGAGAATCGCTATAGCTGCAGTAAATACGATATCTTATCTGATGCTTGAGAGCTGTGAAATGCTGATGAGTGATTGCGTTTTATTTGTTCATCATCAGCTTAGCTACTTTACGGTCTATAACAATTTGATCATTTTCACTTGGATGAGTTAGTTTTCGATTTGCAACTGAAAAAAGTGGGAGCGAGTACCTAGTCTAGATTTATCTATGGTTTTTACTTTGTTTATGCAGCAGTTTTGTTTCGTTTCGTTGTGTAGTCTGTGAGTATAATTCGATGTGTCTTTAAGGAGTTCGAATTGAATTTATTTTAAATTTCTAAGCACAGGTAGGTAGTGCTCAGCTTGTCCATTAAAAAAAAAAAAAAAATGGAGGGTCAGAAGGTGGGAAGCCAAGAGAAGCCGACTTAAAATATTCATGGTAAAAATATGGGTTCATAAGGAGTGTTTTTAATTTTTTTTTTTTTTCGTATTTACTAATAGCTACTCGTTACTTTTTACACAAATTTAGTAGAATTTACTGGCGTATGTATGTATGAAGAGATTGAAAATTTAAGGTAGAAATATGTACTCGTTACTTTTCGTACAAATTTTATTAAAAAAATGTATTTACCATTTTGACTGTCAGTGTCAACACGCCACATAAATGTGAATCTATATTAATTCGTTGCTAAAGAGTTACCTGTCCTTTGAAATTCATATATTTCCATAAACAGCGAGTTTAAGGAAATTAGTCGCGTTTTTACTCGACACTTTTCACTTATTTTGTAAGTATGCATTGGGGCCTAGTGTTACTAGAATTTACTAACGTATGTATGTAGGGATTGAAAATTTAATGGAGAAATACCTACTCGTTACTTTTCCCTCAAAATTGTATTAAATAAATTTATTTACCATTTTAACTGTCAGTGTCAACACGCCACATAAATGTGAATCGATATAAATTCGTTGCTAAAGAGTTACCTGTCCTTTGAAATTCATATATTTCCATAAACAGCGAGTTTAAGGAAATTAGTCGCGTTTTTACTCGATACTTTTCACTTATTTTGTAAATATGCATTAGGCCTAGTGTTATTAGAATTTACTGGTGTATGTATGTACAGATCGAAAATTTAAGGTAGAAATATCTACTCGTTACTTTTCCTAAAAATTATATTAAACAGATTTATTTACATTTATGTGAATTTATGTGACTTTTGAAATGATTACTTAAAAATATTACTCCCTGATTTTTCTTTTGATTTAAGGCAAAAACCATAAATAAACCATATGCATTTTGCTACTCGTTACTGTTTACAGTCATTTTATGAAAAACAAACACTATTTTCAATGTCGATAATGTCTAAACTAACTTTTCATTAATCTGTTCATAATTCGACGTTGAAAAATCCATTCACTGTTTACAATTTATCGACGAGTTAACACTCGCTACATTTGCCTATTCTTTTCTCTTTCTATTACTGATGTTCGCAATAATTCTTGACACCAAACAATTTTCTTTATCAATTTATAAATTTTCACACCCATTGACTACCCACTACTCGTTACTTTTCCCACAGTTTTCTTTCAATTCAAAGTAACTACACACTGAGGGATAAGCAGAAATACAAATGACAACAGTCATAAATGGCAACCAATTCGGTACCTACTCGTTACTTTTCTACATCGATTTTTTCCTATTCCAAAGGGGATATTTTTTATCAATTTGTAAATTCATCCGCTATTCAGGGCTGTTCTTAAGTCCACCACCACGATTGCTTACCTCTTGAAGGTTGCCTATTTACTACTGACATATATTCCACGCAGATTCACAGTTCATGAATCATGACTGGCTATGAATTTGAATAAACTCGCTACTCATGCTCTTTTCCACAAAATGTCATAGTTTGCGGGAGTGGAATAACGCCACAGAATGACACATTTTCCAATTTTAACGTGTACCGATCGCAGTGGATAACGGCAGAGCTCCTCCAGCGACAATTATGCAAAGTGTCACACAACCTTTTGCCCTCACAATCTCTTCAAAACTCAAGATCACCGACGATCACTTCTATCTGCAGCTGACACAAAACCAATATGAATAGGTGGGCGTTCGCACAATATACCTTCCAGGTCCTGCCTAAATATTCAATACAAAGTTTGACGACTATCGATCCCTGCGATCACTGCCAAACAGCACACAACAAAAGAGGAAAAAAAAAACCTTCATTTACATACAATTGGTATTCAGTAATGAATGAACGAGTGTCGCATGTTTTCGCTCCTATATATTCGTGCAAACCTTTTAAAGAATGGCTTTGATTGATTTTTGTTCGTATCGTACCTAACCTATGTCTGCGCCTTGCAAAATTATCCCATTCATGCGGCTGAGAACGTTATTGAATGAAAGGACTTCTTTGGTCGCGAATAACCCTTAAGAATTCTGCGCGATCAGTTGTGTCGCACAGTCAGTTCGACTCAAGTACGTATAGGTACAAACGAAAAAAAAGAAAAAAAAAAACCGAACAAGAGAGACGCGAGGTCCGCCCTCGCACAATATGCAAATCTCAATAACTTCTTTTCAATTAAATTCGATGATCGCGTCAGTGACTGGATTGGAGCGACTCTGTGCGTTATAAGAACACAGCGTAGGTATACACTAAGAGGCTGTGCTGGCTGCGACTGTGATCCACTATTGAAAGAGAGACTTGGGATTTATTTTGTCTGTGCTGGGGTCGTTTGCGAATTTCGTTGATTTCCTGTCTTTTATTTCTGAATCGGTTTTTGTTCTTTTGTCTTGGTGGAAGGGAACTTGAGTTGTGTGGGTTGTGGATACTGATTGAGTTTTGGAAGTTTTGGTTTTTTTTTTTTTTTTTTTCTTTGTCGCCCATTTAAACGGAAACCCATATCCGCAATTTTTATTCATTTCTGACGATGATCCATATGTATTGATTGATTCGAAAGTAAATTAAGCCGCTGGACTTATTTGGCCAATTTCAATTGTATCAGTTGTTTTCAGTGTCGGACAAATTTGGGAATGAAATCAAGGGGCTGCTACTAAATAACCTTCTACAATCCTTAAAGGTCCGAAAATCCGCTGGAAAATTGAGTTGACAACCAAAACCTGGCCAGAAACCCCGACAAAAACTTCACAAATCGTTTCCCATCCTACCTATTTTTGGACATTGGACACATTTGAAATTGGTTACCAGTTACCGCCGCCACTGCAAGTATTTATACTTGTAGTCCTGGAAAATTCCACCAAATCGGTCCTGATTTCCTTTCGGATGATTTCCGGGGCAGTTGACGTGCGTCTACCGAAAACTGTTCACTGTTTTATTGAAATTTTGCCTGCATATGGGTGTAAAGGCTCGACCCCCCATCGACGACGACCATCGCCCGTCAATTGTGAAACAATCACCGACTTACACGCTGCCTCCTTAACCGACTAATTACTCACTTAGTGCAGCAGCAATACTGCATTATTCCACACCCGCCCGTATAATTGTTGCCGCATAAGAGGATTATACAATGTTGCGATTGTTTGTTGATTGTTTTGCACAAACACACTCTCCGAGGGGATTAAAAATGCACAGGACAGCGCGCGAAAACGGGGTTATCCGCTATCCTGCTGGTGTTGCCGCCGCCAGTGACCTTGAAATTGGGGTATGTTTCCTGCCATCGTACTCCTTTTTTTTTTTTTGTTTTGCAACTCCCCGCGTGTATTCATACGCACCAGAGCCAGCAGCCTAGTTACACTCGCCGCCCCAGCAGGATGCAGTGTGCGCGGCGATTTTCGGCAGATGATTTGTCACATTTGTCGAAAAACAACACACAACACAGCGATGAGTAATGGAATACGTGCAAATAACCACCTGTCATGTACAGGATAATTGGCGGTTGTGTGTGCGCAGGGGGGTTAACCTTTGCAGCTGAACATGAAGTCCAACGCACCGCAAGTGCACGAGTTTGCCTGCCGCCCGAATTGGAGGCAAGGGTTGTTTGTTTGTTTGTCTATATGCCGTCGACCGGACGAACAGGACAACTGGTGGTGGCAACTGTATCACAGTCCGCGTATCAATTGCAGCCGGGGGTATGTGATTTTCACGCGAGTGCCGAATAGGGTGCGCTATTTGTGGCTGCGTGTAATCCCTTTGCAAGGTCAGTATCAGTATGTGTATAGTGGGGGTACAGGGTATAGGTACTGGCATCGGGATTCTCAAGCATGTCACGTCATCTCGCATAATTATTGTGTTTAAGGCGGATAAAATTACTCACAATAGCAACAAGGGTTACAATGGATTACACCATTATGGCACAGCGGCGTTGACGCGCTTCAAGGAGTCCACTTTTGCGAAGCGAGCGAGTGATTTTCAGACTTTCAGGTGTGCAATGTGATTGAAAAAGTGCTTTTTGACATGCACACCTACTGGGGGCGCTTTCCACTCGTCGTCGCCGCCGCCAAGTAACATGTAAGTCCTCTCCTACATGCAAGGGATGTGCCACCAGAGATGCACCAGAATATGAAATAATTGTCATTATGTTGATGACATCCGTCTTAGGAGCTGCTATAAAGCGCTACTCGTGTGTGTTCTGATGCTCTAAGGTCTGACAATGAGGCTCCTCCACAGCGTCACAAGCAGCGCTGCAGCTGTATCTGCCAGTGATGTGCTGCGCCATACAATGGGATCACACACAGCAAGAAGAAAGGCAAAATAATTCAAGATGGCAATGACTTGTGCGGCAATGGAAATGGATAATGCAAATGTAAATGGAAATGGAAATGGAAGCCCCATTCCCACACGCGCGTTGTGTGTAACAAATCGAATGGATGGCGCTGCAAACGTAGAAAAATCAAACTTGCATGCTAATTGGAATCCTTCCCCGGCTCTTATCCTTATTAGGTAAATATCGAAAAACCAACATTGTATCTCTGCAAATAGGTAGGTTGGTACGGTATACATGCCCTCCTCTCCGAAAGATAAGCTCGTCTCCGCCACTCTATTCTGATGTTCGCTCCTTTAATGCATATTTAATTAGGACTAATTAACCCAACGGATTACGGCGGCACACACGCCGGCTATAGTTCTTCATGCTTATCGATATGTGCGGAGCAATTTGTTATCCGCACAGTCCTTTTTGAAATATTTAAGCAAATAGCATTGGTTCTCCGCTAGCGCATCCTTTTCATAACCCACGGCAGCGGTTGGGTAGCATGCTCTTTTCTCTTCTTTTTTTTTCCTTTGCCCTTTGGAATCGTCAAAATTTTCTAAATAAATAATCATTCACAATTAATGAATGCGAGTGACCGACCGGCAGGAAGGGGTATATTATGGTTCTTTGCTTTGTACTCTCGAAAAAGGACTCGACATGATTATATGTTTTCGCCGGTATTCTAATGTGTCCACCGGCGTAAAAGGGATGAACCTGTTCGACAGATACCCTCCCCACCCACTCTCGGGCAACCCTTTTTTGCGGTTGACAAAAGTTTCCATGTATGGCTGCGAAATAATAATAATAACTTTGGGTCCATGGGCACAACGGATCGCAATCACATCAAAAATTAACAATTCGGCATTTCTTTTCCAGTATGATAATTTTTCAAACACTCACACACATGTGTGCAGATGGGGGTGGGGGTGGGGGTGGGCCTCCAACACCCACCCACGGAATTAATCAATGAAATTACCATGTCTTGTTGGAAATTGTCTTATCTTGAGGAGGCAAGAAAAAAAAAACACAAAAAGGATTCTCTGCAGCATCTCCTTTTCTCGGCAGATGACGCGCGTCCTTCCGATGTCGATGTTTGCTTTTGATAACTAATTAGCAATTCATACACGCCAGTGTGTGTGCGTGTATCTTTCAAGTTCCATCCGCACCGAGGGTATGTTCGAGTTTTCGGAATCCTTTTTTGTTGTTTTTTTTTTTTTTTTGTTGGTTGGTTGGTCCTCAAAAAGGGTGTTTTTCACCGTCTTCTTGTCACCGTCTGTGCTGCGCCGTACGCGTGTATCCCTTATATTGTCATCGTGCCGCTTTTTTTGCACGACTGCTTGATTGGAGGACTCTTTTGTATCTGTACGTATAAGCAATTAATACAGAATGTCGTTATTCTTTCTTCAGCACCCTTTTTCGAATGCCTTGTGTACACACTCGCTCGCACACACACACACACGCACACACACGCTCGGGGAAGATAAATAAGCAAACAAATAAATGAACGAACAAACGATTAAAAATCCTTTTCTCTATCTCTTTCGTTCGTTTTTTCCTAATTATTTATTTAAATATTACACACATGTGTGTATAGTATTTCTGTTCGTTACACACCATCAAAAAATGCCACCCATCCCAATAGAAGCGAACACAAAAACGAACAGCCCACCACCCTGTACCCTGGTAGAACAAAAATCATCATTTGTATATCAGTTCGACCATTATTCCTTCTTCTTTGGTGCTGGCACTCTCCCCCCCACCGCCACCATCTAACAACCCGTCGCAGAAGACTCATCAGAATCATCACTAGCAGCAGGATGCTTTGCTTTGCTCTGCTTTGCTCCGCTTTGCTTTGCGTATTTTGAAAGGATAAAGTATCAGTACTACACCATTGAGAGTCTGTCTTATTTTCGAGATATAGGTGGTGTATAGTGTGTTTGTATGCAAATTTATGACTGTGTTATTTTTCAGTTAAAAATATACATTAGCTATCTGTCATGGTGCGGAATTGAAAATAACGATATAAAAGGGGTGAGCGCGCTCATACACACAACATGCCCATATGACAGGATTCGATTTTTAATATGGACTGCGGCGGCCGACAGAGGAGGCGAGGATGCGAGGAGGCGAGGAGGCGAGGAAGCTTGGAAATTATAATTCTCCGTCTTAATTCTGTATTCGTTTTATGGGCTTACATATATAGATATATACGTTTGAGTGTAGCTAAAACAACGTCAAGTTTGATGTTTGGAATTGATTAGAGACAAACATGAAAGGGGGCGATTTGGCAATGGGGGTGAGTTTGATCGCACGGCTGTACGAGTATCTGCCATCCATTATGGTCGATAAGTTCGGATAGAGGATTTCAAAAACACATGCAAAACAATTCACCGAAACACCGCGCTGTCGAGCCAAATCACAATTAGATGATCGACAGGCACCGGTGCGCTGCTGCAGTCTAGCATCGCGCGTACTTTGCGAGTCGGAAAATATTTGTATTGGCCGTGTGTACTGAAAAACGCGCCCCATTACAATAAAGTCGCTTTGGCTCTCGGCATTTGTCATCGGCAGCAGCGTCAGAATCAGCACCAGCATCACAGCTCAGAAGCATTGTCCCCCCAATGTGTGTTCGCGTGTGTGTGTGTATACACTCGTACCCCCCATTCCCCTCGAACAAATAGTGACAAAATGTAAAAAGTAAAACAAGCGTCGTTGTCGCCGCGAAAATCTGAAAATCTTCGAAAACAAAACAATAGATACTTTTGAATTAATTCTGATATAATTTTAGAACTCAGTCGGTGTCGGTGTCGGTGTGTGTGTGTTTGTGTTTTTAGTGTGAGCTGTTCGGTCTGCGCTCTTAGACATGGTTCGATCTATTTTAAATGAACATTAATTAATCTTATATTATTGCCGCAAAAGACCGAGTGGCCGTACCCCCGTCCGGTCGCCGCACCTCTGCATCATGTACACACTAAAGACAATTATTTGAGAATTTCTGATTAATTGGCATTGTGCGGCGTGTTCGTATTGTTTTACAAAGGATTTGACAGTTTTACATTGGCAAATGGTTGAGGAAATTTCAAAAGTGTGTCCCAGATACGGTGCACAGCGACACGGTCTCGATCTCGATCTCGATATAATTTATAGGATACGCCGAGTTGCCTAAACTTGCATGTCAATCGGTCGGTGTGTGTGCTCCATTTGATTTTTGGAAGTGGGTACATATATATCCATTCTCACTATACCCACATCTGCTGTAATACATCACTTCGAGCAGGCACCCTTTTTACTTGTCAAATCTTGACACGCCAAATTGATGTGACATCCTTTTACATTCGATTTCTAATCGCTTCGTTTGGGGACAATTAACCGAGAGGTGGAATAGAAAGAATGTGCGCGCTCAGCCCCCTCCTCCCCAAGGAGCCAGGACTCCCGAGTCTCATCGAGAGCAACAGGACTCGAAACAAATCAGGCAGATAGCACTTTGAGTGATGGATTTGATGAATATCCTCCTCCTCGGCCAGCGCCACAATATCGAGAGGGGTAAATCAGTGCGCGCAAGGATATTTTCTGTGTGTTTAGCCAGGGAAATGTTATCTAACAAGACGGGATTGTAATTAATTAAATTAATTTGTTTCGGTTTAATATCCGAGACGAGGGGGGTGCGTCTGATTCCAACTGATGCGATGCCGGCTCGATGCTGGTTAGTTGCCTCAGACATTGATTTGCAAAATTGACAGCGCCCACCTTTGATTGGGGAAGTGTTTGTGAGGCCAGAAAATCATTGGCCATCCACAGTGATTTTTTCGTTTAATTAACAAAATGGGGAACGCTTGACGGGGCAAATGTTTTGAGAGCAAATGCCCTTTGTAATCGATAACAAACTATATTCGGTGGAAGCACACTTTGAAAATGGGTTTGGTGTAGGGTCATTCCGATTTGTGTTGGCTCCTTCACGGATGTAGGGACATAGAATATAACACCACAAGTGTGTGTACTTGGTAATGCAACTATATGATTTCAACATGAAGTAACAAGTAGAGTGGCGAGCCCGCAGGTCTGACATGTACTTTTTGAGTCCTTAATGAAGGGACACATCAATATTCTACCATAACCTCACAAATAGACGCATAATCACGAACAAAAATCCACTAACAACAGTCTTTTCTTAAGCCGTCACAATTTATCGCTAATCAGTGGAATAAAATCACTCGACAGTAGAAGCAACTTTATACCTGTCGAGCAATGCCATCTGTTAGTCTTTTGAAGAAGCTATTTAACGATTTAACTCATATCGAACTGAAGTTCTGGTTAAAATTGAGTTATATTTTAATAAAACATAACCACCGACGCAGCTGTACAGATCTCATATTTCTACTGTCGATAAACGCCATCTGTCGGTCTTTTGAAGAAGCTATTTAACGATTTAACTCATATCGAACTGAAGTTCTGGTTAAAATTGAGTTGGGTATATTTTAATAAAACATAACCACTGACGCAGCTGTACGGATCTCATATTTCTACTGTCGATAAACGCCATCTGTCGGTCATTTGAAGAAGCGATTTAACGATTTAGCTCATATCGAACTGAAATTCTGGTTAAAATTGAGTAATATTTTAATAAAACATAACCACCGACGCAGCTGTACAGATCTCATATTTTTCCTGTTGATTAACGCCATCTGGCGGTCATTTGAAGAAGCGATTTAACGAAGTTCTGGTTAAAATTGAGTTATATTTTAGTAAAACATAACCACCGACGCAGCTGTACAGATCTCAAATTTCTACTGTTGATTAACGCCACCTGTCAGTCATTTGAAGAAGCAATTTAACGATTTGACTCATATCGAACTGAAGTTCTGGTTAAAATTGAGTAATATTTTAATAAAACATAACCACCGACGCAGCTGTACAGATCTCAAATTTCTACTGTTGATTAACGCCATCTGGCGGTCATTTGGAGAAGCGATTTAACGATTACACTCATATCGAACTGAAGTTCTGATTGATACTGAGTAATATTTTAATAAAACATAACCACCGGCGCATCTGTACAGATCTCATATTTCTACTGTCGATAAACGCCATCTGTCCGTCACTTACTGACCCAATTTATAGAACATTCGGTATAAAACTGCATTTTTACATTTTCATTCGTTATTCAAAGGGGGGAAAATATTGAAACATCCTCACTAAGGACAGAATAAGAAGGCGCTGAAACTGGCCATAAGAATAGCGGGTCTCGGAAAACACTTTCCTTTCAACTTGTCTGTCTATGTGTTATACTGGGACCACCTACACCAGTATAACACGGTTCGTGTCGTTTTCTCCGCCAAAAAAAAATATCTTCAGAAATCAAACCAACCTTAAACTTGGAACAGAACAAAATGCAGCAGCCCTCCCTTCCGTAGCTTAATCTGCCGGAATCGATCAGTAATTAAAAGAAAGCCCCTCGAGCTGTTTCCATACTACATCACACGTACTGCCGTTGACTGCCGACTAACTGCAACTCCAGACGTTAGGCCCGTGATTAATTTGAATACACACTTCCCAGTTCCCACCACTAGTCAGTCACACAAGGGTCGAATAAAATCAAAGGAAAAAGGGTAAAAACGCAGCCCTCCCGCGCAGGGCAGCTCTATTGAAATACAATTTTATAAATAAAACCGAAACGGACATTGCCGCATACAGGAAAGCAATTCAAAAGGCATTCAATAAGGAGTGTATTTGTTGTTAATCGCAAAAAAAAAAACTGTCACGATACCATAGCAAACACTTGTATACAGCACACAGGCCTGGCTAAACCGCACACAACAAGGATATGACAGAATGACAGACTGACGTTTCAGCATTGATTTTGCCTGCGCTCTATTCATATTTTTGCGAAATGCTTTGAAAAATCGACCGACAAAATAGCCGCAAGCATTTTATTATTTTCCATCCGTCGTTGCGCTCTTGCTTATTGTGATTCATGGTTTTTTTTTTTCTAATTAATTTCTCCCGTCGACGTGTCTCTGAACGACTGCTCTATATCAATTAAAAAACATAAATTCCACATTACTACTGTAAGACAAATATTAATTAAATTGCACACCCCGATTCGAGGCAATGTCTTTGTTACACATCCTTCGCGAAGGGATACAACAAAAAACACCTTTTTTCCTTTGCCTTCATAATGGACCCCCTGAGGTTTGACGCCTACCCAAAGAAACTTACAATAACCGCGTCGAAAACGAAATATAAAAAGAAAAAAACAAAAAAATATAGAAAACTCATCCATTTGGCATTCCATTCGCCGACAATTATCCTTGTTTGTTTGGCTTGCTTTTTTGTTTTGTTCTGCATGCTTCCATCTTCTTAATTAAGGGAAAATATTTGACTTGCCGTCCAGACCTCCGAATCGAGTGAATGATAGAACCAATAAAGATTAATAGCATCCTTTTTAAATTGCACCAGAAAAAGAAAAACGGGAAAAAAAAACAACCGCCCGAAAAAGAAACCTATTCATTTCGACTTTCATTTGGGGCAGCGTCCCCCGCCTTGGCTGCCAAAAAATCACCAGTCAACGGAAGAGAGCTCCAAAAGAATATTATTCCATAATCCATATGGAAAGCCATTCAAAAATGAGAATTGGAAACGAGTACTCGCAGTATGTAAAGTTCTGTTCAAAGACAGGCAGCGGTTGTGGGCGAGCTCACTCGAGGAAGCCAATAATGACAGCGATACTTTTCATGGTGCAGGTTGGGTCGAGTAAACACCTACCTACCGAAAATGGAAAATACTTGAACAGCGATCATCCTTGAAGGGGATATATGCAACTCCGACCAGGGGAGTTTGAACTTCTTCCTGTACACATGTGGTGGTCGTCATATAAAATTTGGCAGTTTTTTGAATATAGTATTTAACGGGAAATAAATGCACGACTACCTATATCCGTGTGAGAGTAAAAGGTCGGTCGGTTGGACGGTCGGTCCGTCTTTTGTGTTTGAAGTGAAAACCCGCATTTTAGTTAATTAACCTTTTTCCATTTCCGTTAATTGATATCTCCAATGATGGGGCGTATAGAGGATAACCCACCGGCACCACACACACACACACACAAAAGTATCCTCGAGCTCGCATTCGCATCTTCCCGCATTTTCGCGTCGAAGACTTTTGTAAAATCAATTCGAATGGCAAGGGTTCAGTATCAGACATCAAAAATTTCATCCCCCGACCGGCTTTAAGTTTAAAAATCATTAAAACCGTTGCTGTGCAGATGGGGAGGACTCATGGGGGCGGTGCGGTTGTCAGATGTAATCTGTAATTAAACATTATCGACTTTGGGAATGACAACAAAAGTTGTAGGTCTAATACGCTCGTCCTTGTCATCGCGCTCCACCCGCCGAGCAAAACATTTTCAATTCGCAAAAAGTTTTTCGATTGCGATAAATCTACTTCTAATAGCTATCTGCCTCGGGCGGGCCCGATGCGCGGAAAGGGTTCGGGTAGATTTATGCGGGTTCCATAAATCGATTTCTGCTCGGTAAGGAGCTTAATTTTTGTCTTAACTTATTTTTGCTTTGTTGTCTATATCCTTCGCCTGTGTGTCGTTGTTTTTTCGGGTAAATATTTAATTTGCCTCGTCCGACGGACCGACGGACGACATCGATACCACACTACGACTTGTTGAAATTCAATCCTCGTGAGAAACTGTGCACTTGTGCTCTGTCCGTTGGAGTTTCGGCGAAAGAAAACAAATCGACAGAAGACTCCAGCTGCAGCGCCAAGGTAACGAATCATATAATTCCTCGCCCAGTGGCATTAAAAATGAAGGTGCAATCCTAGACAAAGGGATGACAACGCAAACTACACAACGGAATCTCTGTGTGCGAGTACACAAAAGGATAAATGTTGCGAGGTAATTCCTTCGATTCTTGAATTCGAATTCGAATTGGCAAGGCGGAAACTTGTCCCTTTGGTTGCCTGTCCTTCGATTCGACTGACTAATTTGCCAAACTTGTTTGGACTCTACCCCAAATTGGCTTATCGATAAATCCACTACTTGCATAGCCCAGCGCCCGAGTGCCGTACAGCAGTGTAACGTATTAATTTGGGTAAATTTAGCCCGTAATGACTTTAAAAGTAAAATTAATGAGGGTGTGTCCGTTTTGCCTGGCAAAAAGGGGTCCGTCGTTTTTTCGTCGTTTTGCCTTGATATAGGTATAGAATATTCTTCAACCCAAACAAGGAAAACTTTTTCCGAACTATTAAAATTCGAGCGGTAAATTTGCTCGTATTTCGTCTTTGCCCACAAACCTGTGGTGGGGTGGGGAGGGGGGTTGCGATTGCGAGACTGTAGTCCAATTCAAATTGAACGGAAATACATTTATGCTGGATTTTTGTCTGTTCGAAAAAGAGGAAGCAAACACACCGAAATTTCGGTTGCTTTTTTGGGCATGTGGACTGTGCGCCGGCACACCATTCCCGCCGCCGCCGCTGCATATAAAATATTATTCTAAATGGGGGTTAATTGGGCTATAAGTTCTGGCCGATACTATCAGCGCAGACATCAAAATGGGAATACTTTGGCAAACTCGTTCGAATACCGTCTGGATTTTCAATTTTTTGCCCATATATACTGTTTCACTTAAACTGTAACTGTATGTAATGTTTTTCTTTTTGTTGTTGTTCCCATTGCAGAGGGCTACTTTGGCTGAAAAGGAAGTTAACACTTTGAAGGAGCAATTGTCAACAGTTTCGACCGCAACCACAACAACTTCAACGTCTTCGACAACAACAACCACAGCGTCTTCGATACATTCGTCGCCACCGTCTCCGTCGTCGGCGAGCACAACACCCATACCAAATATCAAACTATCACCAACGATAAACAACAACAGCAGTTTCAGTAACAACAACAATAACAACAACAACAAACTAAACAGTGTCGCCATATCACAGCATTTGCACCAGAACGGAAATTTGCTGGCGGCAACACCGTCGCCGTCCCCACCATTGTCCGAGAACGGCAGCACACTGAACGGTTGCCTCAACTCGGTGGCGGCTAAATTGCTCTTCAATCATACTCAAATAATGGACACAAGCGGATCGGGCACACCGACCGACGTGGTAACGACAACCACTGCGCAGCACAGCGGTCCCGCAACCGACGCTAGCAAGCTCATAACAGCGATGACCGCCGAAATGAATCTCCACCAAGACTCCAGCGAATCGGCAACGCTGGCGAGCAATCAAATATCAAACCGGTCGCACAGCCCCCTCCTCTCAATGGAGGGCAGTGGCCATGAGGCAACGCGAAACAATAATAACAATAATAGCACTAGTAACAATAATAACAATACAAATAGTAATAGCAGTAGTAGTTGTAATAATAATTTAGCTGATGAATTGGCTGCCAAAGAGAAAGAGGTAAGTCCAACAAATCTTTTCGCCTCGTCTATGTACATTGTACATTGAACACCCCCATTCCCTGTCCCGGTGTAAGAAAAACCCTCATTTTGACCCAAAACACTTGAAATTGATTCTTTCTTGACTCGTATTTATCCAATAATGCGTAAAGCATCACTTATCCTTCCATTCTGCACCCTTTGCGAACATCAGCAACTTCCCAACATCAACAAGGCATTAACGCGGCAGCACAAAAAAAAAATAGAAAAAAAAATCGACTAGCAAGTTATAAATATGACATTTACGATGTGCGGGTCGTTCGGGCCTATCCTTTCCGCCCCCTCCCACCCCCTCAGCGCACAAAAAACAGTGTAAACAATATTCCAAGGCGCAAAAATTGAGATGTCAATACTGAAAATGATACTGCCGCAGCTTTATCCTGGCGCATAGCTTTGTGTCGGGGGTGGGTTCGCTTGGTTGTTTTCGAGGCGAGAAACAACATCTTTAAATCGTCTAAATAGGACAAACAATGAGAAAAAAAAATAAACGAAGAATCACAGCGCAAGGAGTCGGCAAGAAGATGGGCAGCAAAATGGGAAGCAGAAAAAAAAGAATTTAAAGAGTTTGGCGAGACAGGGATTGCTTTTTTTTTTTTTATTCTTGAGGTTTCGTGGGGGAAAATATACCTTTGCGTCTCATTGCGCTTTAAGAACAGTCGGGTTTAAGTTTCGGAAGTCTGGGCGATTTATTTAGCTTTCACTCGAGTGGAACTAAGTCGTGCGATTTTGGGTTCTAATTATGCAGGTAATTCGAATAGGTCTGACAGCCCGATCGACCTAGTATAAGTGGCCAAAGAGCGGTTGAGTTGGAGAAACTTATGGCTATCGATAGATTTCTGATCAAATCGTCTATGAGCATTTTTTTTAAAGTGAGGTGAGGCAGTATTTTGGGAAAAAGAAGCGTAGTGAAAAGTGAAACGGTGGTAGATGTGGTATTTATTGGGAAAAAGGAGCGTAACGAAAAGTGAAACGGTGGTATGCACTTTTTTAAAGTGAGGTGAGGTAGTATTTTGGGAAAAAGAAGCGTAGTGAAAAGTGAAACGGTGGTAGATGTGGTATTTATTGGGAAAAAGGAGCGTAACGAAAAGTGAAACGGTGGTATGCACTTTTTTAAAGTGAGATGAGGTAGTATTTTGGGAAAAAGAAGCGTAGTGAAAAGTGAAACGGTGGTAGATGTGGTATTTATTGGGAAAAAGGAGCGTAACGAAAAGTGAAACGGCGGCAGACGTGGTATTTCGTTGGATCGTTCTTCTATATGACCTTCCAGGATCATAGCATAAGCCGTTTGGGCTTTCGTCTTAGAATGAAACCGATGTTCGATGACAGCAAATGCATTCCACTAACATCCCTGGTTTTGTTGTCATTTTACCTAGAAAATATTTGTCGTGGCAAATTTGTACAAAAATCTAAGCTATGAACCCACCGAAGGGACTTATAATTAAACGCAAGTGGGATATCTGCAATCCAGGGATGTTTATGCACCTGAAATTGGGTGAGAAGTATTTTTGTTGTCTCCCTCGAGGTTGGTAGGTAGATGTGTCCGTTTTGAGTGGTCCTGACAAAATCAGGTTTCGTCACAAATCAGGTGGACGTGTGGCTGTATCTGCGAACAAACGCTCGTGGCAGTAAGTCGGCTTTATATCAATACTTCTGGGCAAGTTCTTCAAACTAAGGACTAGCTAGTACTGACTGCTGTACAATATCACACCAAACAGATGTGATAACATCTCCGAGTCGATTGAAAGCAGATTCACGCAGTTCTACATGCAATTCCCCCTCCAGCAAGAAATCAAATTTGCAGTAAAATCACTCCCATCACCGATCTCCACCTCCAGTCTAAACGATGGATCCGCACAAATATATGACCTTCTGATTTGTAAAATGTCAAAAATGCCATTGATCTTGAGACGCCGAGAATGCCGAAGATATATGCTCGCGCGTATGCAACAAAACTATTACTATTCCAAGTGCAGCACTCTTCCCATCCTTAATTACATGTTTGATTGTGGCGTATTCGTCGTACGCGCTTGTGTTTCTTTGGCGTTTGCAAGAGATATTGGGCACCCGTACCCGGGGAGCGGGGCACGTCTGATGCTCTGATGCTCTGATGCTGCATGCAACTCATCTCAATAACGCATCAACAGTCGGACGACTTTTTGGCCCTCATTTAGTATTAAAACATTAATCCGGAGAACATGCGCGCTCATTTATTATTTGCAATGTGCGCCAGCCGCTTCCCTCCGGATCGGCATCGGGATCGGAATCGGAATCGGTATCCTGATGTCTCGCATGGCTCATTGTATATATAAATATAAAAGAATCTGCACAGCACATGTGTTCCATATCTTATGCCTGGGATCTACGAACAATTTGTAGATCATCGTCCAAGTCACAAAGCGCACATCAAGCCAACGGCTTGACTAATGTCAGCAATAAAGCAATTCCTCTTTAACCCTATCCAGTTCGAAGTTCATTCATTCCGAGAAATAATCGGCATGTTATCGCGCACACATTCTCACATAATATGTTATAAAGTATATGCCAGCAGATACTCATATACGAAAACAGAACCTCATGCACATCAAATGCGCGAAACTAAAGGATGCCAACACATAATGAAGGCAAGCAAATCATCGCGCGCTCTCCCTAATTAAAATTGAAACTTTTCCCTGTGTTTGACGAGGAATTCCATTTCATTTTGGGGATTTCGTCGCACCGATTTTTCCGTGCACTTTATTTGCGGACGACGAGGTATCGTTCCGATACATTGCAAACGAGACAAATATTTTCTTCATGCCAGATAGAGATGCTCTGCGAAATTAGGTTTCGGATAGTTTGTGCCGTCGACTCTGGCCGTGCGCCTCCCCATCCTCCTCCGCCACCTACTCTATATACAAGTGTACATGTGTGGGTAATGGAAAATAAATTGTACCGCATCCATCGTAGTGTATATTAAATTATTGGTAATACTACATCCAAGTAGCATTGTTCGAATCGAGTGATTAAAATACAGAGCGTGGTGCGCCGCAGCCCTATATGCGACATCCGGTCTATTTTGAATGGTTTTCCGGTTTTTCATTACACATATACATTTATATAGTAAGCGAGCTCTGCTCTCCCGCCAGTTGTTATTATTTTAATTATTACTTGTCACATTTTTGGATTATTTTGTTGGCGGTTATAGGAAAATATGGTAATTCGATAACAATGTATCGAGAGCTCCGCCTGCGATAAACATGCGATACTTTTGGCTGTGCGTATGCTGGTCGGTTCGGTGGCGGTCGCCTTATCAGTCAGTGTTCAAGGAATTCCATTCCGCTGCCTGCAACTCCGGCCGCGGACGCTGATTGTGTGGGGTTTTGCCAAAACGGATGCATGCATACATACAATGGCGGCGATAAGGGGCACAACCTTCCGCGCTTATCGATATGTTTGGCATTTGGTTTCTTTCAACTTATCGCCATTGGCCAGATTGTCAATTGGGAATGAAGACGTAGTCCTTCTAAAAATACACCACCTGCTGCTGGTGGGCAAATTCAATTGCTAGCCGCCTCGCTGGCTGGCTGACATTTCACTCAAATGGACCAGTGCAATGTGGCCGACTTGGCTGAGGAATCACCGTGTCTATGCGGCTCGCAGTGCGGATTTATCGTTCGCCAGACGCCCGTATCGAACGATGCTGCACTGCAGTTTATTAATTGATTTCCATGTACATAATGCGTTATGAGCGCGAGATTTTATCTGTGAGTTTCGAGTGCGCGCGGCAGCACCCTTCGCCAATTCGAATCCAAACCGCGCAGGTTATTATCTTAAGTGGTTCGTTGCAGGCTGCATTTGTATACATATTTGTCGTATCCCTTTGCCCATTGAAGTGCGCGCAAATAATTCGACAAAAACTCCGGCAAATACTCGACAAAAATGTGGCAAAAAAAAATATGGGAAAAAAATTGTTTTCCAATCTATTATCATCCGCGGTTGGGGTGGGAGGGGAGTTGATGTTTCAAACTGTTGTCATTTTGCTGTGCGCGCTTCCACCCTCCGATTATGACGACGGGTATAAGATGATGATTACACAATGCATTAGGTGGATATTGTGAGTTGGGGGCTGTTTTTTGCGCTCTTTTGTGGAAACCATAATACGAAAATGGCTTTTAATGGATTTTGATGCATTTTGCGCCATACCATGTCTCATTATGATCCTTCCATCACATATAGTCAGTCGCTGGCAAAGATGATGGGTTACTTATACGCGTGAAAGGACCCATCCAACCAACAATCTATCGCTGATGCAGCATCAAAGTAAACATGCCGTTTTAGGGGGGGAATGAATAGCCGTGTATGGGTACAGTGCACGCCAGCGGGGATAGGGTCATATGCTGATGCATCACTTTGGAGACGATGGAGGAATTTGTAAATTCCTTCGTACAAATTGAAATAGTCTTATGATTTATCAGAGATGAGAAAGAGCTCGAACCAAAGGACATATGTCTGGTGGGAGGGAAGTCGAGTGGAACAGTCCAGGCCACTAAGCATCACCGACTTTCAAAGAGTAGAGATGAAAGAATGGCAAAACCCATTTCCATCTTCTTTGCTAGGCTCCTATGCATTCTGTGTCTAGCGACACCTGAAAATCACAATATCCACTCAGCTAACCACAGCTTACTGGGATACATGCACAGCTGTTCTAAATCTTCCCAAGTTCAACGACTACTACAGACTCTGTGCGCAAGGGTCTACCCTGATTTCTACAAACATACAATACAGAAAACAATTATCTTGAAAAAAACCTTGAATGGAAAAATCTCGAAACTAGGATCACGAAAAAATAAATCTTGACCAGCTAAAATGTAGAACAAAAAATCTAGATCTAGATTTCAAGATTTACTCCTGGGAAAAAAATATTTGAGTTGTATGAATCTTTATATTAAATTTCGAAATAATGTTTTTTTGTTATGAATATTTGTTAAATATTTATTGATTTCCACACAAAATTTACTTTCTCATTACTTTTTTTTTCATTACTTTCATAGTCAATTTAAGAAATCCATACAAATCTCGAAAGCAGTTTTATTTTCGAGATTTAGTGTTTTATTATGAATATTTGTTAAATATTTATTGATTTCCACACAAAATCTACTTTTTCATTACTTTCATAGTAAATTTAAGAAACTATGCAAATCTCGAAAGCAGTTTTATTTTCGAGATTTATTGTTTTATTATGAATATTTGTTAAATATTTATTGATTTCCATACAAAATTTACAGAATATTAATTTTATACTTTTTTTTTTTCATTACTTTCATAGTAAATTTAAGAATCTATTCAAACCTCGAAAGCAGTTTTATTTTCGAGATTTAGTCTTTCGAGGTTTTTTTGTTTACTTTTACTGTGTCTCATTCGAGATTTTTCCATTCGAGATTTATGAAATTCGTTTTCGCGATTTTGTCCACTCTTTATTTTAGTCGTTCTAGATAACGTCATGAATCGTCGTCGCACCGAAAAACAGCCTATTACTGTCCCATTTTAATGGCACCCACTGTGTCCAAAGTACACTATGTTCTTCAAGTTGTGGTACTTTATACAGACTGGTTTGTTTAGAGCGAACGAAACTAAAAAATGCGGCAAACACAGAAAACTCATGACAAAGACATTATTAGGAAAATCGCTTTGTACCCCAACATATAGTCGCCCTCGTGGGTGTGTTCGGTAAAGTGCTATCTGGAGGACTAACTTCGAATCCGTTCTTAATGCAGCTGGAATCATGTATCCTCAGCCTGCTTAATGTAAAGGCGACAGGCAAATCGATATGGGGAGCACAAATCAGAAGTCAAATAGGTTTTTGGTGGCAAAGAAAAAGTGTTGCCAATGGAAAAAACTTCCCATTACAACCTAAATCTCAATTTTTCACATTTCTCTACCCCCCCACCTTGAAACTTAAGAAACAACCCCTCAGATAAAAGAAAAACCCAGCCACATTTCCCCGTCGCCCACTGTACCGCATCTGTGCAGCATCACTTCCCACCTTCACCTGCATCGATTCGCGTCCGCCTGGGCCTGTTTTTTTCTGCCGTTCACTCGAAATTAGAGTTTCTCATTCTGGGCACCGAAAAGCAGTGTACGATGCATTATATTTCATCTCAGCAGCATAATAGGCAATCATCCGCATAAAAGGGATCTCATTTATAGTCTGACACTCGGCACATACTCGTACCTACCGTCGTTGTCGTCCCTCCTTAGATGTCATGCACACATAGGTGTGCACTGAACACATAGGAATGCGAAAGTGGATGCCACCACTTACTATACCTGCATCTATGCATATTTCTGTGCGATTTTGTTCAGTTTTTCTTTCATCAACATGCATCTTTAGAAATTTCAATTGACTCGCGCATAGAGCTTGTTTTTTCTCATAGATATACAGACACTTTCATGTGTATAAAATGCTGGCTGTGTTGGACACGAAATCGATTCGAATGGAAAATCTTACGTGATCGGAAGCAATCAAGTGTCGAAATGTATAATTATTTGTTTGCCCCCGCGCGCCGACCACCACCGAAATAACTGCGTGTACATAAATTTGAACTCTCGCTTCGACCCGAGACGGAGACAGATCAGAGGCCGTCGAAAACGTCGACAGTGATGAAGAGAAACACAAAAAATAATCGAACTAATCGAAAAACTCTATGAACCGTGTTAAAATATTTAAAATTATCATCGCACGCTATTTCGAATTCATTCAAATGTAACCGCAGTACAAAAACAGAAACAGAAACGAAATATAGACAAAATTATACACATGTCCGCTCGATTCTAATCAGTCATTCTCTTTTGCGGGGGGGGGGGGGATAACAAAAATCTGTTCAATCAATCCGACGACTTAGTTGAGAACCCTTTAAGCCATACATCGGCGAGAGGCTGCTGCGGTGCGTTCGACAGATGATCGACAACTAAACACACGATCCAATCCAATCCATTATTTATAATTGATAATTATAATTCGTAATTCGGAGAGGCAAAAGCTGGAAATGAAAACCAAATATTTCGGTCTAATCTTATTAATTCAGTCGCCGGCCAGCGATGGTTGCGAGCCCCGTTTGTGTGCTTATTTTAGAACGACGCCTAATTGGGCCCGTCTTTCTATACATATGGCAGCATCTAAACGATGATGTAGTGAATCTATCTATCAATTGTTTTTGCTGTGGCCTGATGGTCCTACGCCGAGAATCGATTGATATGCTTGAACATTTTTTTTTTTTTTTTGATTATGAAAATTGTTTCGATTTCTGTCGTGTGTTTGGGAGATAATAAATTGAATTTCGGAAGCTTTCGGGAAAAGACTTAAACTTATCTATTGACAAACTAATGAGTTTAGTATTCGATTAGAGTTTCTTTCGCGTGTTGAGTTCGATCGAAATATGGCGTTCGAGGACCGCAATCAACTGGTGAGAGAGAGAGGCGCACCTTCTGTGGCGGGCGCAACAGCACAATCGAATTAAATAATTCCATTCCAATCAAATTACCCAATCATTTGCTACATTTATTTCGCGTCCTCCCCAAGAGCCGGAGCAACTTTTCCAAACTTAATTACTTTACATTGTCATCGCCACCCTTTGTCGCTCGGGAAGAACTCTCTCTGTGTGTGTGTGTGTTTGTGTGTGTCGCAATCGCAACCCCCTCGAAAGAGCGAAACTATACTCCGGGTGCGGATTCGGGATTACCCCCCGTTTTAATTACCCACGTTCATCTGCGCGACTGTCTCATCAAACAATTGATTTATGTACCAATCGATTGTGTTTAAAAACTTTCGGAGGGATGGCTGCGCGTTCCCATCAAACATCAGACTCTACCACTTGACATAAACGATGATCACTTGTGTGCTCCTTCCATTCACAGTTTTTATTTGTTTGCTCTTAAATAATGACACATGTACGCATTTGTTTATACATGCGGGGGAGGGGGGCAGTTTTTCCCATGCCGCAGCTCATGCGGGAGCCACTCCACCATCACCATCAGCATCACCATCAGCATCAACATCAGCATCAGCATACCGCATTTGCAATAGCTATTGCCAAGTTTGTTTGTCATAGTCGTTCACTTTGTCAAAGGGTCACATCGGAGCGGCGACACAATGTGCTGCTTCCACATTCTACAGTTTCGTGTAATCATTCAACTATAACAAGTCTATTCACTGCACCAATGAAAACAAAAAAAAAAATAATAATAATAATAACCAAGCCAGTGTGTGTGTGCGTTCCATCCTTTATTTGCTAACAATAATCTGTCGAATGTGTTTAATAGATCGCAGCAATGCACGGCACACCGATGCCACCAACAGATCGACCAAAATAAGGAAGCAATCAATTTAAAAAATCAAAACTCGTGTGTAGTAGTCAGTGCAAACAGCAAATACCCCGTACGTACAGTAAAAATGAGCAAAAAACCAACCAAACTTGTATTATAGTCGATCATCGAAGTGGATGATGCTCTGTGTGGCGGATAAATTGGTTCAGAAGCGTAGGTAGTAGATTGATTCGCCACGAAGCGACATTTGAATTGAAATTGAAAGGAAATGGATTGTCGGTCATAAATAAGTTGAATATATATTTTTTTATATTGTTGAATTGAATAATTGGCCTTTTGATTTGCGCGCGCTGAGCATGACAAAGAAGCAATGCACTGCCACACAGCCAACTGCGTACATATATGTACACACATTACAATTCAATTAACCATAATTGATTGAGCAGTTTGTAGCACATACCTACCTACAGCAGTCCAGTATACATTGTACGTATATAGCGACAGTAGGGGCGAGATTAATAGACAGGCAATCACAAATCACTCGACGGATTTTGCACGCCTTAAATTCAAAATTCAGTTTTCGCATCTCTTCGAACGGCTGGATGCTGCCGGAAAAGTTGAATTTTCCAAGTTGCTCGCTTCAATTTATGGTAAATTTCCGTTCAGCCTTGTAATTGAGTTCCCATTTCGTGTGCAATGATGTTCAACTTGATTAGGACTCTCTGACGGTGAACGCCGCCTTGAGACGACACGACACGGCTGACTGAAGGCGCTGCGAAGGTGATGATTGACTGCAGATTCCAAAGGAAACGATTCCTTGCCGTTTCGACTAATTGCCTTATAAATTAGAAGGCAATCGATTGATAAATCAATCCATCCGCACACGGAAAGTGTGAGAGAGAGAGAGAGGGAGAGGGAGAGCGGGCACATGTTAGGCATGTCACCGTCGCATGACATAATTCAATTAGGCGACTTTTGATTTAAGTTTTCCCATCGATGCGCATTCATGTGCACGAAATTTGCATGAGATTATGTGATTAATGCTGTGCCAATTATTTTTCAATATATATACAACTTCCCTCAGCGAGATGTCGTGCCGAGGGATGGTTTGCCCGCCCGCATGAGGGCCGCAGATACTTGTAGTATTTCTTTCCGCCTCGCAGCTCGTAAGATAAGATGACCACTTCATAGTTATTGTTTTTTAAGTAAATGTACCGGAAACAATGACTTGATGAATTCTCCTCTGGGGCACAGGGACGGACGCCCGACAGTTGCTAGCGCATGATAAATCTGCTAAATTAGTCCGAATGCGGGCCGTATGGAAATTGCTGCCACCACACACATACACCAGGTGGATACATACACACACACAGACACATCTCTCACTCTGCACCCACTTAATCAGGGAATAAATTAAATTTTTCGTTAGTTTAGAGTCAATAAAAATTAACTTTTCCCAACTTTTGTATAATAATTTATGCTGTGTCGTCTTTCTGCAATCCAGAACGGCCGCCCCCCTGACTCAAGACAGATTTAATAAATATGACACGTACCTAAGAGATAATAAAGCTGCGCGAACGCAATATTTAAACAAAACATTTCAAAAGAATTAACCAACTCAATAAATTTTATCAGCTCACGATACAGGGGTCTGTGTTTGTCTTATAATTGTAAATTTAGGTTATGACTATAAATCAATGGAATCTCTCTCTCTCTCTCTCTTGTGCACTCTCCCCCCACAAATTATTAAGAGCGAACAAAAAATAAATAATCACAATATTTACAGTGTGACATGTTTATCGCTGTTCGGGAAGTCATCATCGTCATCAACATCATCGTCGACATCATCTCGTATAATCAAGATGAATTAAGAATTATCAAACATTTCTAAATATGGATTATATCTGATATAGCACGAGCACTCAAACTATACACAGGTAGAGGGAAACAAAAACAATGTAAAGTGTCATAGTCACAGGTATTTGGTGTCGCAGATACTGGCAAATAGCCGATTAATTTACGAGCAAGGGCTTGTGGCTGGGGTACAAATATAAAAAGATACCTTTATGAATTTATTCAGCTTAATACGCTATTGGTATCTTCCATCGTTCTGTTCTGTTCTTCTTTTTTTTTCGAATGTTTCACCACATTTTGATTTGCGAACAAACAAGATAATGAGGTGTGCTTTTCGACTTTATGCGCGATACGCTCGAAAATCAAGAAGGATTACCCCAGCCGACTGTATCTATGGCGCAAATACGGCTCGAACTCATGATCGGGTTGGAAAGTAAAGTGGAATGGTATACGGTAAACGCTATCGGAGTTGGGGAGCTTGCGTGTTCAAGTCCGGGTAGCAATATTCCTATGAAGCAAATAAGTAGGAAGAACCAAAAAAACTCCCAAAAAAACTGAAAGATATCCAATTTTCTACCTACTTACACTAGTTTTACAAGCCACCAATCGAACAATCATTTTAAGTAGTCTGATGACGAATTATTGCTGTAGTTCGAATTAAATAATTCCAACCACACTGTTTCCAAACATATTTTTTTCAAGTTCAAGTGCAGTCAACTCATCAAACTTCAAAACTGAAAGATATCCAATTTTCTACCTACTTACACTAGTTTTACAAGCAACCAAACAATCATTTTAAAAAGTCTGATGACGTTCGAAATAAATAATTCCAACCACTCTGTTTCAAAAAATATTTTTTTTTCAAGTTCAAGTGCAGTCAACTATTCAAACTTCAAAACTGAAAGATATCCAATTTTCTACCTACTTACACTAGTTTTACCAGCAACCAAACATTCATTTTCAGAAGTCTGATGACGTTCGAATTAAATAATTCCAACCACACTGTTTCCAAACATATTTTTTTCAAGTTCAAGTGCAGTCAACTCATCAAACTTCAAAACTGAAAGATATCCAATTTTCTACCTACTTACACTAGTTTTACCAGCAACCAAACAATCATTTTAAAAAGTTTGATGACGTTCGAAATTAAATAATTCCAACCCCACTGTTTCCAAACATATTTTTTTCTTTCATGTTCTCTCAAAAAACAAATTAAAGGAAACTCAGTAGGTTGGGAGCCGATTTTTGGTGTGAATTACCTCCAGGGATTAAGCACGTGCCTCGTTTGGGTGCTAATTTCTACCAGCTCTGTGTGATCGGGCACTTAATAGCCGCCAAGTTCAAATATGTTGCTGAATTACCTATTCTAATTATTAATTATTAATAATTTCCTATATATGATGTAACTCGTTAAAAGCGGCTTTATTTTATTAGTTGAACGTTAGTTGTAGATGGCAACGTAAAAACCAATCACTGCCGGTTCGGCATAGCCGATATTCATTTCTATTTATTTCGACACGCAAGGAAAATTATGATTGAAGTTAGGACACTGCAAAGATTTCGGTTTCTCTGGATGTAGAATATAAGATTTTGGGAAACAAATTATATACAGTGGACCATTTTTTGCCAGTAAACTAAAAAAAAAGTCATAATACACGCAGAATGTGGAACCCAAGGCAGAAGATTCTTCCAATTGACTACCAAAGTCGTCAACCATCTAGTGACAAGCCGAAAAATATCACTTCACACGCAGAATGTTCAAAAAATTAAGCCTACGGCCAAAAGTAGGACCTATTGTGAACTACCGTCTTGGGCAGAACAAGAACATCCCGCCGACAGACAGTGTAAGTAGTGGCACTGTCCATCAGTGAATGCCTAGACATCCATCGAAATTTGACAAATTCTCACTTACACCCACCTCCGAAGGTACGCTGTCCCACAGTTAAATTACCATGCATACTCTCAGGCGCATCACAACATAGACCAAAGTGTACCACATTAAAGCTCCACGGCAGCTATCAGGATAAATCCTTGACTTACGTATTTATCCGCCTCGAGATGCTCCTCCTCTCCGAGGCCATTAAAAACGGTCATTACCGTTAAAATACCCGAATTCCAACAGCAACATTAGCCCCCAAAAGCAACACAGGTATTCACTCATCTCGTAAATTTATATTTATGTCCTTTTTTGGCCATTGCCATATCATCCCTGCGGTGGTGTAGGTGGGCATACCTACGGAGTCATCATCATTAGGATTATTGAAAAATCATGTATTTTTGTTTGTTTGCGCTATTATCCTTGGTCTTCCTGTTTCCTATACTCCTTTCGCTGTCGCAGTCGACATCAGCGTCGTCATCATCATCGTTCTCATCAATTCGCTGAAGATAAAGCATTTCCCCATCACACTCGCGCAGGATTTATTTGCTTTTTCTTAAAACCACCGGCTATATGTCCTGGTCCTGCCGGATGGCAGTAGGTATCTTCAAATAGAAGCCACTTTAAATATATATACATAGAGAAGAGGTTTTTATTTTCGTTTTGCGTGTTCGCTTCAATTCTTCTTTCAGTTCATCGTTGTCGCGTTTTTTTCATATTTTTTGCCTGTCCCAGGGATAATGGTCAGAGTCGTCCCGTTCCGGATCTCTCAATATATCATCACACGAAGCAAATAATACCGATAAGGATGCTGAGCTGCTCTCAAATATTATTGGCCTAGCATGGATATATGCAGAATGCTCCTTTTCCTTTCAATGGGAAAAAGTGTAACAGTTCAGAAAATTCTATAACGGTCGGATAATTCAAACGAAGAAGCACAGACACACAGCCTGTCTGTATGGGATTGCTTTTGTTTTTTGCTGCTAACCATTCGTCCTTTTTGAATGTGACTAAATGTAAAAATGTGGATTCCGCGCGCGCCCTGGAAATCATAAATTCACATTCGATTCCGGTTTTGGCAAAAGATATCCCAGCAAACGGATTACAATCCTTTCGGCTCCTTACCTACGTGGGTTTTGTTTTTGTGTGTGGCCCAATAAACTCGACCAAAAGTAACGAGAAAGTGACTTTGATGCCTTTGTTTTGGCTTATATTAGCGAGGGAGTGGGGAAATGTGTTTTTTTTTTTTTTTTTTGTTCTGTGTTTCGGGTTGAACCGAGATCACAATCCAAATACACGGAGAATTTTGATTCCTTGCTTGCTCTGTGTATTGTTGACATACACACAAAAGGATACTCGACTGAGCGACTTATCATCCTTCCGAAGGTGGAGGTGTTCTTTTTTTTTATTTCGTTTATCAGCGCGCTCAAATAAATTACTGTCTAGACAGACAAAAAAAGTGAAAGCACTCATACATGGTTGTAATTTAATTGATTAGGATTCAACGTGGATACATCAATTGGGGGGGGGGGGCTCTTTCTATGTAAATTCATATAGTTTGCCGAATTAATTTGAAATTAACTCCAATCCAAGTCTGAAACTAAAAGTATGCCCCCCAAATTGAAAGCAGATTATGATAATTGGATTTTTTTGCCACCACTGCGCTATTTCGACCTCGGAAGGACACATTTCCGGACGGGAGTGATTCCTTGTGCGGCGCGACTAATTAATTGGTAACAGCGTACTTTGATTGTGTGACGGCCCCTCCGAGTTTATAGGACATCAAATTAATTTGTCATTATTGCGGATATTCCTTCGCGTGTTTTCCAATTTCCTTTTCCACTTTTTTTTCTTTTGCTTTTTTCACATCCAAGCTTGCGAGAAAAATTCCAATCTCCTTGGGTATAGTGGGGTAAGCAAGTTTCGCCCTATTATCGTCTTAAGCTGCGGCCTATTAAACTTGGTAATGGTAATGATGATGACGCGGACTGCAAACCGACGATGCGATGGGCCTCCATCAATATCTCATTTGAAGAGTGATGGCTAAATCGACTTTATGACAGATTAAGATATAAAAAGAAGAAAAAAACACTCACATCAGAAATTCTCTAATTTGTCCGACCATCGCGATTGCTAGACATTTGATTAATTACCCAGTCTGCTGGCTCGAATTCAAAATCCGACAACAAAGAGTCCTGATTTTCAATATTTTGCACATATAGTTGTGCACACCGATCTCCTGTGTACATATATACCACCCATCTACACATAGACAAACCTCAATCAAATAAGTTTTCGAGACCAACAACCTTTTTGCAGCGACCGACGGAGGAACACAGGAGATGCGATTCAATGAAAAATTATAGACGAGCAAGGAATCCGTAGCCGTAACCGTAGCCGTACCGTAACCGTATCCCCTCTTCACTATACATGCATAAATATATGAAAATTTATGAATTTTATAAATATTTTTGATCTGTGACGATATTGTGAAGGGGTTGGAAAAGTTTTCCTCAAACTATTTAGCTGTGTGCTTTTTCTGTGTCGTCTGTTGCCCCTTTCCGTTTTTGTTCTGTTTTTTTGTTCTGTTGTTCACGAAGAGATGTGTGTATTTTTGTACAACAAATATTATTGTATTGTGCAGCTCTCCTTCCGACATGAATAAATTGAGACTCTTGCCTCGGGGCAAAGCTTCTTTCATTGTTTACTCGAAAACATACAGACGCACGAGGAAGCGCATACACTAGATACGAGTATACGAATATGTGTATGGGAATAATAATGCAATTGAAGTTCAAACAAAACAACATAGGAACGCCAAGCATCCTGAACTGGCACAAGCTGCAGCCGACTATATCTGTACGTAGCGCTCTGGCATTAAGTGTGGTGACATATGCAAGTGCATGCAGGAAAAGGAATTTTTTTCTATTCCAAGATTCTTCAATTGAAGCGAAAAACAATCGCATGGCAAATAAAATAATAAGTAGTTGAACAAAAAAGGACGAAGGAAGGATTTTTCAATGCAACAATGCAGAGGATGGGTGTGTGGATGCTTCTAGTGCCGGTGTAGGGTATGATTGCACTCGAGGGACGAAACACAGTCAGTGTTTGGATTCGGATTTAGATACGGATTGGCTGTGTGATCCCCAGTGGTACCCTTGAAACGTTTAAGGAAACAAAGGTAGCGCTCGAGAGACAAACCCCGAATGGGGAAGGGAAATTGTAAACAGTTGGCGATATTTTTCTCGGTGCATTCTGTGGGAGCACCGCAATGAGGATGCCACGACTTCGAGAGGGAAATTCTTTCAAAACCAGACCAAAATAAGGCTGCCCCAAGACATGTTGCATGTTATGAAGTTACATGTTACACAGAAACTTACATGTTCCACAAAAAAAAAAACGTTATATGTGTCACAGCAAAGCTGCATGTTCCAGAAAAGTAGCATGGTCCACAAAAGTTGCAAGTTCCACGAAAGTAATATGTTCGTCAAAAGTTGCAAGTAACATGTTCCACAAAAGTTACATGTTTCACAAAAGTTTCAAGTCACATGTTCCGCAAAAGTTAAATGTTCCACAAAAGTTACATGTTCCACAAAAGTAACATGTGACAGAAAAGTAACATGTTCCACAAAAGTAACATGTTCCACAAAAGTTACATGTGCCCAAAAAGTAACATTTGTAACACAAAAGTAACATTTGACAGAAAAGTAACATGTTCCACAAAAGTAACAAGTTACATGTTCCACAAAAGTTAAATGTTCCACAAAAGTTTCAAGGAACATGTTCCATAAAAGTACAATGTAACTCAAAAGTAGGTAACATATGTAACACAAAAGTTGCATGTTCCACAAAAGTAACATGTTCCACAAAAGTATCATGTTCCACAAAAGTAACATGTTCCACAAAATTTACATGTTCCACAAAAGTAACATGTTACACGAAAAACACAAAACAAAATATCCAAAAATGTATTGTTGTCGAAAGCATGCATCCTTGAGGAATAAATGCAACGATTATGATTATGCTGGTGATCGCTCACGTCGCTGAACCTCTGTTCCACTTTCTGTCAGAATCGCAGCAATTTATCCCAGTCGCCGCTGATCCTTCTTCTAATTTCCGCACGCCCCGAGTATGCCAAGACGTATCTTCAGGCTCCAGCTCCCCATTGCGGTTGACTTCGGGCAACTCTGTTCCACTCTTTGTCAAAATCCGTGCAATAGGACCCATTCGCCACTGTTTCTCCTGGTTTTTTGGTCCCTCGGTATTTTATCTCTCCATTGCGGTTTATCGTGGACAACTCTGCTCCACTCGATGTCTTTTAAAAGTAGTTTCTACCAACTCCCCACAGCGACTATTTGCCGACTCCATCACACAGACCTTGACTTTGCACCTATACCCACACAGTATACCCTCGCAAACAGAAACTCGTGGTTGATTCGCAGCCCATCTTCCTATACAGCGTGTGCGGGGGTGGGGACCAACAAATCCAACCACCCACCCATGCAAATCCGTTCAAGGACCACCTCATTGATTTATTTGAAATATCTGATAAAATTCATATTTTTAATCCCTTCCCCGCTGAAGGCTGAGTATGCAAAAACGAAAGGATTGTAAATTATTGTGTGCTAGGCCGTCTGCGTGTGTCTCTACATACATACGCAGACCCACAATCAAACGCACTCTCGTTTTGTAATTAACAAAATTGCCAGGCAGCACCAAAAACCAATACAATATAAAAATCAACCCCAAAATATATATTTTTTGCGCTTCTCTTTGACTGTACACCGAAAACACGAAACATCACCATCATATCGTCGTCAGCACCATCATCATCATCATCATCATCATCATCGTCGTCGTTGTCGTCGACGTCGTATAGACTCCTTTTCATATGTCTGTACGCACCCGGACCAACAATCAAAAGACCGAAAGGGGTCTTCTGCTGTTACTCCCGCTGGCTTCTGCCGGAATCTTCTACCGTCTCTATACACTCGCACACACAATAAGTAGTAATCAGCTAAAGGCGCATTGAAACAAATATCCTTTTTTGCCCCCCCCCCATTACCGCACACCGCCCGCCCAATATATCGCCCGCTCCTCGGCTCAACAGGAAGCACCAAGTAAAAGGAATTAAAACCCATTCTAGCGGATATTTTCAAAAGTCTATATCCAGCCAGCTATACGGCGGAGGGAGGTGCGGTGCACGAAACAGCGGCAATGTCATTGATTTTTGATTCCATATCTGTGTATCAACAGAAGGACATTAGCTCTAATCTAATATCCTACGCAGATCCTTTTCTCTCTTGCCCACAATTTCCCTTGGAGTATTTTTCGCAACAAAAAAAAAAAAAAAAAAACCGCCTGCCAGATTCATCCTTAATAATTAATCAAAAATCCATAACAAAACCGAGAAACAATGCGAGACAGACTTGGACTTGGATTTGGACTGCGACTGCGACTCCGCTCCGACTCCTGTCATTCACTTGACCATCAGCAAGACGGAAGTACAAGAACACCTTGTGTGCGGAGGAGTTCAGCTCATAATTAAAAGGAAACCCAGCACACTACTGTGGAAACTACCCCTTTTTCGGATTGCCGCAGCCACCCACTCGCCGACACTGATTTATAGCAACAAACGAACTTGTATCTGCGATAGCTATATATACACGTATACGAAATACAAACAATGGAAATCAATGAATTACCTTTCACTGAAATCCGTGTATTTGCTCAATAATTCAAAATTGTGCGCTACATTTCTACAATTTGCATGCGAAGGGGTTGATTTTCCTGCTGTAAATGTGTGTCTTCGATTATAATATGACAGTCCCCCTCCCGCTTCGCACTCGGTTGGTATGGTTTGAAATGAAAATGAAAGGATTCACTGCGAAGACATACATCCGTACAAATACGCTCCGAGTATACATTTTTGTTTATCTGGCTGGCGAGGGGGGTGCACAAAGCACAAACCATACTACAGGCACAGAAAGTATTCGACTTGTAGTGTGGGAATGATAAGGAAGTAACGGCAAATCTGCCATCGTTTTGAAATTTTGATTCGATTCATTAATTAATAGGAGAAACTCCCTGCTGTAGGGGGCTGAGCTGGCGGGGGAGGCTGTCTTGTATTAGATTGGAATTTTATTTCATTGATGGCGGTCCAATATTAAAGCGATAAATCAAAGGGAATGCCTGGAATCGAATTACGCACGAAAGGGAATACCGAATGGGTTCGCATTCGCGTTAGCGTTCGATGGAATCATCTGTTTCGCCGTAAAATTTATAATTGACATTCCCCGTGTAGTTGTCGGTTGTCTATAGGCGATTGGAAAATTTGTTCCCACATCCACACAGGGCTCCTTCGGAGGATATAGGAAGACGAGACGTTAAATTATACACCCACCCACCGCCGCCACTGTTGTCGGTTGGAACATCAAAATATAACACAACATATTTTTTAATAAAATTACGCACCCCTATGGTGCAGTAAAGTACTTGTAGGAATGCCAACCCCCCGGCGAACGCGAAGGTGGATAAACCTCAGTTATAGGTATTGTTTGAAGGGAAGACATGATAATTGGATGATTCGCCGGGATTGCCTGCCGCTTTGGTACATATAGGTATAAAAATAGACGGCCTCCCCCAGGATGAAGACAAGACAAAGTTTTGCTTGTGATTAAGTCCACATGGGGATGGGGGCGGATGAGGATGGTTCTGGTTCCATTTATTGACATTGCCTTCGAACGCAGAAACATTCCCCTGTCGAGCTGCGCTTGTACTTTTATTTATAATAAAACCCTTCTTGCCATTCTGGAAATTTATTCAATTAATTAAAGTCGATAGAAATTCTGCGCCACACCGCGCGCTCCGTGTATAGGGGGTGTATGTAGTCTCCTACGTGACACAGTCTACGCCGTCTGATGACGACGACGCACACATGCGAAGGCAGCAGCAGAGCACGATAGCTCTGCTCGTCACTAATGAAATAATGATGAATCCCCTTTGAACGACATACAACGGATATGTGGGGATGGCTCATTTGTTAAGTATCTAAACAACTTTCGGTGCCTATTCCCACAGCGATTTTTTCCCTTCTCCGTCCCCTTCCCCACATGCCTTGCCTATATGTCATTGTGATTGGAAATTATTGCCATATGTCGTTGGGCATTGAGTTATGCACACGCAGGATCGTCGAATCGTAAACATATTCGTACACGCACATTTGGGGTCGTCGCTGAGGGTTTGGTTGCAATATAAATTAGCAAATATCGTGTACACATCGCCACATATCGATGGCGACAATAAAATTATTATTTACTGGCACGACAAACCCTAATTGATGATTTCTCTTCGTTCTTTTGCAGATTAAAGCACTTATCGACGAGGTTAACCGACTGCAAGCCCTCCAAGAAACCCACATTGTACAAATACAAAGACTTGAAGATAATCTGGAGGCGAAGCGTCAACACATTCTGAGACTGGAGGATCGCCTGGAGAAGCAGCAGTTCCCCGCAGTGCCGCAGAAACCAAGTCCGGACCTGTACCGGGAGGATGGTGAGCCGTCAGCTGCTGCTGCGGCCGATCCGCAACCGCAGCCACCCTTGCCACCGCCGCCACCAGCAGCTCTGCCCGACGAGGTGGTCCACATCAAGACGGAAACTCAGTGAGTAAAACAATCGCTCTCAAGCGCAACTGTGCTCAGTTGAAATTTTTTCAAATTTACTCCTTCCTCTGTGCAGACCGCCAACAGCAACAGCAACAGCAACAGCAACAACACCAACAATCGACATCACGGCTGCTGCGAGCGACCCCAAGCAGTTCCAGGAACTTTTGCTCGAGCGAACAAAGGCGCTGGCGGCCGCTGCCCACATCTCAAGCGAGGCGACACTGAAAGCCGAAGGTGAGTAACCCAAAGCAAACTATCCCGCCCATCATACCCCCCTTCACAAACACCATTTAAATACGTTTTCGAAACAGATCAGGCATTTTATTGCACGTGGCGCGGCATTTCCTAAAGTGGCGCCTGCATTTATGGCAGTCTCGTACAAATCAAAGCCTTGGTTATTGCCATCGATGATTGTGTGTATTCCGAAGCCGTGGAGTGCCGCGCCATGCTTTGCAGTTGTAAATTCTTGTTATCGCAATTTCAAAGATAAAATTTCGAAGCAGAAATTTGCGAATTCTCATTCATTTGGGGTGTCGTCTTGGATGTACTACCACACCCCCCCACACTATTACACTATTGGTGTCATCACTCACATGAATAAAAAAAAAAAATAGAAAAAAAAATCCACTTCCCTCACATGTCCTTATCTCTCACATGCATTGAATATCGAAAACAAAACAAAAATTCGTGCGTTTCACAGGAAGTTGCAGTGATTCGATTGCAGGAGAGACCTTTAATGAGCCGCCTGCAGCATGCGTGGTCCTTGATAGCGACCCGAACGAGTCGAATCAGCAGCAGCAGGAGGCGAGACCACCATCGGAAGCGGGGTCGGTCGAGCAAATTGCGTCCTCGAACTTCGCAAGTGTCGATCAGTTTGGTTCGCTGCTGGGCGGTGAGCTGGTGAACTCGTATTGGCGTCGTGGCTTTGATTTGTCTGCGGAACTTAAGTTGCCGCCGCCACCGCATCACCTGCCGTTAGCGCCACCACTTGTGATGCCAACGCAACAGCCATCGCCGGCAGTAGCCGCCGTTTCGATAGCACACCCACCACCGGCGCCGCTACCATCAATAGCTACGACAAGTCCAAGCTCTAAAGCGCCAACATCGATTTTCCAAAATTTCTCATCAATCCTTTCGTGCCGATCGCCTCCACCACTCTCGATGGCCGCTGCTGGACCATCAAACACCACTCTCTTGAGTCAGCTAGTCAATTCAACCTTCTCATCCAATTCAACTCCTTCTCTTCGAACAGATAACCATCCTTCGTTGTTGTCGTCGTCGTCGTCGTCGACCACAACCACGGGCGCCCACCTGCACCAGTCTTCACAGCAGCAGCAGCAGCAGCACCACCACCACCATCCCCTCCATCATCAGCACCCACTTCAGCATCATCAGCATCAGCATCAGCATCAGCATCAGCATCCTGCCCTACAACATCAACAGCACCAGGACTACGAGAAGGCAAACAGCCATCACGACTCGTCGTCAACGGCGAGCACGCCCAATCTGCAGGACCAGCGCTCCAACGACGGTCACATAAACGGCGCCAAGTCGGCCAAGGCAGCCCTGGAGGACAACAACAACTCGCTGGGCTCGTTGGCACATTTACCGCCAGCATTCCTGCCAGGCCTGCCATTCCAATTCCAAGATCGCGGTCATTTCCGTTTCGCCGAAGACATCCAACTGCCGCCCGGCGCTTCGATGGCCGGCCGCCTCGGAGAGTCGCTCATACCCAAGGGCGACCCGATGGAGGCCAAGCTGCAGGAGATGCTGCGCTACAACATGGACAAGTACGCCAATCAAAGTCTCGACACACTTCACATATCACGCCGGGTGCGCGAACTCCTCTCCGTGCACAACATCGGACAGAGGCTCTTCGCCAAGTACATCCTCGGACTGTCGCAGGGCACCGTCTCCGAGCTGCTGTCCAAGCCAAAGCCCTGGGATAAATTGACTGAGAAAGGCCGTGACAGCTACCGCAAAATGCACGCCTGGGGATGTGATGATAACGCTGTGATGCTCCTAAAGTCGCTGATACCCAAAAAAGGTAAGTCGAAACGCCTCTTTCTATATATTCTGTTTGTTTACCTGTGAGTGATCCCGTCATCCCGCATGGCTTACCATCGGCTCTCCACACACGAAAACTTTAACACATACCCACTGGCTCACAACTTTTCTTGCACGCAAAATCAAAGTTGGCGTAGCCGTACTGCAATTATTACAATTGCTACTAAAGTTGACAATTAATTTATAGCGATTACTCATGAAGAAGGGGGCTGCAGCTACACTCGGGAATGCATTAGCTACCCTCGCTCTCTCGCGGGGAAACTTTCAAGGCACCATCGTCGCAGTCGACGACGACGACGACTACGACTACGACAAAAGGGTCACGAAGAGTGACAGGGGGGCGGGGGGGCATTGCCAGAGTGCAGTGCACAGTTCAAGACAAATATTTATAGATTTCCATTTTCATTTTGGTTCGCATAAAATTAATTGGCGCCAAAATAAATTTAATTCCGCTGGCAATCGACCAAAATCGAGGGTCAACAAATCGCTGATAGAGGGCAATCAAAATATGTCGACAACATTTTTGTTTTGCCATATCTTAGGAACGAACAACTTACCCAATCGACTGTTGTACCCCAGCACGCTATGCCACCGATTGGAATCTTGTATGTCTAACCTAACCCCATGGAATGCAGAGCAATAGCGAATCGCTCTTTATCGGCGCGCAGCGCGCCACTGTCGAACTGCAGTACTGGGGATTGGAGTATTTTTTTTTTTTTTGTTTTTGGTTTTTCTTGTTTTTGGGAAACTTCTCAGTAATTAAAAAATTCGCCAAAAACACGAAAAAAAAAATAAAATAGAAACAAACGAATAACCTGCCAATTTATAGTGCAGACAGACACACAAACAAATGAATTGCTTCTGTCATTTTTATTTGTTGGGCTATTTCTGGTGCCGTTGCACCCCTTCGTGTTGCGACCAAACTTTGCACACAGATGGATTCTCGGTTCCACAAAACGAACAAAGGAAACTTACAGCGACTTTAATTAAATCAATTAAAAATCACGAATCTTTCGAAATGCCTATAGCCGTTGTTCCTGTCACCTGGTGACGTTTTAAAAATAAAAATCAATTCTTTGCCGCCGAATTGAAATCGCAAAACGTATCGTGTGCCTGTGCGTATTTGTGTACGGCGAGGGGAACGCATAATTAAACAGAAATTATGTTTTCGGTGTTGTTTGTTTAGTGAAGAGTTGCAGAATCGTCACTTTGGCTGGCGGCCAAAGATAATATCGTCTGGCCCTCCGCGCGCGCCACTTAACAGTGCGCGCGAGGTGTCGCACTTTCGCTTTCCCAGTCGCGTAATTGCTCTACGAAAACAATCCCAAACCAGCACATGTTCTCGAAACACCCGCAGTTGGTGTCGATTTTTGAAAATAGATTCCCGTCGTCCCCCAGCAGGGTCATCGCGGTCGCGAACAAACAAAAATGCAGAACAAAACCAAACCAAAAGCATTCCTCAAAGGACTGCACTGTAGACCCATACCCGCAACTTTGTTCAAGAACTACAATAAAAGGAAAAGAAAAAGAAACAATTTGTTTTGCCCATTGAAAAATTGATTTCTTTGCGGCGCGCACCCGCACACTCGCACGCCCTGCACACACAAGTGCAAAAAGTTACTCCCATTGATTGTTTTACTACAAAGTATATGTACACAAATATAACAATTAACAATTTGCCGAGCGGAAAATTCAAAAATGCAAAAAAAAAAAAAAAAAAAAAAAAACAGGGAACACCACGGACCAAGTTAAGGTCTCCTATATTTGAACCCTTTCGTGTAAATACAATTAAAAAAGTTTCTTTGATTTTTCGCTTTTTTGTGCCTGCAGTTGGTGTATGTGTAGCCGTACTCGGCTGCATGGTCGGTGTAATTAATTTAATTTGCAATTTTTCATCACACTCAGCGAGGTCGACTTTGGGGCATTAGCATCGGTACAGGGACTGGGACCGGGCGCACATGTGTCAAATTTGATTTTAGCAATTATCGCCGAAAAAGGAAAGGAGCGCCCGAAATGCAGCCGCCCATGGGTTTGGATGTTTAAGGTCAAACACCAGGCCTGCTGTCATTATTAGGCGATTAACCTTTGGCTGCGTATGCGGCAGGCGACAAAGTAAATTATTAGTTTCCGACAGCACTCACCTAATATTGAGTTAAAAATTCAGCAGGGACATTAGTTTAGCTCTGCGTTTGATGCAGTGACAGCCAACGGCTGTATTTTGGGGGCGCCGATTAAAGGGGCCTGAAACAAAAAAGCACTCTCCAGGGTCCTTCAAAACGACATGGTCGCACGTGTGACGGACTTGTGACTCTGTGTTCCACAAAAGTGTGGGATTTGTAGAGATTCAGCTTTTTTTCCACAAGGTTTTTGTGGTGTTTTTTAAAACTCGTCTGTCCGAAATTACAAGGCCTTCGATTGCCTATTCAACTTGTAGCTGTGTTTTGGAGAGATTAGTAGGATTGAATCAATCTTCGCAAAAAAAAAAGCACATTGAAGAAGCTCCCACTGGTGGATAGATAAACCCTTGAAAAGGGCTGTGTTCAGCGAAACACCGGTTCGAAAGGAAGTATCAGCTTTCGCTTAATTTTACGCAGGGCACCGCCCTTTTTTCTTCTGTGGATTTGTGTAGCCGCAACGTAAAGTAGGAGATCATGAAAGGTCAAAGGAGTACAACTTACCGATGACTTTTCTATAAGAAAATTAAGATTTGCCACTAGGTAGGGGGAAAACGGTCGCTTTTACCTCGAATTTTTCTCGATAATGTAGAGTAAGAGAAAAACAATGTTTTTGTAAAAAATTTCCAACTCGAGATCTCAATTCTGACATTACGAACTCAAAAAAGTGGGTCGTTCAAGCTTCGGATTTGCAGTTTGGAGGATTTCAGTTCGCGGCTCAGCCCGAAAATTTTCATACCAGTTTGATTTGCTCGAAAACGGCTTAACGATTTCAACCAAAATTGATATTTTTTTAAGACTGTGTACCCAGTTTTTTGTATAAAAAATCGAATAAGGGTACTTTTGAAATTTCGACATATCTCGAAAACGGTCCAAAAATTCATTTCTAAGGTAACATGGTCATTTCAAACTTAGTAGCACGCTCAGTTTTCGTCGACATTACCGTACAGTAGATTTTTGAAAAGAGGCATTTTTAAAAATTTCTATTTCTTTAGTTTACCGGAAAATGGCGGCAACGATTTGGACCAAAATGCACACTTAGAGTGAAATTGATGTTTCCAAAATGATTGGGTCCTCAATTTTGAGTTCGAATCGCCGAAAACGTTAATTTTAAAAACTGCTCATATCTCGAAAACCCCAATTTCGAGAAAACTTTAAAAACCAAGTATGGCTTACATCCCCAACAATGACCTTTACTCAGTTCTCAGCTAAACTGTTAAGCAATAGTATTTTTCAAACTAGAACTTGCTCCAATTGCCTGTCACTGTTACTGAGAGCTTCAACTTTTAGAAACTCATATTTTTATATGATTTAACTGTCATTTATGAGATAAACAACCAAAATGGGATTTTATTTTCTTTTCTCTAGTATCGCTTCTCTGATTTTTTACTACCAATACACACACATTTGATGAACGAGAAAGTTTCATTCGACCCAGTCGTGCACTTCCACAACTCTTCGTACGCAATTTAGTTTATAGCAAGCCTTTGCGGAACTTGATTCTGCCCATCGTTTTAGGTGCTCCTAACCAACTCACATTTTTCAGGGAAGCAACATTCAAGCAGAGGCCGACTCTCGCTCCATCCATCCATGAAAGTCAGTCGTTCACGATTCTTCAGAAGGTTAAGTCGTATTTATCGCTCCAAGTTGTTTTAGAAATTTTGAAAACAGAAATTTGGCGCCCCAAATGCCCGACGAAATCACAGCGCCTCTGGCCTAAAAGCCAGAGATGTCGCACGCATCGCCCACTTGGAGGGGGTGAGCTGAGAGAATACGCCAGTGGTCAACCCTTTGCAGCCGACCTTTGATAACAAGCCCCGACAGAAGGGTGAACAAACCTCCCATCCGAAAGAAAAGCGGCCCACCTACAAAGGCGCTTACACGCTTTCAAATCGATTTCCCTGTATGCGAACTAATTACACTCGCATACGGTAATCCTTACAGAGATAATTGAAATGCCTATCAAAAATCAAAAACTGATATTCGCACACGCTGGGGCTTATTGCTTGTACACAGTTCAGGGCCCGGGACACACTTTAAACAGATATAGCGAGGCGCGTATGCGTCACCGCCAACCACCACCCATTTCAAGTTATTATTATTGTTATTAGCAAAAGTGTCAATTTGCTCGATTTATGCTGGAAGAGATCACAAACGATGCGTGCAAATTCCAAACCGGAATGCCTCACTCTGCAACGGCAACTGTGTGCGACTGTGCGTCTTATAACGAGTCGAAACGTCAGAGCCAGAGTGTTGGGGGGGGGGGTTTGCCCTCTTGTTCTTCAACTGCGTGTCAAATGTGTTGCAATTAGACATAGGTAGGTGCACAAACACTCTACGGTTAAGCGATATGTATAGGCTCGTCGTGAATCAGAATTCGATTTGAGAATTCATTTATTCAATGTGTCGCTCTGCAATGTGCTGCATATATCTGTATGGGGGAAGTGAGTGGGTTTTCGTTTTCGTTTTCGTTTTCGGTTGCGCCACGAAGAGCCCTTCGCGCGAATGCAATTTTCCAATTAAATACGTTCGCTCCGACGTCTATACTTGATACTACGACAGTACGTATTGTAATTTGCATTCAAACGTAATTGCAAGGACTTTTGCGCTACGGGAGTGCCTGACTTAATTATCAGCTAATTAGCTGGCAAACTTCAACTGGAAATTTGCGCCCAAACACGAAACGCTACCGAGTGACAAAAGTTTTGCCATTCGTTTCGGGGAAAAAGTAATAACACCGTCATTAGAACCATCGCAATGATTAATTTCTTTTCATTAAGCGCCGGACAATAACGGACAGGGTCGGGGATGACGCACAATGCCATTCGGTCCACGGGCAACACAAATTGTCTTTCGATAATCCCCGCCTCACAAAGGACTTCCGTCATAAAAACGATGATTGAAAATAATGGAATCTCCTTTTTAATCCGGTGCGGTGATGGCCAGCCTCTGCCTCTGCCTCTGCCTCTGCCTCTTCCTCTGTCTCTACATCTGTCTATGCTCCACCAAAGGGTCAGATCGCTGACAGTCCAAGTCCACCTTCGCCTTATCTCGTGCGGGCAACAACAATGACGGCACACACATCGTCTCCTTCTCTTAGAAAAGAAATATAAAGTCCTCGCAAAGAGGGTGGTCCTCGCAACGACAATGCGACAATGCGACAATGCGACAGTGCGACAATGGCGATGTCCGTATCTCAAGTCTATTGCCACTTATTTGTGTGTTGCAATTGTTTATAATTATTGTTGTTGTTGACGAGAGACTCCGGCGGATAGTCAGTGATGAGAACTGAAACAAGTGACCGACTGTGTGTCCTCGGTCCGTGTGCGTGTGCACTAGGTTAAGATTCACGATGTGCGACCTAGACGACGACAAAAGTTTGCACTCCTTTTTGTTGTTTTCCTCTACCGCAGGGATCAATTGGATTCGAATTTGGATTACAATTGGCGTTTTTTTTGCTGCTGCTACCGCTGTTGGCCTTGCTTCCGCTTCCTGTCCCTATGTGAGAATCATTTCATCGTAAATCCTCTTGCAATCCTTCGATATTCATTCAGGCGTGCGTGGAGCGGGAGAGCCCATTCAGAGCAAGCACCATGATTGCCATTGACGTGAAGAGGAGCAACTCGATGCTCGATGCTCGATGACAATGACGACGACGATGACGACGACGGCGATGAAAGAGTGTTTAGTCCTTTGGGGATCAATTATCCATGCAATTGTAGAGCTATTTGCAGGAATTGTATTTTTTGTCCTCCTATTTTTGTTGCTGTCCTTTGTGTTTGTTTCGCCGTTGTGTGCCCGGAGTGTGGATTGCTGCATATACGGCCGGCGTGCGGTGTGCTTGCTCCCCATCGCATTTATGGGGGAAAGTTCAACCACTTGTGCGAATGCACACACCTATACCCCATTGGAAAAGTGCGCCTTGTGTATGCATTCCAAGGATCAAACACAATTTCGCCAGTGCGAACGAGAGCCTTCAGTGGGTATCAATCAATTAAATCGGGAACAAAAAAATTCAAATTAATAAAAACCCACTCAGATATGAATGTAAAAATGCGTGCCAACGCAAGCAGAAAATTCAAATCGAATCAGCGCTGAATTTATCCCTTTGATGTATTAATCTTTTTTGTCCTCCGAAAAAGAAAAAAAAAAAAAACCCATACACACACGGTTTTGGACAAATGTATGCGTGAAGGACCTCGATGGATTTGTTGACGGGCGGCGCAATTATTGTTTAAATTTAATTCGCGTCACTCGCGTACTTGGCACGGGCTATTTTTGGGGCAATTTAATAAATGCCGGTCTGGGTTTACGGCGTCCCGCGGCAAAGTCTTTTCAAGAAAATCCCATCGCGCCACAAAGGAGAGTCCAATTTGCTTTCATCCGCGATCCATCTCGGGGGTTAATTGCAAGTTTATTACTTAATTTCCGATCAGCCATATGAGCAATCGTTACTCTGACGTATCAATAAATCCGATAGGCAGTCGATTTTTTTGCACCTGACAACAAATGGGTTTGGCGTCATAAAACCAACCGCCGTGGAGCCGTAAAAAGTCCGCGCGCTTTAATCGGCCGCATTTCGAGCAGGTATAGGTTTGTGCATCGGTGGATGTTGTTTTGGGGGCAGCCATTGATTGCAAGTCATTAAAATCGCGTTCTCTGCGCGGGCTGAGTGTGGTTGCTTGTGTTTGTTAATTTGAAATTTACGACCGCGATGATGTGTAATTCACCGAAAACCCGCTCTTTTCTCCCACAGACTCGGGCATGCCGCAGTACGGGCGCAATGAGGACTCCATGTCGGACGACCGCATTGCACACATCTTGAATGAAGCTTCCAGTCTTATGAAGACCCCTCAGGGACCAGGTGCACAGCTGCAGCAGCAGCTGCAGCACGAGGCGCAGCGTCAGCACCAGCAACAGCACTCGTCCTCGCTGGACGACTCGCAGCACAGCAACGAGGACTCCAAGTCGCCGCATGCGTCGTGCACTTCGCCATTCTACAAGGAATCACCAGTGCAGCAGCAGCAGCAACAGCAGCAGCAGCAGCAACAGCAACAGCAGCAGCAGCTGCTGCGACGGGACGAGGCACAGCGGCGAAGCGTGAAGCCCGACGAGATGTCCCAGGACAAGATGGCGCGCATATATCAGGAGGAGTTGGCAAAACTGATGACGCGCACACCACGCGACACGTTTCCAAGGTAAGTCGCTAGATGAATGTGAAATATTTTACCGACAGGCATGCTAGAATTAATGTAGTTTTCTGTTTCCACACTTTTTCAGTGCGGCTGGTGGCATCCCGCCCGCCAACAGTGCGATGCCACCCGACGACAACATTCGCATGGCCTTCGAGGCCTACCACCGCGAGATGGCCAAGCTGCAGCAGAACAACAGCGGCAACATGCCCAACTTCCCGAACTTCTCCAGCCTGATGGCCCTGCAGCAACAGGTGCTGAACGGCGCACAGGACCTGTCCGTGCCGAAGGAGCAGGAAATGAAGTTGAACGGCCAGCGCAACTCCATGGAGAGCTGCGATATGAATCAAACCAAAGAAGCCAACGACGAGGCCGTTCTGCGTCACTCAAGTGCATTTAGCTTAGTTCGGAACAAGCCGGACACCACACCAGCACCAAGTTCCAACTCGAACCCCAACACAAACTCAGCCGCGCCCAGTCCACTCAGCAACTCGATTCTGCAGCCGGCTATGACGCCAACTGAGGACTTCTCCACAGCGGCCAGCCCACTGCAGCGAATGGCGTCGATCACCAACTCGCTGATCACGCAGCCGCCGGTGACGCCTCACCACACCCAGCCGCAGAGGCCCACGAAGGCCGTGCTGCCGCCCATTACCCAGCAGCAGTTCGACATGTTCAACAACTTGAACACGGAAGACATTGTGCGCCGAGTGAAAGAAGCCCTTTCGCAGTACTCCATCAGCCAGAGGCTGTTCGGAGAGTCGGTTCTGGGGCTGTCGCAGGGATCCGTGTCGGATCTGCTCGCGAGGCCCAAGCCCTGGCACATGTTGACCCAGAAGGGACGTGAGCCATTCATTCGCATGAAGATGTTTCTCGAGGACGACAACGCCGTGCACAAGCTGGTGGCCAGCCAGTACAAGATTGCACCAGAGAAGCTGATGCGCACCGGCAGTTACAGCGGCAGCCCGCAAATACCCCAAGGCCTTGCCAATAAGATGAACAGCATTCCAATGCAGAAGATGATGAACGAGCTGAAGATGCAGGAGCCACAGGCGCAGCATATCATGCAGCAGATGCAAGCTGCGTCCGCGATGGCAGCCGCCGCCGCTGCCGGCCACATGCAAAACGCCCAGCACCAGGGCATGTTGCTTACCACTCCCGGACTTCCGCCACAGCACGCCATAAGCCTGCAGCAAGCCGCCAACGAGAAGAAGCCCATGATGATGCCCATTCACTCGCCGCATCAGGCCAATGTCATGCGGAGCAGCATGCACCAGCACATGTCGCCGACGGTGTACGAGATGGCCGCTCTCACGCAAGACCTCGACACGCAGGTGATCACAACCAAGATAAAGGAGGCGCTGCTGGCCAACAACATCGGCCAAAAGATCTTCGGCGAGGCGGTGTTGGGCTTGTCGCAGGGCTCCGTCTCGGAGCTGCTCTCGAAGCCGAAACCCTGGCACATGCTCAGCATAAAGGGCCGCGAGCCCTTCATCCGCATGCAGCTGTGGCTCTCCGATGCCAACAACGTCGAGCGGTTGCAGGTACTTAAGAACGAACGGCGCGAGGCCAGCAAACGTCGTCGCTCCACGGGCCCCAACCAACAGGACAACAGCTCCGACACCAGCAGCAACGACACGGCCGACTTCTACACCAGCAGTCCCGGACCAGGTTCGGTCGGTTCCGTCGGCGCACCGCCCAACAAAAAGCAGCGCGTCCTCTTCTCCGAGGAGCAAAAGGAAGCCCTGCGCCTGGCCTTTGCCCTCGATCCCTATCCTAATGTGGGTACGATTGAATTTCTCGCCAACGAACTGGGCCTGGTAACGCGCACCATCACCAACTGGTTCCACAATCACCGAATGCGCCTCAAGCAACAGGTGCCGCACGGCCAGCCCACAGAACCGGTGCCCAGTCGAGAGAACACCAACGGAACTCCCTTCGATCCCGTCCAATTCCGTATACTCCTCAATCAAAGACTGATGGAATTACAGAAAGAGCGCATGGGACTTGGCGGCGCACCGATCCCCTACCCACCGTACTTCGCCGCCAATCCCAACCTCGCGGCACTCATCGGTCGCGGTCTCCTGCCCGGCGGCGGCGAGCCCGATCTGCAGGCCCTCAACAACGCCTTCAAGGAACAAATGAGCGGCCTCGATCTGTCCCTCAAGCGGGAACGCGACGACGACTTCGAGGACGACGGCGAGGGCGACAGCCACCTGTCCGACAACGAGTCCATCAACGGCAGCGACGAAAAGTCCGAAATGAGCGAAACACCCCGCTCCTCCCTGTCCGGAACTGGCATGCAATCGCGAACATCCAGGCGCAAGCCGGCCGCCCCTCAATGGGTCAACCCCGACTGGCAGGGCGATGGCAAATTGGGCGGATTAATGCCGCCAATGGCGATCGGCGCCACCGACAAGGAGGTCATCATCAACGGCGTGTGCGTCATGCAGCAGCAGGCTGCCGACTACAGTCGCAAATCGACCAACGCCGACGACGATGATGACGACGATGACGCTTCCGATGCCAACGACGACGAACCATCTGCCCATCACCGCGCCCAGTCATCGGACTGCGACGACCCACCCGCCGACATCGATCAGCGATTCATGGAGCCCGAGGTCCGAATCAAGCAAGAAGAAGACTGCGACAGCAACGACAGCCATCAGGACGATCACGATTCCGACCCCAGGAAGCCCCCACACCACCGGGACGACGAGGACGACACCCCCGGCGCTTGGAACTACTAATCAATCCATTCAGCGCCCCGCCCAAATCCCACAACTTGTGCAATCAATAAATCGATAAAATATTATAATAATAGAAAAGTTATCAACAAAAGAAAATTAAGAACAAAAAAAAAAAAAAATATTAAAATTAAAATTAAAATTAAAATTAAAAATAATGTGATTAAGTTTTATGTTAAACATAAGTCTACACTTTAGTTTGTCGCTGTTAGGAATGGTGTAAATAAAAGTAACGTTATCTTTGTCTCAGATTTAAGGTTTACAAGACTGTCCGCATAAGTTTTAATCTTAATCTTATTCCTGTACATAGTTGTACGTCTTAGTTTCGTTCTGTAAATAATTTTCTTTATTAAATATAGTTAACTTCCTTTGATCTCATCAAAATGAAATAAATAAATAGAAAACACACAAACACACACACACACACACCCACACATTGTTTGAACCAAATAAGCAAAATGATACCGACGATAGGTGGCGCGCGGTAGTTGTAGATTGAAACGGGCGCCCTCGTCCTCAGTTTAGATACATGTATCTATTTAAATGAACAGCTTTCGAGCGCAAAAAAAAGGAAAGAAAAAAAAACAGCATCCCGCATATCGATAGATTTATATATAAATATATTATTCTTCATTGTTATTAGTTGTTAAACTCATTATATAGTGTACATAATTATTATACACACGTAAGTAAAAAAAAAAAAAAACAAATGAAACGAAATCTATAATATTAAATATAATATTTAATTAGGACGATAAAGACGTTTATTTCTATTTCATTTCTGTATTTTTATTTTTGTAATAAGCATTACCATATACATAAATATATATATACGTTTTTATTTGCCGAGAAATAAACACACACACACAGATAATCAATTTAATTTGAGTTGTTGGCTTTTCATTTTGTTATTGGCTTGGATTTTGTTTTTCGGTTTTTTTGTTGTTTTTGTTTTCAGTTTTGATTTTCCTCCACACTCTTGCGGAATATATACATACATATAAATATAAAATAAAAGACGACGACGACGACGACGACGAAGAAAGGAACCGTTATCCTTGCATTATTAACTTTAAATTCATTGAAGCAAACTAATTAAAATAGAAAATAGACGCGTAGGTTTAATGAAATAAAAATATTACACTGTAAGTATGTTGCAAAAAAAAAAAAATTCTTTTGTTTACAGATTGAAAAGGAAAAATAGATTTTGTTAGAAACTTCGTCCAAGAAAAATAAATAAACACCTATATATATATAGATATATACAGTAGGGTAGAGGAGAAAAGGTAAACATTAGCGTAACAGAAACACACTTGATGAATGTTTATTTTGTTAAGAATAAAGGTGCTAAATTAAATAACCACAGTTTAAGCACACACACACACACACATTGAAACACACACAAACAGAGAGCGATGCGTTTTTGTTTACGTATGATTTGGGGAGGTTTTCAAATTTACATACAATATATATATATAACAAACAAGAATACGTAAATTCAATTATAAGTCAAATCTATATATAGTATATGCGAAATCAAAATTTTATCATTACTCTAAAAAGTATAGTTGTAAATAAGGTAGAAAACTTCAATATCTCCTTCCATTACTTAAACCTCAAACATAAGTGAAACAGAAAAAAATAGAAAAAAAATAAAAAAACAAGTAACAAATCTCTTTTTATACTTCCAGTCTAATTTTAAATTGAAAACACACCTTTGATTTGTGTTTCTCACACTTTGTTGGAGCAAGCGAAACAGAAACAGAAACAGAAACAGTCGTTTCGTTTTGTTTCCGCTCGTTATATAGGCATTAAAGTTAAGTTACATAAATAAAACCGTGATATATTCATACAAAGAAAATATGTGTATATAAAAGAATAATAATAATTAAAACAACTCTATCCATATCAAGATGAACGTAGAATAAATATAGTTTTTCTTTTTTTTTGTTCTTTTTAGTAGTTTGTTTTCTTTTTTTGACAAAAAAGTGAAAGAGGAAACGTTTTTCGATTCAACCACCACCACCACCACCACCAGCAAACGAAGGGCAATTTTGACTTTTCAAAGAAAATAAAAATCAATTTTAAACAACAAAAAAATAGACAAAATGTAGCAAAACTATAATGAAAATAATAATAAAAAAAATAAAAAAAATAAAAAAAATAAAAAATAGATAATAGTAGAGAAGGTACTAAAAAAAAAACGTTTAATAGAAGGACGCGCAAGGAAAAGAAAAAAATACTTAAAAAATTTGATAACAAGTAAATAATTTTTATTCTATAAGTCGACGACAGAAAGAAGCCATTAAAAGACAATTTCCAAAAAAAAAAAACGAAAAATATTGCAACCCAAAACATTATAGTATATGAATAAGTGAAAACAAATAATCATTATTATTATTATTATTAAATTATTAAATATTCTTCTTTAAGAATTTCTTATTATTATAAAAAAAAAATAAAAAAAAAAAACTCTAAATAAATAATGTAATAATAACTGTATTGAAATACAAACATGGTTGTATTATTGTTGAAGATTGACAAAGGAGCGGCAGGAGGTCCACGACCGCTTTAGGCAGACCCCTGGACCCCTGTTGGCATCTTTGGGGTAAGTATAGTTGCATCTGAAGCGAAACTGAATCAAATCTTGGATCGTCCGCACTCTACCTCTTCCTTTTTACACCCTAAGGAACGAAAATGTTCCTCAATCGTCCCGTACGGGAGAAGGGCACAATTTGTATTGATTTCGAACTCGAAAATTATGCAGATGGCTGTAAAATGACGGAAGGTATTGTTGCGTTAGCTTTTTCTCAATCACCTGAACTCCACCTTCCTTAACGTCGCCCCGACTGCGGCTTTTTTCACCCAGAAATGGTGGCTATAGACAATTTATTAAATTTTCGCTCGCTTAGCTATCTACATGAAATCATTCAAACAAAACAGCCTGATTATTTACACGGTAAGCAGAACATCCCTCATTCAACAAGGTCTTCTGCTCTTATACTACCTCGATACAATTTTCTTATTACTGAGCGTCAATTCTTCGTCCATTTTATTCGCCTTTGGAACTCCCTGCCCATAAGTATGAGAAGTGTAAGGAGCACAAGAAGATTAAAATGTTTACTTTTCAACTATTTGGCAAATCATTGATAATTTCTATCTATTTATTAATTTTTTTTTTGTTTGCTTTCTCATTTTAAATTTCGATTTCTTTTTAATAAATAAATAATAATTAATAATGCTTAATAAATACATTAAATTAAAAATTCAAAAATTAATTTAAAGGCTTTCAAAATTTATAAGACTTTTGTCCTACTTTGTAAGCGATTTTGAATTGAATAAATAAATAAATATGAGAAGTAGGTAGCTCCCACCTGGATAAGCATGTGCTCGCCAAATGCCAGTGCCCTACAACGAGAGATTACTCTCCAGCTCTTGCCACTCTGCGCAAGGATAGATTAGAGACTAGGCTAGCTGTATCAGCAAATTCCTTACAGCCACAAAATGGATTTATTGAAAACCAACACGCAGCGCCTAAGGTAGGACTTTTAAGTACAAACTGAATTTTCAGTGCTAAGCAACAGGTTAGATCGCCCTAGATTGTAATCTTCGTGTCAAAAACTCTGTTTTCCCTTCCACTTTTATCTTCCCAAAAACAGATCTCCACCTGGAAGTGCAAACTCTATCGACTCTCACATTAATTCAATTGTGTAAAAGGGTGACTGCTTTGGCCCACTCAACGAGGCACTTATCCATACGCCAACACTTGAAACCTTGTTTCCCACGTTAATATTCAAAATTCTCCATACCCCAAAATGCTCTGCTCTGATATTCAGCAGTCATTTTATCGACTTCTGTTTATGTGTAATTAAAAACGGCCCAAAGATTAGGATATTTAGAAAAAGACGCAGATTTCGGGATCAGAAACCCACCCCCATTAAACCAAAAGACGACAATCAAACGGTAACGAACTTTTATTTGCATTCAAATGTCTCAAAATTCAACTCACCACAGTTTACACCTAGCACCATCTACCAGGAGTTGAGAACAAAAAAACCTTTCTTAGACGAGACCTTTATTTCTTCTGTTACTGTTTCGTTAACATTTGAACTGAACTGGTTTGCATCTTGGGTGGGACATACAGTTCAAACGCACCTAGTCCAAGAACCGCAAAGTGTTTGTGTGTACTTTTAACTGCGTTACCGACTGCACGCATAAAAGCTGCCTTTTCACAATCAGCTTGTCGAGTTTTGCAACCTGCACAACAGCCTCATCTACCGGTGACACATTTGACGATTTACGAGAAACACAATTACGATTTTGAAGATTTTAATTTTCTTTACCAACGATGTGATAAATACCTTTATTTACATTTGTTGCAAATTTTGATCATTTGATCATTTGACATTAGAAGACCTTCTTTTGACGTTCGCATTTAATTCTTCCAAGTTGGTCTTTGGCGAATATTCCTTGGACATTGGTCGACATGTCAACTTTATTGATAGGAGGCTGGCTACATGTTTGGCTTGGAACTGTACAGTGACATTTCAGTCATTCCATGACAGCTGTCATCGATGGTTAGGAGTTCCTTTTTTTTATAAACGAACATTTTTATCTCTACGGCTCTAGCAGTGGCATTTGGGTGCACAAAAAGCCGACGGTGTTTCTTCAATTTGGCCTTCAACACCCTGTTCCCATGTAGCATCATTCAAAAAAAAAAAAAAAAATACCCACACTAGGGATATACAGACGCACATCTCTAACTACTACACAACACAATCATTTTTCGTTTTATGATTCAACACTGTAAAAACCTACTACCGACAGATTTGTGGTGTTGCCTTCAAACTTTTTCCAGAAAAACACGAATCATTCTACCAGGCGTTTAGAATTTTTAGACCACGACTGCTGGCACTTGCAAGCCGAACGCTTCTTCCAATGACCCCAATCCAACGAAATTGGTCACACAATCAGGCAGAAGACAGGCAGGCACACAGCTTCCCAGGAAAATACCTAACTATCGGCTCTTCGGCTGCCTCTTCAGCGTGTTGTTGGTAACAAGATATCATCAACGCGTTCTTTAGGTAAAAATACAAGTCGCGGGCCTCGAGGCAGTCCAGGACAGAGATACTGAACGATTGCGTAATGGCTGGCTGTGTGCGTGGAACGCCGCCCATTTGGTAACTCCAAGAAAACACAAAACCAACCCCTGGATGCAGTCAACACCTTTCAGTGGTGTTTCTTCGTTTTTACCCGAAAATCGTGAGTCCTTTCTGCGGCTGGCTGTGATCCTGTTACGATTTGATAATCATTTGCATAAATATTTATAATCCTGGTGTGACCCGTAATAGTCCATCCTTATCCTCAATTTTTTTTCTGGCAATTTACATAAACAACAAACGCGTAGGTGTGCTTTCCTTTTTTGGGTAAAACGAAAGACATTGGTGGACCCAATGCCCAAAGGAGGGCGTGTTTCTAACTATGCAAGGTGCTTATCAAACAGCAATTTGTCAACAACAACAAAACGAAGGCAGTCGGTCTCAGTTCGGTCGTCAGTCACCACGACGTTCGGCGGCCGACAGAACGGCGTTGACAGCGGTCTGACATTCGAATTATTTGGTCGATAACAGGCGCACAGTGCGTTCAGCCAGTACAGCTATTGGAAGTATGCTGAAAGTATGCGACTATCTTTACACGTCGGATTGTTGGAATGTGCTCGCACCGGGGTGGCTGACTTTTGACGGTGATTACCTACATGCGGTTGTATTTTTTTTTTTTTTTTTTTTTTTTTTTTTTTTTTTCTGTCAATGTGAAGGAGATCCGTTTGCTTAAATTACTTGGCAGGTAGGTAGCTACATATTATGTAAACGAATGAAAGTAATCAGCAAATGTTGGTGTACTTTTTTCACAGAGGAGGAGGTATTTCGTTTGTTTGACACAACATTCGTGTCATTAGAAGGCGAATGCACATTCCGTTGCACACGTTTCTGCTTACACGTCGAGCAAATAAAATGTTGGCACTTGGTTCTGCGGGTGTGTGTTCGCCTTTTGAATAGGTATATGGCATAGTAGGTAGGTAGCAGTGGCGTGGCGTCCATATAACTCGATTCCTACCGAGTTACCTTTTGAAATCTCCACCAGGCAACACTATCTATCTACCAAAAACCGAATATACATGAAACACTACCAAATGAATGTGAATACTCACCAAATGGTACACACACAAAAGCACTCATATAAAAATCGTGTGTGTATCCATTTTCATACAACGTCGTCATCGTCTCGTGGCGACAAAGCGAAGGTAACCCAAAATAAGTCGGGTTATTAAAGTTCTCACTTTATAGTTCATTTTGAGAGAAAATTTGCTTGTTATCTCTTTTTTTCTTCCCTGAGTACTTTGTCTGACTCTGACACCTCTTTGTTCAACACCCATTGTAGAAAATAACCCGCTTTTCTTCGAGTTATTCGCGGTTCTCACAAAGTTCATTTTGACTGCTGAGTACTGAGTGAACATTTGTTTGAATCTCTTTTTTTCTTCCCAGAGCCAGAGCTTGTTACTGGTACTGGCCATGGCCACTGGGTTGTGTTTTGGGTATGTCGTATGTGTTTGTTTGGTTATGAAATGAACAAAATAACACGCTTTTCTTCGAGTTATTCGATTTATTCTACTTCTGCTTGTCTGATTGTGAGGATAATTACAGGTAGTATGTTGAGGTAGGTGTAAGTGTTTTGGTTTTCAAATTCAGTTGGCAGATTGCAGTGCATGACTTAAGTCAATTTAGTAATGTGAACCCAATTTGCAAATTTACAATGAATGATTTTTTTTCAAGGTACACAGGTGTAAGGTTTCTTATATTTATATGTGATTAATTTTGCTTCGACTTCCCATTTTAAAACATTCACGCCACGCCACTGGTAGGTAGCCACTTTAGCAGTCATTCGACCTTCCACATGAGTTGGTAGGTAGGTAGGATCAATCGGTTGACATGTCACAATGTTTTCTGGTTCGTTGTCAACAGCGCTATTGACTTGTGCTTGCTAAAGTTGAATAGGAAAAGGTTTCCTCAGACTTTTGTGTAATGGCCACAGTTTTAATAGGCCTTTTTTACCAAGCCCACTAATTCCATGGTTTACAACAACAGTTGGACCACGTATTATTGTGGAAATCAATGATCTCTAAGGATCACGTGGGCATAATAAAAAAGGCCTTATGCCGAACAAATCTTAAGAGTTGTACGAGTGCGTTCAGACCATTAGTTTCATAATTTTTAACAGGTCATAAGAAAAGTCGCCCGTCTTATATTTCTGCGCGCTTTAAAGTGGGCTTCGAACAAAAACAAGCCAATTTGCTGCATCGGTTATTGCTCATTCACAGCAGTTCCGACAGTTTTGACAGGAACAGGAGCCTCAGTGCTGTTTTTGGTATACATATGCTTCTGATGTGAGGAGAAGCGGTTGTACGTTGCTTGGGATCATCTGACACAAATTGATTGGAAAAACAAACAAAAAAATGACGCGCGGTTCTCAAAGATTGCTGAATGGCATTGGGCTTACGAATTTTGGTTAAAAAACGACGACGTGGGTGGGTAAAAAAACAACTGTTCAATATAAAATAAAGACGGGTCAACCAATGCCCCTGACCCCTGACCAAGTTCCTCCTCAATTCCCTTTCCATTGTAGATTCAACAACTATAACTACGATTGGACAAGCCAATACCGATCGAATGGTGATGAAGATTGCCGAAAACGTGTATTAAACGTGTCTCTTCAAAAAAATGTGGATTTGGAATATTTTGAAGGCAAATTAAGAGTCGACGCATTTGTAATTTTGAAAGTAATTAGAGCAACTCCAGGATGGTTTCTCTTAGAAAGACAGTGATTGGGTTCCGTCCGATATAGATTTTATGTGGACGGCGTTTGGAAACCAGCGGCTGCACTTTAACCAAAAAGTGTACGCGGATGCGAAAGCTTTAAGTAGTGAGGTTTGTGAATAAGAAATGAAAAAATGTACAAGGTCGTCCGAACAAATCTAAGGTAACCTGGCTACTCTCCGCTGGTTATGCAGCTACAACAAGCCGAGCTGCAAGTTTACAAAATTGAAGAAAACAAATTGAGATTCATATACCTAAATGTCCTGCGTTCTTCGACTCAAGTATTCTTTAAGATACCTATAGATCTCGCTAAGTGCTACACATATCAGTGAACTGGACGGCGATCACGACTTAGGGACCTACATCTGTAGAAGGCCTTAAAAAGTTATACTGACAGGAAAACTTAACTGCAAATATTCGAAAGTCGGCCGGCCGGAGAGGAGAAATCAAATAAGTAACCCAGAGACGGATGGTTGCTTTAGTAGAAAAACTTGAAATGTCAAATCTCCTATTCCGCATGTGCAATAGGTACAAATTCCACTCAAACCTTATACAACATGGTTTCGTGCCCAAATTGAGTGAGAACTTCTGCAAAAGAAACGCGCTGATTATCGTAATTGAAACCCCAACCGGCCTTCGTTAGCTCTGTGGCATATCATAAATGACCAACCAATGTTACGAAAAAGAAGCGGGAAACATAAAGTTGGACCTACCAATTTTATGAATTTTATGAAGGATTTAAGGCGGGTTTAAGGCCTCAGTTATAGCCGTACGTAAAATGCAAACGAAAAAGTTGGAACAGTGTGAAATTGATTTTCTTTTACCCTCAGGCAGTTATAGCAAAAAAAGCTGACAGAAAAATGTTTCCCTACGAAAACTTACAACAAACCAACCTTCATTGATTGGAATCAATCAGAAAAAAAAATCCTGACAGTTGGCACAGTGAAGAAATGATATATTTATTTCAGTGGAATGTTTTTTTTGTTTTTGTGGGGTTGCAGTTCTCCCATTAGGCAGTACCCTACCAAACTGTCAAAAAGGCATAAAGTGGCACACGGATGGTTCCAAAATGGACTCAGGGGTCGGAAAAAGCGTTTTTCAAGCAGAGCTTCATATCATTAAAGACTGCGCAAGCCTCATCATCAGGTATCAAAGGCGCAAACATCCCTATATATTCACGGATAGTCAATCAGCTATAAATGCCCTTAGCTCACCAATCATTGCCTTCAAATCAGTCTTACACTGCTTCAATACCCTCCAAACACTGTGCGCCCAGAAACAATACCAAAATATGGTGGGTTCCGGGCCACGAGGGAATTGTCGGAAACGAAAAAGCCGACGAATTAGCCAGAAGAGCTTCGGAAACACCTTTCGCAATCTCAAAATCAGTGGCAAACCTTGCTATAAAAATCTGGGAACACAAAAACTGTATTTCACATTGGGAGAGCATCGCAGGCGTAAAACAGACCAAGAAAGTTATTAAACCTTTCAAAAACAATGCCAAAAAGATTCTAAATCTGCGTAGATGTCAAAAATCTAGTTGGCTACCTAACAGGGCACCATGGTTTGCGATATCACATAAACAAAATACATTTAGCCGACTCTTCGAAGCGCCTTGAAGAAGCCGAAACAACTGAGCATATCTTCTGTGAGTGCCCAGCCCTTTTTGGTATTAGAAGGAAAGTCTTCTTCAGGGAAATAATAAGCCCAGAAGAAGTAAAGACATCGTCTGCTGAAAGCATCATTAGCCTAAACAAATTTGTCTGATCGTGCCTCTTATCGCAATGGCGAGTCAGAATTTAAAAACAAAAATATCCTTTTTTTGAAAATATTCAATTCGAAATGAAATGAATCAATTTGAAATGAAATATTCTCTGAAATAAAGTTCAATGAGAAATAAAGCTTGCCAAAAAACACTTGTTGTCAAAAATGTACTGAAAGTCATGTGTTTTTTCACGCACGCACAACACATACATAGGTTTTCCGATTTCAAACAAACTCCACAAAAACCCGATACAGACCAATACCAAAGATGTGTGAAAGTTTGGTTGAAATCGGTAAATGCGCTAAGGCGTCAATCGGCGACAAACGAACACAATTTTAAGGATCAATTTTCATATATATAGAGATAACCAACATTTTAAGACCAATAATGAGTTCAACCATCACGTTTTAGTGGTGAAAAAAAGCAAAAGAACGTTTTACATAAGCCTATAACTAGGGCCGAGGAACTATATGTACGAAAGATCTAAGACGATTTACTGTCTCACCTGAAGTTTCATGAGCACAAGTAAAAATGTTCCAGTATACAAATTGCACAAATGTTATTAAGAAGTCCATGTCGTCGGGATTCCACTGAAACCTTTCTTGACAGTTGAATATATGAGTAAAAAAGAGTTTAGTAGATTTATACAAAGAGAGTCTTTTTCAATTTTCTTTTGAAACCGATTTCAGTTCGAGAGAAGCATCAAAAAAGTCTGTCATACCATTCCATTGAAGTAGGTACCTAATATCCAGCTTAAGCCACTGCCCAACTCTACCACCACTTAAGATAAGATCAGGAAGAATTCATGGGCGCAAGTAGGTGGGTGCAGCCTTTCAGAGAAAGCATCTCAATTCAGCCGAATGTCAACTGTAAGTTTTAAATTCCATTCGTTCCAAAAATAGATCCCTCAGAGGAAATGATTGTCAAAACCCTTTTAGGACCCAGGCCTCAATACGTGTCCTTTTAAACTGTGACTACATTCGAGATTATGGCAGGTTCAAACACTATTTATCAGAAATTCTCCCTCCATTCCACCCTCAGCAACAACGTTAGGTCACCCCGCGACATTGCAGCAAACGAAATAACGTTAGCTAAACATAAACTCCGTTGGAAACCTGTTTAATTCAATAGCATATACATGACAGCAAATTAAATGAGGCAGTCAAAAACAACCATCGCCCACCCAAAACAAATTAGAACAAAATACCCCATCCACCTCTGCGCCTTTTCATCCTTCAATTACAAGCTAAATAGACCTACCCAAAAGGAATGAACGGGTCTACCTCCTGAAATGTAACACAACCACCACCGTTGCCAAAGAAATGGTATAGGCAAGCAAGAGCCGGCCGGCAGGCGGCAATCAGCTTACCAGCCCAGCCAGCCAGCCAAGAGAATTAATCCAAAAGTGGGGTGGTTATCATTACCACTGTGTCGCACAGTTGCAGCTAAAGCAAATAAGAGGTGTGATAGTCACACGGAAAACCTCCTCATCCGCTGATGCGCATACACACACTCTCACTGCAGCCGTGCCAAACGTTCAAGTGGATGGCAAACGAAATTCAATCCTCATGAGATACGTCTGCAAATGCTGGTCGCCTGGTGCAAATGATGAATTTGAGGCGTATCTAGGGCGTGGTGGATCCGACCTTGGTGCCGTCATCATCCACACAGTTTATGCCTGTCCGTTGCCAGTTGTTTGGTAGCTGCCCGCTGAACGCTGCTTGGCTGGATGAATTGCGAGGCTGAAGGCAGTTTTCGGGAAAGTTTTTGCGAAACACCCCGAGTCCTGCTGCCGACAGAGGTGGGGGGGGGGTGCAGACTTGAAAAGCCTATCAAAAGTGAACTTGTGGGTGGGCTCTTTGCTTTTAATATGGAGTGATGGTGGTGGTGGGTAGTAGAAATCGTTCTCGCTGTCATTAGAGACTAACAAAGGAACTGCGCCCTTGCGACATGAGAGAGAGCACCATCGCAATGCCTTCCCATTCGCCCGTAGAGGTTAGTCAAAGACCCACATGGACATGATCGCTGGTAGTACACCACACCCACCCGCTATAGCTACCTGCAGACACAGCCCCGGCCATGCGGAGCCGGCTGCAATTATCACAAATCAGGCAGGTAGTTTGGCTTCGCTACTAATTGCCAAATAACTCGATCCGCAAACCAGTCGCCGCCGCATCCCACTAGATGTCATCCAAAAGTGCCACATACACCTCGATTAACGCACATGATAAGTGCCGGTGCATCCCATCCATTCCAAAAGTCCATACATAACAAGTCGCCGCTGACAACAAAATCCGTGCGACAGTCTGGCCTGGCCTGGGCTGCATCGAGCATCATGTGTGGCTGTGGTGTGTTGTTTCAACAAATTCGTCGTCGTCGTACATCGTCGTCAGTCGTCTTCAAAGTGTATGCTTGGTATCGGGGACGCAGAGCCAGCAGCAGGCAACAATTCGAATTCCTAACCGAGTGCTTGGGATTTTTGAAATTACTCGCAGCAATTACGATGACGAAGACGAGCGCAATAACAGCGAACGCAGTGCGTCGGATAGAGACAGAGCACGTCCGCAGTCCGCAGAGCAAATTCATTCGTAAATCGTTACTTCCTCTGCCACTGCCGCACGGCGGTGGGCTGGCTTATCCGAAATCCAACACACACGCAAATGCAAAGTGCTATTGAACGCTCTGCTGTCGTTCTCTGCTGTTCGTTTCGCTCTAGTGGCAAGTTATTTCACTCGCACTTGTAGAAATCCGAAATTTTACCACCAGCTGGTTGACGTCGACACCTGCTGCTTTTCATATTCGCCTGATACAGACAACCGTTTTTCATACAAGGACATTGCCATGATTGTGGTGCTATTGCACTTTCAGGAAGGCACGCTCTTTCAGTCAGTCGGTCTCTTTCTTTCCGCAGTAATTTGCTGGCTCGTGGCGCCAGCTTTTTCAGGTTGCCTCTGTGTTCTCTCTCGACGCAGAGTGATGTGCCTGCTGAAAATGCAGGGCCCCTGATCAATGGCTAGCCAAAGGTAGGAACAAGAAAACGAAAGTGGTGTTTTCTCGCTAGCCCCGGCGACAGCGACACACCACACATGTTGGCAACAACACATACGGCCAGCTGTCGGTCGAGGGCTGATAGTCGAACTCGAAGCGATTGCTGTTTGCTCTTTCATGTGTGCGAATGTGAATGTGAATGCAGTGCAGCAGTGTTTTTGGTATATTATTTATGGAATCGCATGGAAGCAGTGTTACCATACGCGATTGTTTTTTCGGGAGTAGGTATTTCCTTTAAGAGTCTTAACGCTGAATCCTGAGAAATGTTTGTCAAATTATCGGATTGACACACTGACATTTGACACTGTCAGGGCTAACCTAACTTTCATGTCGTAGATGTCATGGGAATTATGCGATTCTTTCTATAACCTGCTAGGGACTATTCACAGAGCGAATTGCGAACTGCGAACGGGCGAATATTCGTAGATTCTGACATTTCATTCAGATGAAAAATTTGTTTAGTCGCAGGTACCCGCAAATCAGTTTCATTGTTGAAGGTTAAGTTTGAACGAATTTTTCATTTGATGGTTTGTGGATCGCGACTGTTCTATGTGGATTGTGAATAAAGTGTGACAGTTCGCGGCAAGAAAATTCAAACTAAAAATTGCTGAATTTAGCTATTTAAATCAATTGAGGCGCAGGTTTCTCTTTAATTAAATGTTATAATTATTAAATTATTGTAAATTTCGCAATTTCGTAGGTTTTTCTTTAATTAAATGTTAGAATTATCACATAATTGTAAATTTAGCTATTTAAATCAATTGAGACGCAGGTTTTACTGTAAATAAATGATACAATTATCAAATAATTGTAAATTTTGCTATTTAAATCAATTGAGACGCAGGATTTTCTTTAATTAAATGTTACAATTATTAAATAATTGTAAATTTTGCTATTTAAATCAATTGAGACGCAGGTTTTTCTTTAATCAAATGTTAGAATTATTAAATAATTGTAAATTTAACTATTTAAATTAATTGAGACGCAGGATTTTCTTTAATTAAATGTTACAATTATTAAATAATTGTAAATTTTGCTATTTAAATCAATTGAGACGTAGGTTTTTCTTTAACTAAATGTTAGAATTATTAAATAATTGTAAATTTAACTATTTAAATCAATTGAGACGCAGGTTTTTCTTTAATTAAATGTTCCAATTATAAAATAATTGTAAATTTAACTATTTAAATCAATTGAGACGCAGGATTTTCTTTAATTAAATGTTACAATTATTAAATAATTGTAAATTTTGCTATTTAAATCAATTGAGACGCAGGTTTTTCTTTAAATAAATGTTAGAATTATTAAATATAATGTTTAAGTTGTAAAACAAATAGCAATTTTCAATTCATAAATACAGGTAAATTGATTCGTTCGCAATTGGCCGATTCGCGATTCGCGCTCATGCGAATAGTTCGCTACAGATGAAGTTTCATAGTGAAAAAGTTATCTAGTCAGTCGCGTAAATGTCAAAATTACTGTTTATTGTTAGCTCTGAGCTTAAATTGTTGTAAGTTGTGGTCCAGAATGTATATACCTGCAAGGCGAGTTCCAAAGTTTGCTTGGACTGTCGCCAAAGGTAATAAAAAGTCGCGATTGTCAAAATTGTTAGTTTCATCGGAACATCTGTCATAGTTTAAGGTCATAGGCCGAATAAACAGTTGTAGATTTGAAGTTAGTGGAGAAATCCGAAGGGTTTTACTGTTCCGGGTATTTCAAACATAGGAAGTCATTAAGAACCGCTCCCAATTCGTCACCCTCAGAATAGCATTCAAGTTCACTTTGGTAGGCAGTCCGAATTACAACAAAACCTTACTGATCATAATCATTTCCAACCTCCGCCGTAAATATTTTACAGGCCACAATAGATAACTTTATACCCCGCTACGAAACTAGCAAAAAAAGATGCAAATAATATTCAAATCAACCCTGGCAACACTACCTAATCCAAATCCATACACGAACTGAACTCGCACTACACGAAAGGGAAACACAAGCGACACACGATATAGCATCCGTCCAATACGTTGTTGTTGTTGTTGTTGGTTGGGTTCAACGATGAACGAGCAATGAGGTCACTGCAGAGAATCCAGATAACAACAGCTGAGTGCTGTTCAGAGCGCATGTGCTTCAAAACAGTCGGCCCTTGTCAGCTGTATTGCAACTGTCCCACTCTGTCCTACGGCTTCCTGCATAGTTTTACCCCTTCTTTGGAATCCACACCAGTGGTTGGTAAATGGGTGTTGGCACGCATTGAAAAGGTGGCAGTGGCACTGGTGCAGGTGAAATCGCTTTCAAATCCAAACCAATACCACTGCCAACCCTTTCAATGGCCGTGCTGATGAATCTCTGAATACATAACCTTGATTGGGCGGCAGCAAGCAGCAAGTTCGTCGCAAAGTAGTTCGCTGTGAATATTGCTGGGCGCTTGGTGGTTTAGTGACTCCATGACGACTTTGGTCGTTGGCGTGGTGAGAAAAACAGTCAATGGACAGATGTTTGTTTGGTGGGTGCACTTTCTGATGTCTCAAACAAGGAGTGGAAATGAATAAAAAATTATTTATCAACTCCAAACAGACGTAATTTATTTCTATGCTTGCTCTGGAATGAAGGCAGAGCTCAGCGGAGAGCCATCGTCTTCGCCTGCGCGCCTAATAGTTTAGTGACTCACATGACGCGATGCTTTCGTAATTCATATTCTCGCAAACGACTCTTTTTTTTAAATGAGTCAAGTCACCAGTCCAACCACACAACTCTTGTGGGGGTGTGTGTGTGTTGCCGATTCTGACTATCAATCGAAGAGACTGACTAACTAAAAAGAGAGGCGCGATATTCAAAATGTCCCACTCTTCCCGCATTCGCGCGAACCAGTCGACCATGTACTAACCGGTTGGCGTTTGGCATTCGGTGTACCTGTGGAAACATTCGCTTGCTGCGCGTTTCTGATTTCCTGGTGTATCCGGGTGGATTTTACGCGCGAAACTTGAGTCTGAGAAACCCAATGTTGCCACAACTACTCGCGGTTACCAGAGGCCGCCGTTGTCTTTTCTTATTCTACCACCGGTCCACACCACTGGCGCTTTCTATTCACAGCAGCTGACTGGCTGTCATTCTACGAAACGCCGACCGGCCGGCGCGCGTACAGTCATTCGGATTGGGCAAGTCACTTCTGCTGTCATCTCTCACTTGAAAGGCAAGTTAAATAAACTAGGTGCTTGTGTGCGCTTGTAGCAGCGATAAATGGGGTTGAAAGTGAGAACGAATACGTGTACCGCTCTTAAGCAACAGTATTTCTGCTGTCCCATCCACTTGAGTCTGGTGAAAACTACGTTTTGTAACACGCCTTCTCTGCGCGAGTGAAGCGTCCGTCATTAAGTAAGTGTGGTTACACAGAACGACGACTTTTGCACCATCTAGGAACCTGCCCTAGACAATGCACTAGGTAACCAGGATAAACAGCAGGCGACTGCGACCGAACATCAGCTGAAGGCAACGCCTCTCTTTGTGTACGAGTCGAAAAAGCAACAGCAACAAGGGAGGCGGCGATAATTTAATTCAATTTTATGTACCTACTCTCTCTCTCTCTCTCTCTCTCTCTCTCTCTCTCTCTCTTGAACTGGCTTTGTCGTTTTCGTTTGTCATTTGTCGTCGTCGCTGTGGTTGCTGGAATTGCGGATGGAATGTGCACCCAAACACCAACTGAATTTGTTGGGCTCCTGGTGCAGCATCATTCACTGAAGTTCGTCACGCCAGTCCCTGTTCTGCTGCTGCCTTCGAGAAACCCGATAACCCAACCAACCAACCACATGTGGCTTTCCCACGGCTACATCGCGCATCCAGCGCTTTCGCCGCTCATTACACAAATCTCCAAGTTTAATGACGGCGTCAAACATAATAATGAACGGTCGGCGGCAACATTGTATAAACCTGTCAATCGGTTATTGCATGTATGTTTGTTTGGTTAGGTACTTTATTGTTTAAATAACATTTTATGGCAACGGGAAATATGGTTGTTGTACAATAAATGCTCTACTTTCGCCAGGCGCGCATAATTCTTGACAGCACCAGTTTCTCGTTTTATTCGAAATTGTGGCGCGTACGTTAAACACACAAAACTCGGGCAGCGAAAGGCAACAAAAAATTAAAAGAACACGAAAAGAATACGGAATGAAGTGAAAGAGGACCGACACGGGCAGGTACGTACAGACAGAGCAGAGGCGAAGTCGGACAAGCACGAAGGAACAGCAGCAATTTGATGACGTAACGTCAATTACATGCGCTGTTCGGTGTATTGCCCGTTCTATTGAATGATATTGAAATATTGACACACATTGCGATGCGATCACCGAAAGATGGCCACACAATGCAGTGTTTTATCATTATAGCAGATTTACAGTAGGTATAGGCAGTTGCAAGTCAGTTCACGACAGGCAACCAGGTTTTTTTTTATGTAATTTAATTGATTTGTTTTTGGAAATGATTTAACACCTATTTGCTGTCAAAGCAGTAGGCTATGAGAACAAACGATTTGACGAGAATGTACATCTTAGTCGGAAGCTGCTGCAAGCTGTCAAGCATTAGACTTTTGGGAAAGTCAGTCTATTTGATGTATTTCAAAGGCTAAGAAGATTACATGGGCTTAAGCTAGTGTCAAATTTGGACGGACATTCAGTGACATTTAGGCATATGCGTCAAGTGAGTAACTTATCTAATTATGTGGACGACATAAATGAATCAAATGTGGGCAAACGTTTGCTTAAGCCAGAGTACAGCAGCTAAATTCTACTATGGTTGTCACTTTACTCTGTGAAGTTAGTGTTCTTTCAACTCTAAGCTACAACTATAATTTTTTTTATAGAAGAAAATTCAATAGACTAAGGCTCTCAATAATAATTCTGACAGTTAGCTACTATAACTGTCAAAATATTTTAATGAAGCAGCAAACCTGATAATGTAGCACAACTTCCCCAATAACAGCTTGCACTTGTTCAGAACCAGTGAATACAAGTGTAATGCTTTCCTTTAACACATCACTTATGTCGGCTTATGCTAGTGTCAAAAATAAATGCAAATCCCCCTGAACAAACATTTGGATTAACCCCCTGCAACTTTTTCTAAACCTATGCTGACTTTAACCACCATTTTTGTAGAGAAATTCAACAAGCACTTGCCCGGCTTGTATTTCATGTTATGGAACTGGAAAGCGCATCTCAATCTGACAATCACGAACTGTCAAACATTTGAAGACCCTGTGGTAGAAATGTGACCAAACGTTTCTGAAAGAAATCTAAAACAGCATTGCTGACAATTGGTGACTATTCAAGTCTTATTCGCATCGCCAAAGAGGTCCTGATTTTCAGCCGGTGCCAGCCGCCTTAGTTAAGACACGTTTCGCCTTCACTGACCTCGACAGTAAACACCTCATCAAAAGTGAGACCCACCCGCCTAATGTCTGAGCGGTGCCTTTCCCGTGCGCTGCACATCTGATATGATAGCGTTCTCGCACACATCTGTGAAATTCCAAAAGGGATCTCTCTTCCTCAGCACAAAACAATTTGTATCCCTTTTGCGCTATCATCGGGGAAAATTATCACACTTTCGAAAGGATGGGGGCAAGTTCTCGCCAAAGTGCTTCTCGCTTGAGGCTGGTCCCAGAGTGTTCGTTTCAATTTCAGTGGGGAATCTCTTTCAATAGTATAACAACAATAAAGCCACTTGACATGGTTATGACAAGTGGCCCTCGAGTTTGCGCTAGCCAAAGCGATATAATGCCCACTAAGGCGTAGTGCTGCACTATGCTGGAATGAATGCGGAATCGATGAGTCCTTATCGAGTTAATCTTATGACGAACGACGACTAGCGAAAGACTTGTGTATTTGTCAAGCAAGTCCATTTATATGTCAAGGTATGCATCCGCATTTGAATAGTCATTTAACAAAAAAAAAAAAAAACCATAGAAGGACTTATCCGATGTCGCGGTAATGGTCCTCCAGTGGGCAGCAGTTGTGGCCTCCAAGGACGCTCAATTGGCATTCGGCAAGGAATCACATTCCCGCTCATCGCCCAAACATGTTTCGTCCTTTCTTTTTCTGTTGGCTGAAATTGCGCTGATGTAGCAATGATTTAGCACAATGACTGTGCACAACCGCACCAAAGATTGTATCCTTGTTATGTAAGACAAACGAGATAAGATTCTTATGGCGAAAATAACTCTGGAGAACAACATAATAGCCTGAGCATGTATCTGTGTGCGGTGAGAGCTTCGATGGACTATTCCTTCGAATTTGTCCGGTTTTGAGGCCTGTTTTTTGGCAGCCCAAATATTTCGTTTACAGGGCGATACACAGCAGACAATGTATGTTGTTGCCTGCACCACTAACCAGCATGAAATGAAACAATGCCGGGAGCAATAATCGGAGTCCTGCCTGCGGAATGTGCCCACATTTTTGCCGTTCATATAAATATGTTTTTATTAATATACGCTCTGCAGAAGGCCGTCTTGTACGGAAGGATCTCCGATGTGAGTGGCAAGTACAAAAGAATGTGTTATTGATTTTCCTTATTGTGATATAAGTGGTGGGCTGTAGTCGGCATGTTGTAGGGGATGTTTTAAGTGTATCTGGGGGGGGGTTGGGTGGACTTCTTTCGAACAACTTTGTTGACTTTGTTGGACAGCGCCGCGTCTATTTAAGCAGATGTGGAATGAGTGAAAAGTTTTTTTATGTTGGGTATAGATTTTCTGTTTCGCTTTAGTTGTTCGGTTTGTAAAGTTGCTTGGTGTGGTTCCAAATATAATGTTGAGACCAATTGCCAATTTGTTAAGGCACAAAAGACGAATTAGTCGTCCAAAGTGTGCGAGTGACATACTGCCAATATCGTGTTTCTATATACATCCTCATGTCATGGTCGAATGGAACCAACGGAAGAGACTTTGACTTTGAATTGGTCAGATTTTGTGCCACAGGTGTTGACACATTGAGGTTGGTCCCTATTCTCACCGAGCTTGACGGCGGTTTAGCTTTTTCTTGAAGATATATGCTGACAATTCAGTTACGCACAATAAGGATTGAGCTAAACGGGAAATAGAGCAAGGAATAGGACACCACCAAGCCAGTTATTTATAGGCAATTATTTGCAAAAGAGTTTTTGAAGTTACCAACAAGCTGTAAGGTTCGGGTAGGTCATAGTTCAAGCCTTCCTCGGAAGTCGTTTTTCTCTATTCAGTCTAATTCAGTGCTAACCTTCCCCAAACCTATTTTCTGCATTGCTATCCCATTCTTTACCATACCGATGAAGCGACACGGCAAACTCGGTGTTCCTACAACTACTTGAGTTAGAGCGCATAGCAGCAAAAACTATGGCCCAGTCTCCGACCTGGAATAGAAGATGTGAATATGGTTCGACCTGTGAAAGACTTCGCAAATATCACTGGCTTCGCTTAACCTGTGTAGGAAAACAAATATTGACAGTTTGAAGTGCGCATAATATGCGGAAAGAGTTTAGCAACACAAAACACACCTGTAGGCTTTAAAAGACGATGCATGAAGAAGGTCCCCAAGGCAATACAAAACACACCTGAAGGCTTTAAAAGACGATGCATGATGAAGGTCCCTAAGTCAATACAAACACGCCTGAAGGCTGAAAAAGGCGATGCATGAAGAAGGCCTGGCAGAGTCCCTAAATCAATGTCGCGATTCGGCAGAGTTCTGGAAGATTACGCGGAAATTCATCATTACGGCTTCACTTCGCGTCCCATCTGGGTCCAATAAAGGATGAAGAGATATGGAACAAGGCCGGACACTACTCATAACGAGTTAGATGCCGAAATAGAATCGCTTTAGGAGCCACTAAAAGATGGCAAAGGTGGGGGGTCAAACCGTACACGAATGGAATTTTTTTTAAAACAATTCTCTGATCTTTAAGGAAAAACTAGCAACCGCTCTGTATATGATTTTTAAATTTGGAACTCCCCCGGATAAACCTTTTACGATCCACTCATATGGGCTATCTACCTATCTAAGAAAGGGGATCCAGAAGATCGTGACAACTATAGAGGGATTTCGTTCCTGAATCCCACTCTTAAAATATATACGTCTCTGCTTTTCAAAAGACTGAACACTTGGGGGCAATCTAATCGTAAGCTGAGTGAATTGCAGTCAGGTTTTAGAAAGGAAGTCTAGCACGAGTTCGGCCGTATGCATTTTTTGTAGGTTTTAAAGCGGCCTTTGATACAATGGATAGAAACGCCCTACAAGCTCTACAACCTATAGGTGTATGAACCAAATTTTTCAAAGCTGTAGCAGCAAACGACGGCAAATATTTACAATGGTTGCATAGTTTCGGGATCTTTCGAGATTAACCGCGGTCGACGGCAAGGTTGGAACCTCAGCCCCCTACTTTTTGCCCTCTTCCTCGACGGTTCAATCAAAACAAAGCTGATAATGGTATGCGGATGATATAGTTACTCTCGCAAATTCCCCTCACTCGCTGCAGTTAATGATTATCAAGCTATCTAATAATAAAAGTTGGCGCAACAGGTCCGTAGGGACCCAAGGCCTAGCTTCCCACAACCATTCGTTTTGTGTGAGTTTCATTTTTGGAACGAATGGAAGGGATCTACAATTTTATGCCGATTCCAAACGGCTAATTGAGAAGCTCTAAAGACAGATTATACTCTCGGATGTTTGTCAGACGTTCGCGAGGTGGCGCAGTGGAAAAAAACCCTAAGTTGGAATTTGGGTTTATGCGGGATTCGAACCTGGGACCCCTCGCTTGGTAGTCCAACACACTAACCACTAAGCCACTGCTATCTGAGAACTGTAAATTGTGGGGTCTTGAGGTCAATACGTCCAAATCTAAAATAATGGTTTTTTAAATGTTCTTGGGAATAGAATATTTACGACATCCAATATTTTAAAACCTTTTAACTCTTTTTTTCACAGGCTTCTAAATATTTAGCCTTCAGTATTTTACACCTTTTTCTTTTTTAGATGGGGGTGTTCTCTCTGCCCTTTAATTTATCCCAAACGGGTCGTTGCTTAACAATAAATGGTCCCCCCGCCCCAGAATCCATGGAACCGACCTCCGAAGAGAGTGGATTTATTCATTGCATATCCATATTTCATTTTAACTTTTGTGAAAAGTTTAAACTGTTGGATGCACAGCCGCTCCTAACATGGAGAACAGACGCTGACCAGGGAGCCGCCCAATATGGGTCATACGCTTCTGGGTTTAAATGACTAGGGTCCGCGGGGTCGTTACGCCCGTTACCTCTCTCCCCCTCCAAAGAAGGGAAGAGAAGTACCCTTGCGGCTTCCTAGCTTTCGTTGCCCCTCGATAGCGACCTTGTGAACGAAGTAACTATAATTCAGCGTGATAGGACTACCCAAAGACAAGGACAACTTGAACTTTCTGGTGAACTATAGCTAGCTAAGTGGTTGGTCCAGGAGAACCATCCCATAGAATGTAAAAAAAGGTGCAAGACTTTGCAAAACTAATTCTTCGTAAAGGCTACGCTTTTAAGTCAGAAATCAGAAATCATCAGGATGTAAGTAACACCCCTGCCAAAGCTTGTCGTCAAACAGTCCGTATAAGAAAGTATAGCTGATGATGCCACTGCTGGTCTTGTGCGGGGCTGGGATGATCGAATCTGGGGTCGAATAGCGTCGTCCGTGAACGAGCATTACGTGATTTCGTTTTTGTTTCACATGTAAATTCAACTTAATTCCGCGAACGTATAGCTCGTTCACTGAAGTGGCGATTCGACCCCTGATTCATAGTGGTTTAAGTAAGAAAATACGTCCTGAAGTTGCGCCGGAGAGATGTGCAATCGGGTCCAAGCGACTCAAAGAAATTCGCATTTCGGTAAATCAAAGCAACCAGCGGCTGGCCTTAAGGAATGAACCCGGGAACAAGAGAGCCGAAATAAATGTTTTGAAGCAGAATCTCCTTCACATCGATAACCTAAGCTACCAGTTCTCCTGCTAAATCCACCTATTCCAGGTGTTCCCATTCCAACTAATTTTCAGAGCACAAAACTGATTGAAACCCTCGTCACCGTTGATGACTAGTAGGACTTTTCTCTAAATTTAAATGTAAAACGATCCGCATTCGTATATAGAACTGACTAAAACCCTGCCCCTGATCACGCTTCCTATATCCGAACCACACGGCCAAGGCATATAAAATTCCCCCCCATCCCAATGCTAACAATGTTACATCCTATTTAGTTTGTGTATGCGCTGAACAAACAAGTACCCACCCATAAATACCGTTGAGTCTGCTTAAAAATTAATTTCATAACACTGATATTGTAAATTCGTTACAAGAGCAACAAAAAGAAAAAAAAAAAAGAAAAAAGAAAAAAGAAAAACCTCTCGAAATGACTTAAATGCGGATAAATGGGATTTAGACCCCACCGCCGCCGCCACTACCAGGACAAAATATCCACAGTCTGGGTATGAGAGCCAACACTTTTCATTCTTTAGATTCCAGCGAGAATATGCGCACTGTATGCGGTGTTCCAATTTTAGTCCTTGCCTTATACAATTGCAGATGGGTTTCCAGCTAGTCGATGGAAAAATAATTTCACTGCAGCAGTTCCACAAAAGCTCTTTGGAAACGATGGGAAGCCTTTTTCGCCCGAGCACTCTATTACCCCTTACTTTTATGATGATATCCTACAAGAAAAGTTCACCGAATGCCGGTACTGAAAATTCATGATGATGACATAATGTCGATTGAGTAATGGATATGATGAAACCAAATAAATGCAGGAAACCCTCGTCACAAGTGTATAATTTGACACGAATGTACTACTTGAACTGTTTTGTTGATGAATTACCGCATTAATTGTGCACACAGGTGTCCTGTATTGTGCGCACACACTTACACACATTATTTTAAGAAAAGAAACGCTTTTCTCAGGTGTAGAACATTTTAAAATGCAATTAGAACAGCTCTAGCTAGGAGGACTTTATTTGCATGTGCGAGTTATTGAAAGGTACGCCAAAAGAGGTACTTATCAATGAATCTTATTAACTTGTCATAAACCCATTTCCCTAGGGATAATCCCGACGATTTATGAGCTCTTGAGGGTGGTCCCACACGAATTGGTCCGAATTCGTGATTTAAAAAAAAATTAGTTCCACGGGGCTATTTTTAACGTTAAAATTTAACGATAAGGACAAATTATTCCCCCGACATACTAACACTGGGCAAGAGTACGATAACTTGGGCGTCAAAAAGATAACGGATTTTTGTAGAGGGGTAAAATACAAACATTTCTGACCGTTTAGGTAGAAGGACCAATTTTTTAAGGCAAAATTACTTAAAATGAAGGAAGGAACATTAAAAATGAATGGCAAAACTTACAACAAAGAGTTATAGAATTTTTTAAAAGCAAAACTACTTAAAATGACGGAAAGAATAGTAAAAATCATCGGCAACACTAACAACAAAGAGTTATAGCAATTTTTAAAAATAAAATCACTTAAAACGAAAGGACAAATATTTAAATTAACAGCAAGGAATTATAGAGTAGAATATTTTTTTTTTTTTTTTTGTTTTGTTTGGGTTCGCTGGAAGGAAAAATCATCGAAAGACATTGCAGAGCAAGTACGCGAGGGATGCTTCTGCAATAGTGAGGGACTCGAACACCTCTAAAAAACCTCCCGGGAGGGACTGACTGTCGTCATCCGGAATGGGATTGCACCTAGTCGTTCGACCAATCGGCAATTTATTTCCAAATTGTATGAACAATTCAGAAGAAGAATCCGCCGTTTGTCGGATTTTGAAACTTTAAATTAAAAAAAGTTGAGTTGCTTGAATTGAGCAATTTTTGAAAACAAAAGAAATTAAAATGAAAGAAAAATTATTTAAAACAACAGCAGCACTCACAACAGTTATAGAATTTTTAAAATTCTTTTTTTTTATTTTACTTAAAATAATTTATAAATAAAATAAAATAAATTAATAAAATAAATAAGATAAATAAAATAAATAAAATAAATAAAATAAATAAAATAAATAAAATAAATAAAATAAATAAAATATATAATATAAATAAGATAAATAAAATATATAATATAAATAAAATACATAAAATAAACTAAATAAAATAAATAAATAAATAAAATAAATAAAAAATATAAAATAAATACAATAAATACAATAAATAAAATAAATTAAATAAAATATATAATATAAATAAATATATATAAGTAAATACATAAAATAAGTAAAATAGTTATTGCAATTTTTAAAAATAAAATAAATTAAAAAGAAAGAACAAATATTAAAAACGACAGCAACGCTCACAACAAAGAGTTATAGAATAGAATATTAAAAACCAATGGCAACACTTACAACAAAGAGTTATAGCAATTTTTAATAATAAAATTAATTAAAAAGAAAGAACAAATATAAAAAACAACAGCAACGCTCACAACAAAGAGTAATCGATTTTTTTAAAAAGCAAATTACTTAAAATGAAGGAAAGAATATTTAAAAACAAACGGTAACACTTACAAATAAGAGTTCGAAGCAGTCTCGAAAGCCTAAAATTTAATTTTATCTATATAATGTATGAATTCAAACCGTCTACAAATTTTGTTTCATATTTTTTGCCTCCCAAGTTATTGTACTCGTGCCCAGTCTTAGTATGTCGTGGATATTTTTTTTTAATTCTTCTTAATATGTTGACCCCGGAAAAACTTCCCCATGAGAAAAAGGATACAAAATGGTAGGTACCTAAGTGAAACAACTTTCAACAAATATGTAGTAGACAGTTTGAAAAAGCTGCTTTACTTCGAAGTAACTCCGACTGAAGGGGGTGACCAAAAAAAATCGACATTCCCGATCGAGGTGACATGTCGGGAATTGATTGTACATTTTTTTTTTTTTTGTTGGTCATTAAATTGTTAAAATGTCAATTGTGCATCGTTTCAATTGAACATGCTCACCATTTTGCTTAATTAATTAAAATTAGTTTTAACTTTTGCTACAAATGGACTTTGAGTATAATGTAAAAGATATTTTCTATGTCAATAAATGAAGATGAAATTTTGTTAAAGGAATTTCGAACATGGACATGTAGCTACATATATTTATTTTTTCAAGGGCAATGGATGTCTTTCTCAAAAATAAAGGATACGGTAGAGGTCCAGGGAAATAATTTCACGGGCGATTTCCCACTCAAGGTGAGCCATAAAATAAAAATAAATAAAATATAAAATAAATACAAATAATTTCACGGGCGATTTCCCACTTAAGGTCAGCCAGCAATCTTGTGAAATTATTACCCATCTACAATTTGCGACAATTTTGATTCTAACTGGAAAGCATAAACAGAATCGAGTTATTTATAAGGATTTTAGTATAATTTAAATAATTATTAATAACAACTTTGCATGCACCCAACCTCGAACCTCCCTCCCTCCCCACGAAATTATACACAAACAACCACAATAATGTAAATTTCCCATCACTGAGACAGAACCCTTGAGAACTAGAAACGAGCAGAAAGGAGAGAAACCTTTCCACAATTGATTGAAGACAAATTTGTTAAAGCGACATCAAAATGGTGTTTTTTAAAAAATGGATATTCGAAATTGGAAATAGTTGCTACTTTCCAAGGCATACAGCTACAGCACTGACCCAAAGCCCTGAGCTCGAGCAGTACTGTCTTATAAACGAGCAGATAGAGAGGAAAAAATTGTAAAACTAATGCAAGACAAAATTCATAAAGGGACATAAAAATGGTGTTTTCAAAAGTGAGTAAACGTTCGAAATTCGAAATATAAGCTAAAGGGCTGTTAAAAACGATTAGGCATATATACCCCGACAAATTAACTTAAAGCAAATCATATTTAATGTTATTACCACCCGAAGGCTGCGGTATACCAACATCTACCAATTTATTTCGGGTCACAAAAAAAAATAAATAAAATTAAATCTTTGGTCAAAAAAGTTGTTTTATATATGAAACGTGTTGTTGCGCAAAATTTTCGACTATTGTGTAAAAAAAAATGCAACAGAACGCTAATCAACATAATTAAATAGTCCAATTGAATGGCAAAAAAATGAACTGCAACGTAAACGTCAGAATAAAGACAATGACAGAACTGACAAAAAAAAAAAAAAACAATTGCAATCTTTTTCAGCTCCAATTGGAACCAGCGATACCACTTTACTTCAATTGAAGTAGATTAACTTCGATTTTGGAAAAATAATTAAAATCTGCTCCCTACTTCGCACTAATGTTTAATTATTTATATCTACTGCACTCTAGAAATCCCTAATTAAATTGGCTTCAATTTTAATAAGAAAAAACTTAAAGCTACCTCAAAAAAACAAAAAAAAAAAATATTTAAATAATATTTTACACTCTTTCAGGTAAGCCCAGATTTACATTTCAAAAGAATTAACTAAGAATTTAAATTTGTTGATTTAAACACCAAATTTATTAAAATTTTCTGACGTTTATTATAATTTAAATTTTAATTTTCTGTCAACGTTTGGTTTGTTTTTGATGTCTGTCTGTCTGTTCGTCTGTTAGTAAAATGAAAGACTTATCATAAGCGCTATGAAAAATTTGATTTTGAAATCTATTTCAACTGTCTTGAATCTACTTGTTTTTTTTTTGTTTGAAGTGGTAACACTGATTGGAACTAGTTTCTCCAATTTCTATCAAACGAAAAATATTGAAACATTTAAACTAGGTGCCTTATTGCAAGTGCAAGGAAATGGGAAAGATGTTGAGAAATTTCGAAAATAAAATATAGAGTTTGACATAAGTTCTAATTGAATGGGAAATAATTTGGGAGCCTGTATGACAGCGGTCTAGTTTTGGAAATGACATGATTAATATAGTAAAAATATGTATTTAATGACTCGTAAAATACCTCACCCTGTTGTCGTGTACATGAAAAGAAAAAGAAACAGAATACATTAGTAAGACATAGATGTAGACAAATAAATTTAAATATAAACTTATTTAGAATGCACAACTCAAACTTTAGTTCTCGCTGTCGCATGTAATTAATGGTAACTATCCAAGTGCTTACTCACTGGCGCAGTATTTTAAACTTTTTCAAAGGCGGCAATCGACTCGAAAGCGAGGCACTTTCACGCAGGACTTTTTCACATTCTATGTAGGATGTGGCCGCCTCCCAACGAAGAATAGAACACACACAATGGGCAGCACACAAATCCCATGGAAAATTATGATTATTACCTACCCAACCCACAGCACTCGTATCTACAGTGCAACTGAAATTCTGTGTGGATAATAATGGTTTTAGCTTCTTTTTTTTGTGCCGGCCAAACCCCCTTCGCCATTTGAGCAAAGTGAAAAGTTGAAAGGTTGCAAAGGACTCTACGAATGCGACCAAAACAAGCACAAGACTGAGTGTCTCCTTCCTCACTCCACGACCGATTTGCCATTGCATGCGCTTAAACTGCCGACTGTTTGTTGGAAACAGCGATTGCGACCGGCAATCTCTGCCCGCCTCCCGCCACCCCGACGAGACAGACTGCCGGCAGGCATAGTTCCAGAACAGCATGTTTATTCGCAGGAAGAAAAAAAGCGATTCTGATTGGGGATGTCGCCAGGAGGATTCCAAAGTTTGACTCCTTCATTGCTTTAAATGCGAGCCCCGCAGTCGTTTGTGCGACCCAGTTCTCATTGGATTTTCGGACCACTTTTTGTGTGCTTCTTCTTTTAATTGACTCTGTATGGCTTGAGAGGGTAATGCCACCTTATTACACGTCACAGAGAAGAGGCTTTCTATCGATGTGCGGTATTACTCTGCGTGGGGGCGCAGTTATGCAGTCAGAGATTTCAGGTGGAATCGCCGGCAAAAAAAACAGCGGAGATATGTAATTCAAGGAGATTTTCCCTTTGGCTTGCTCTGGATGACATGACCCTCTACTTCGACTCCCAAGTGTGAGCTGGCGCATAATGATATCAACATATGCAGGAGGAAGCGACAGCGACTTTAAAGACTTGATGCTTTGACGATCTTCGGTGCCCATCGATATCCTTGCTGACTAATAAAATTCGACACAGTTCAAACAGGGAAATTAAAAAGGAGGAAGGGACAGTTTCTACACAGAATTGTCAGCATCTCTAAAACAACGCTATTCCAAGGACATGGGCCCATCGACTTATCCCGGGGTGAAAAAAAAAAGTTTCTTACGAACCTAGGCAACAATGAAAGTTATTTTAAATGTCCATGAATGACTCGACTGCATGGGTATCTATATAAAATTGCCAGGGATTGCTTGGGATGACCCTTTAAAAAAAGTTTCTCAATCAAGGGGAACTTTGTAACTTTATTACTTCTCTTTGCATTTTGCTTCGATGCTCTAGTAAAATGTCGGCTAAAGCTTCCAGCTATCCCACCTTAAATATATAAGGGACAGTAGGTACCTAGGCAATAATAATTTCGAACTACATTGACATCGCGAACTGCGGACAGCTCCCTTAAGCTGACAGACTTCAACCGCTTTTATCTGATTTCATACATTTCACAAATTATTTTATTAAACTCTCTAATGGTACGTTTCCACCGGACACTGGTCCCGAGATTAAGTACAACAGGTTTAAAACTAGTTTTGAAGTGTTTTCATGGAAAACGACATTCTTCTCTGTGCCTCACTACATTCCAGCAGCGTTGCCAAGTCAGTGACTTCAGCGTTTATTTTAGTGCACAAAATTTCATTTTAGTGCCTACAAAGTTGCCAGCTTAAAAAATATTTTAGTGCTTTTTTAACGCTGCCGCTGCACGCCGCCTTTTTTAGCCCACTTTGATGACGGCATATGCCACAGGGGCAATTTAAAAAATAAATTAAATGTATGTAAATGCCATTTTTAATTTATTTAATTTTATTTCACTGTATGCCATATGAATGACTTGGAATTGTTTTTTTCCTTTTTTTTTAAGTACTTTGAAGCTGTTTTTAAAAAAAAATTACAGTTTGGTGTCCAAGAGTTCTGAATTGAAGCTGACAATTTTGAAAACAGTGCTCAAACGCCAGAATGACTTGGCAACGCTGCATTCGAAAGAGAAAGAGAGAGAGAGAGAGAAAGAGAGAGAGAGAGAAAGAGAGAGAGGGAGAGAGAGAGAGAGAATGACGTCTCACATTTTTTTCATTCCTGTTAAACGCAGCTCTGTTTGTTTTACATTTTTGAGAGTGTGTTCACTAACCGGACTCTACTTGCTTGGTTTTCGAGATTAGTTTTCAATCTCATATTTATGAGAGTAAAATTTGTATAGATTTATGGAAGATCAAGGAAATCCTAATCTCGTAGTTAATCTCCGGTGGAAACGTAGCATAAGACGGACAACTTCCTGTACGTACGTGGAATTAAAAATTTCAAATATTTTTGATCAGCCAAAGCGTCTGAGTCGGATATGCAATAATTAAATCAAAACCTGCCAGTGGAATCGATAGCTCATTGCTACAGAGATCGACCGCGGTGTAGTTATTGAAAACAACCCCAACCCCACCACTCAAGCTCCGCTCGCACTCTGTTACACAATACCCAAGAAACCCACGAACCCACGAACAATTCAATTCCACTTCGAATGCATTATGCCTGCTGCGGAAGAGCTCTAGATTTGCCAAACACATTGAAAGTTATTGTCGCACCTGCATAGCGCCGCTTGTCGCCATGGCAGCCAACCACTTCCCACCCACCGCCCCCCGGTTCACAACAAATCCACATCCATCCATTCTTCCATAATCATGATGTACACAATATAAATTTATTTTATGAGCAACCAGATTGTATAGTCCCACCTGCATCGTACACCTTAGCCTCACGTATAGTGCCTCAAAATGTGAGCATATATTTATCCGTTTTCTTCCCCCGCTCTGCGCGCCCCGGCACCCTTTTTGCCTTATTCCTTTTGCTGCACTTTTATTCTTCACAACCATGCTCAAAGGGGGGAGGGGGAAAAAAAGAAAACGTCCTTTCAATAGGCCTCAGTGTACCTGCGAGGCAATGGCTCTTGCACAATTATTAGAATCCACTATTTGCCTTCGTTCCAGAGGCGCATATACAGAGAAAAAAAACCACAAAAACATAAATATAAATAAATAAATAAAATAGGAAGGAGCATTAAATTAAATCAACCCCACAGCATGCAATGTGTGGAGAAATGGAATATACAGAAAAAGGACAAAAAAGGAAAAGTAGCTGCCAAAGAAATGCTGCTTAAAATTGAGGCCATTTCATATCATATCCTGGGTGTGTGTGCCGGCATATAATGTATACGACTGCCGCAGGAGAGCCGAGGGAGCAGAGGCTGCTGCATGCACAACAACTGGAAAGAAATCTTGGCACAGGGCCCTACTCCATTAGAAGCATATAAACGCAGGCGAAATGGCGAACAATTTATACCGCATGCAGATGCACTGTGGTGCTGGGCTTCACTCGAACCGCAGGGCAACGGATTCCGATTTTTGACGACAGCCCAATCACATGCCTGATGGAGATTGCGAGATAAACTAAGTGGATCATCACGTATGTCAAATGTATGACACTTGATATCTCCGGAAGAGGCTTCATCATCAGGATAAGCTGCTCATTGCCAAATGAATGCCTAAACGAATGTGTATACTATTACCAAGGCGAATCCACGGAGTGGATGATCTTTTAAGGAAAGCCACAACTGTTACAGCTCTTTTGTGCGACGTTAATGGTGTTTGGCACTAGACCCTATTGTATTGTGGATTCGCCACTCAAACTTGAAAAGTACGAGCGCTCACGTAAGTGCCTTTAAATGTTTGTGTCCAAATCCGATGTGAATCCGGCTGTTTGGCAAAACCCTAACACTTAAAAATAGTTCATAAATAAAATTGGAGAAAAGTAACTAATCGATTGTTTCGTTGTTTCGGCGAGTGGCGCCGTGTCGCTTGCTTTTTGCAAAATGTAGCAATAGACACCTCAGATCTATCGCTGACTGGGAACATGTCGCAGGGTAACATTTCTACGTCGTACATGTTCACATGTGATTTAAGTACATAAACAGGATGTCATTATATGGGACAGCAGTACCCTTACTGCAGTCATTCACGAACTCCATCGCCATCGCCATCGCCCTCTACAGCTCAATGGGGGCTGCGAACAAATCGATAAGTGTGGTATGTCGTGTGGCTTTCATTACGTATGCCACAACAAAAACGTGAAAAAGGCACCTCTTTCAAAGGATATACATTTGTGTGTGCGGACGTCACTCACCATCAGCTAACGCCGTCGATGGGTCCGCCAGACAACTAGGCGGTGTGACGTACCGAACACACTAGCCTGTGACTCGACTGAGCCAGCCAAGGGACAACTCCCTTCATTGACATGTTGTTGCGGTGTACTGTGTGTATGCAGGGCTTTGTCGTTTTTCCCTTTTTTACAGTTATTGTGTTATATATGTATCTCCTGCTTTTGGTTTAGTTTTCTTTATCCCTCTCCCTGCCATTTTCCATTTACCAAAGTCCCTTGTTGGTATACAAATTCGTTCTGGCGAGGCGAACGCGCAAGGTTCAGCCTAAAGTGACGATCAGATTACATCACCTGTGTCACATCCGGCTGAAAGACATTTTCCCCATGGCGAAAATATGTAAAACTTTCTTTTTTAAAGTCGCCAAAAAGAGAGCCATAACTTATGTTCACTTTAAATGCCACCTTTATAGTGTAGGGCCCACGCCCAACCCTGACAGAGTTTATTATTGCGACGAAGAACAAGTTACTCCTGTTTCTGCGCCCATCCAATCCATGTTGCGAAAAGCCAACCAGGTACGAGTAATAATTCAATTAGAGGGTAGGTAGTGTGTTCAACTATTTATAGACGAACGTGTTTTAGCCATTCAATTAATTAGTTTGTTAAGTAAACAAAAATCCAAAAGACAGAGACTTCCAGTTCTTTGGGACATAAGCCTCAAATATTTACAAAGGTATCTAACCCTCTCATTAGATAATTATGGCCCAGACGGGGAAAGCTCTTTGCGTTGTGGGACTTTGCAGTGCTTAGACCCTTTGGGTGGTTGCTAATTCATATCATTGTGCCGTAAAACTCGTGCAGAATACGGGCTACATTTAAATAAAAAGGTCCCCTCTGGTCATTAATAACATCGTTTTCATTGTACCTACGTTTCTGCGTGGTGTTACTTTTGCACAGCCCGCTGAGGTGGGTATTTAATACGATTGGGGAAAGTGGAGCGGCAACCATTTATCAAAAGTTGGCATAGGACTTTGTTTGCTCTATGTCTATGGGATATTATCTCTATAAGTTAACTCACTGCAAGGATATACAAATTCAAGAAAGGCTTTTCCTTCTTAAGATGTTGATAGGCAAGAAGCAAGAACAGGGCACAAACTACCCAAAACACAGGTTTAAATTTACTTTTAAATACATTCAGTTAATTTGAGAAAAAGTAACGAGTAGCAAGTGTTTTGTTTTTCATATCTGACGAAGTAGGCATTTTTTTTTTTTTTTTATTAAATATCTTTATTTATTTAATTTGAGAAGTAACGAGTAGCAAGTGTTTCTGTTTTATATCTGGCAAAGTCGAATTTGGTAGTCTAAATTCGAACACGTGGTAAGTATTGTCTTAATTTGTGTTTAAACGTCAGAAAACTCTCTTACTGAACTGTGAAAAATGTGCCAGCAAAAGTGTCAGGGGATATTTTATGAGGTATCCATACCGCCATTCAGCTCTGCGAAATTGAAGCCATAAATGTTAGAAAATTAACGCGTGACTGTATCTATACATGCACGCTACACGCATACATAAATTTGTACAAAGTAGTGAACTTATTCAAATTTATAGCCATGATTAGCGAGTTTGCAGAGTATTATCTCAGCAACTCGTTGAAATGTCAGTAAATTCAGTAACACTTAGCCGTCATACAGTAAGTAATCTCGAATTCAAATAGCCCGTGAGTAGTGAATTTATAAAATTGACGAAGATGTGGAGACTCGTTCAAACTTATGTATCCACGTTGAAATTGAAAGAAGAAATATAGCCAAAGTAACGAGTGTAAAATTTGCTTCCATTTTATTAGATTTCATAACAGCGGATATTTTGTTAGTTATTTCACTAGTACAAATTAAATACGTAAGCACAACGCAGACAGTAAAAATTAAAAAAAAAAAATTTAAATAACTAGTAGAAAGGAAAAGTAACGAGTAATGCAGCTCGATAAATATAAATGAAAAATATGTAAAGCGAATTTAAACTTTAAACAACTGAGTGGTAAGTAAGTATTCATAAAAAAACTACATTTTAAATAACTAGTAGGAGCGAAAAGTAACGAGTAGTGCATCTCGATAAATCTAAATGAAAAATAGGCAAAGCGAATTTAAACTATAAACAACTGAGTGGTAAGTTAGTATTCATAAAAAAACAAAATTTTAAATAACTAGTAGAAAGGAAAAGTAACGAGTAGTGATTCTCGATAAATCTAAATGAAAAATAGGCAAAGCGAATTTAAACTATGTATGTGTGGTAAGTATGTGGTAAGTAAGTATTCATAAAAAAAAAAAAATTTAAATAACTAGTAGAAAGGAAAAGTAACGAGTAATGCAGCTCGATAAATCTTAATGAAAAATAGGCAAAGCGAATTTAAACTTTAAACAACTGCGTGGTAAGTAAGTATTCATAAAAAAACAAAATTTTAAATAACTAGTAGAAAGGAGAAGTAACGAGTAATGCAGCTCGATAAATCTAAATGAAAAATAGGTAAATCGAATGTACACTATATAAACAACTGAGTGGTAAGTTAGTATTCATTAGAAAACAAAATTTGAAATGACTAGTAGAAAGGAAAAGTAACGAGTAATGCAGCTCGACAAATCTAAATGAAAAATAGGCAAAGCGAATTTAAACTATAAACAACTGAGTGGTAAGTTAGTATTCACAAAAAAAACTAAATTTTAAATAACTAGTAGGAGGGAAAAGTAACGAGTAATGCAGCTCAATAAATATAAATACAAAAAGGTAAAGCGAGGGTAAACTACATAAACAACTGAGTGGTCAGTTAACAGTCATAAGAAATCAATGGATCCCAGAAAAAACTGCGTTTAAGTAACGAACCTCAGTACCTCCCTGGTGAAAGGAAAAAATCATTTATTTCGAACGTGATTCGATTCGACTTTCTTTCTATTGGATACGTCTCAACGCATAATAAGTATGCCAGAAGTTATCTAGACGTTTCCGATTGCAAACTTACAACTAAAATTGTCAAAATAAGGCAAATACGAGAACCGCACGAACCTCCTTCTCCCACCCACACTGGTCAACTTTTGAGCAGAAATTATGGCTCGTTATACAGTTGTCGCTTATTGTTGGGGGAAAATATAATTTTACAACTAAGAACTAAGAGAAACATCTGATCGAACACCCTCAATTTAATTCATGTAGGTAAAGAAAAAATTAAAAATCCACTTCACTATGTCTATCCGTGGAACGCAAATTCGCATGTCACGTTAAGTGAATTAATTTCATTTTATTAGATTGGCACAGCCTTCCTCTGCAATTTTACCACCAGTGGAATGGATCCTCGAACCATGTGTTCGCAAAATCTACACCCCCCCGTTGACTAGTAACGAAAAAGCTCCCGTTTTGGCACGCGCATGTGCTCACAGAACCCCCACCACCATATATCCTTTTGCAGGGCGAAATCCCAACCTACAAACTCTGTCTTCCACCTCATCTCAGCTGTCATTTTCCATACAATGTTAGGGGAAAAGAGACCCGCCGGCCGCACACCCGACCGCAGTGGAAACCATATACCAACCCTCCAACTGTGGACGCATGCCAAACGTTTTCGTCGTGATTTTAGACTCTCGACGATTCGAAGAGAAAATCCTCATCAACTGCACCTAGTACCAACCAAACTGCTACCTATTTAAGAAGCAAAGTAAGAAGCCGGTTGACGCAACTCCAGTTTTTTTGTGTGAAAACATATATATATATAGAAAGAAATTTCCAAGAGAAAATTCTACACTTTTCCTCAACTATAAAGAACACAAAAAATGTGAAATCTGAAATTAAACTTTAAAATTGCGTGTGCACCAAAATCCGTCTAAAGTTTATTTCGGTTTCAAAGTGGATAACTAAGATTACAACTATTTATCATCGTCCCACTCTCCCGCAAGCAAAAAGAAAAAAAATTAAATACCCATTGCTTTTTCCGATTAAAATTATAATTAAAATTAATTAATAAACCTTTTTCAAACTCTACTTAAGTGCTTAATTAAGACTGCTGATTTTCAGTGTTGATTCACAAATAATCTACACAGCCAGTTAAATATAGATATATTTATTCAAAAGCTTAATAGAAAAAAAATCGCTTCTTCGCTTAAAAGTCCATTTATTCAGCTAGTTCGTAAGGATATATAAAAAGTTTAAAAATACAAAATAAATTCAGTGAAAATAATCCACTCTACATATTGTGGGCGAAAGTTTGCAAGAATTTTAGCTTTTTCTGTCGTCCATTAAGCATATTACGGTGGTGCAAAAATAGGTGAGCATTCACGGCTGAAAATGTATATATGTAGAATTTTCTTGTAGTTTTCTTTTTAGATGTACGAGTGTCGAGTGTCGAGTATATGCCCTAGTGAGAGGAGTTAAAAAATCGAACAGTGCACCCCACTTTTTAAATTAAACATCCATCTGCCTTCACACGCACAAGCACAAGCACATTCCTTGCGTTCCAGCCCCTGGTGCTGCGAGGGTAGTTGTGTATGTGCAACAACAACTAGGGCCCACTGTACCGTGGGGAAGTTCACACTAGGCGGCCAGCTGTTTTCACTTGAAAATCAATATTGAATCAGATGGTTCGGCCACGGTTCCTCATGAACTTTCCAAGTGCACATGTGATGTCTTAATTTCTGTTGTTGTTGTTGTTGTTCTCCTTCTCTCTATCAGTCTCTCTCTCTCTCTCTCTCGCTCTCTTTCCCTGTGTAGTCTCGTTTGACGACTTGAAGCCTTATCCGGGAGGGAGTGCGCTTGTGCGGTGTTATGGGTGCTTTTCTGCCGGTTCTAAAACGATGTATCCATCACCTTTCTAAGTACGAACTTAAAATATTTACAGGCTAATCAATATGGCGACCGATATTACGATTACTGGCAGTACCTACACCTATGGGACGGCCGTGCACAAGATGCGGTGGAAACGAAATGAAAACCCCAGCTGTGCAGACCGGAAATTTAAACAGGACCGTGCCACGAGTTTGACTCAAAAGCTCTGAGTTGAGACGAAGTTCCAGCTGCCAAATGGCCGTAAATCATTTTCGACTGCAATTCCACTTCCACTCAAACAGTATAGAGGCGGCAGGCAGTCCACTCGATTTTTCTTGGGACCCTTCCAAAAATCAGCGACATCGTCTGTGTACAAAAAGGGCCGGTTCCCCGAATGCAATCATCAGTTCAGCCGCAACTAACATCGCGAGCTTGTGTAGTTCGAAAAAGACCGTCTCCGGAGTAAGAAGTGTTTCTTAGTGTAAATAAAAATCAATTTTCAAGCCCTCCGTGTTAATCACCAAGAATGCCTGGCACGGCTCCAACTTACAACCCCGATTGAATGTCAGACTTCTGACCACAGTAACGGGACTGTTAATAGGCTGCACTTTCCACAACACACTGGAAGTGGAAGACCTCTTCGGAAAACTTCCATCAGCCCCTCTGTGGGCTTCCAAGCAAAACCACCCCCTTCCAGTGGATAGTGGATAGTGGATAGTGGATATCCTCTTCGAAGTCACTGCATCGATGCATAGCCATCGCCAGTCTTTGTTGAGCTTTCGCTTCGACCAGAAGTAACCAAAAACCAGTCCAGTTCAGTTCGGAGCAACCAACCGCGACGGTATTGTACCACCAGCCAACCGTTATTAATAACCACTTGGCTTGTTCAAGCTTCAGGAACACAACCGAGCCGGGGCGCCACACATTGCACCACCTCGTGACAAATAAATCAATAGCACAAAAAAGAAATACCCCCTACGTACTATATACACACGCAGATACTAACTACCTACCACTAACCCTTACCGCAGACACAAGACACGACGACTATCCCCGAAAAGGATTTTTTTGGTTTTTTTTTTTGTTTTTTGTTCCTACTTCTTCGGATTTCCTTCCATTACGCAGTGTTTTCGAGCTAGAAGAGCAGAAAGTCACAGTTCAGTTTTGTACTTGGACGGGTGCGGTTCTTCTTCCTCCTTCTCACTAGGGGCACATACACAGATACACTCCCGTAGGATAACAATTTGTGTGGCTCTATTTAAAAACAAAAAAAAAAAAAACTAAAAAAACAAGTGAAACGGGTGAAGCGAATATCGAAAAATCTCTCCAATCTCTCTATTGCTATTGCCAATAATAAAATTGTCGTCGTTACCGCTGCCGATGAGGTTGGATTTATTTTTGGAAGACGCATGCAGTTCACCCAAACCGTCGCTTCAGCTGGAACACGCTACCGAGGGATAGTGCCACGAAAATAAATTCAAATACCTTCTGCAGTGTTCTTGAGCGTTTGGTTTGGTGAACGTGAACTTTGGAATTTCTCTCTTGCCCTGCTAATTGGATACAAAAAGCCATCGCAGTATTGCTACAAAATTGAACCCTTTTGAGTCCCTTTTTCTTTTTTAATATTCATTGTGATTTTTGCCTCTTTTGTGATTCTTCCTTCGAGGGTGTTACAGATACTTTCAAGCGTGTCGCAACACTTCCTCGTTCGCTCGTCGAGGCATTGTCCTCATCGATCGATTTATTTGTGCCAGCCCAACTCCCAAAACATGAGTCACTCATCCAGACAGAGATACGAGTATGTACTTTATTGCTGGAAAATGGTGCGGCGACACATTAACACGAAATTTTCCCTATTCGCTTCGTCCCTTTGCGGTATTTTATATTGTACGATTTCAAATTTATTTTTACTCCTCAGAGTTCAGACTTCAGAGTGAATAACAAGAAAAAACAAACCAACCAGCAGCAGCAATAAAACAAAAAGAAAAAAAAACAAAAAAAAAAAACTATCAGTGCGAAAGCCTGCTTACTGCAAGCCAGCCAGCAGCGCAAAAGTGATTTAGACTATCAGTGCATAAAAAAAAGTGTAAAACAAAAAGTACTCTTGTTGTACTCAGATTGACAAGCAAAACTCAAAGGCAAGTGGATAACACATAAATTAATTAAGCAACTGCAATCGATATAGATTTTTTTCGAACCGATTGTCATAAATAGAAAAGGAAAGGGAATAATCTGTGATGGGGGATCAAGCGACTGTTGGTCCCAACGCTGGAGCAGCGGCCTCGACTGCCGCTGACCAGAATCGAAACGGGATAGGAGCGGTTGCTGCGGGAGATCCTGCGGCACTGGCTGGCAGTAATGGTGCCACAAATGGTGGCAGCAAGGGAAATGACAACGGCGGTGGCGACGGTGCAACTGAAGCAGGTATTGGCGGAGGACGTGCAGAGAACGGCGGCGGTCATCCGGTTCCGGATAATTTAAATATTATCGCCAATGGAATGACTCAAGCTAACGGCGGCGCCGGCAGAGGTGGTACTAATGGTGATAATGGGGAAGGTGATAATCTAGCTGGCGACGTCGGCACCACCGACGAGGAAGGTGGTCGTGCCCCGATTGATACTGCTTGCTCCGATGGAGGACCGTCAAGTTTGGTTGGTATGGTTGGACCCCCGAGTCCATTGACTGGCTGTTACTTATTGATTATAATGGGCGAGCCGCATTCGGACGAACATAAGGATCACATTCTGCAGAAACTTCTCAAGGGTGAGTTTTGTTATCTTCACGCATGCAGCATTTATGCTGATGCGACTCACATAAGCTCTCATGTGGTTTTGTCGCATCAGCAAACCTGCTCCACCAATGCCATTCATTTTTATTATTTGAAAATCATTTACGTTCGCAAGCAATTAATTACAACTCGATCTAGACGACCGTGGCCAGTTGATTGGTTTTGCCATCCCAATCGCTGTCAGAGTGCATCCCTAATGCCCTCCCGCACCGCAACTGAACGAGAAACGAAATCATTTTTGAGTACAGAATTTGCAATCGAGGGCGAGTGCAGTTGAGGAATGTAATAATTAAATTCTGGCTGTAATTGAACTAATACGGATCCCTGCTGAGGGAATTCTTAAAACGGATGGTCGATGAAATGTTCGAATTTAATCATGTTAACGAGATTGAACTCATTTCAAAATTTGTTTTAAAATCAAAAATGAGTAGAATGAGCAGTTTTTATACTGTCCACTAAAAGGCATAGACGTTTCTCACTTCTCGTTCTCAGAGGAGAGCAATGAACAAAGATCGAATATGTCAGGCTCTGTAAAACACTTTTGAGCACCAGCTGTCAGATGACTGCAAAAATGCACCACGGAACAGAACAGAATCTACTTCGACGGCTAGAGTTTTTGCGCACCTAATTCACTCTTTGACAATATGCTTTAATTTTCTTAACTAGCAATTACATTTAACTGTCAAAATATTCTGTGTTCAGATTTTTGCTGATGGTTTTGCTTATCTGTCAAAATATGTTCAGATTTTAACTCAAACTGCTCAGTGAATTTATTTTAAGCTGAAGCTCTGAACGAGTAAGAAAACGCAAATTCAAAATTTTGAGGCAAAAAAGAAAGCGAAACGTCTTTCTTGACAGTTCAGAAGACATGGGAACGTTCGGATTTGCAGTTTATCTAAGTCTGAAGCATTTAATGGTCTAGATTGATTCGGTGATAAATTTTTAGTTGGTTAGATGTCAAATTCGAAAGAGAATATCCTATCTAAATGTCTACTTATTGGACATTTCTCTTTACCGAAGTTTCTGTCAAAATATTCTGTGTTCAGATTTTTGCTTATGGTTAATCTGTCAAAATATGTTCAGATTTTAACTCAAACTGCTCAGTGAATTAATTTATTTAGCTCTGAACGAGTAAGAAAACGCAAATTCAAAATTTTGAGGCAGAAAAGAAAGCGAAACGTCTTTCTTGACAGTTCAGAAGACATGGGAACGTTCGGATTTGCAGTTTATCTAAGTCTGAAGCATTTAATGGTCTAGATTGATTCGGTGATAAATTTTTAGTTGGTTAGATGTCAAATTCGAAAGAGAATATCCTATCTAAATGTCTACTTATTGGACATTTCTCTTTACCGAAGTTTCTGTCAAAATATTCTGTGTTCAGATTTTTGCTTATGGTTAATCTGTCAAAATATGTTCAGATTTTAACTCAAACTGCTCAGTGAATTAATTTATTTAGCTCTGAACGAGTAAGAAAACGCAAATTCAAAATTTTGAGGCAGAAAAGAAAGCGAAACGTCTTTCTTGACAGTTCAGAAGACATGGGAACGTTCGGATTTGCAGTTTATCTAAGTCTGAAGCATTTAATGGTCTAGATTGATCCGATGATAAATTTTTAGTTGGTTAGATGTCAAATTCGAAAGAGAATATCCTATCTAAATGTCTACTTATTGGACATTTCTCTTTACTGAAGTTTCTGTCAAAATATTCTGTGTTCAGATTTTTGCTCATTGTTATCTGTCAAAATATGTTCAGATTTCAACTCAAACTGCTCAGTGAATTAATTTATTTAGCTCTGAACGAGTAAGAAAACGCAAATTCAAAATTGTGAGGCAAAAATGAAAGCGAAACGTCTATCTTGACAGTTCAGAAGACATGGGAACGTTCGGATTTGCAGTTTATCCAAGTCTGATGCATTTAATGCTCCGGTGATCAATTTTTAGTTGGTTAGATGTCAAATTCAAAAGAGAATATCCTGTCTGAATGTCTACTAATTTGACATTTCTCTTTACCGAAGTTTCTCAGCTAAATAAATGAAGGAAGCCAACTGCGCTAAAGAGTTCTATTTGGCAATGTTTCAGTAATGAATCCATAAAAACAGCTTCAATATCGTTGATTTTTTTTAGGAAAGTGTGACAAGCAAAAACATACAAGTGACAAGTGAAGAATCTAGTTAGCCTACGCGTTGGAAGAAATTCAAAGGTCCAAACAGATTGACAGAGAAGCCCTGCTCAATTCTGAAGTCTTTTCTTTATTTTAATAATTCTAACTATTGCCCGTTTGTGGCAGTCCTTGGGAAGCTCCACAAAAACTGTCTTCTGGCTAACATATCATATGTGGTTATGGATTATAGAGATCAATGCCCCTTTCCAATAGGATTAACTTTGACCCAAAGCGCTCCTTAATTTTGCAAAAATATGTTGGTACCCCGAAGTACATTGAAAATAAATACAGGAAGGAGTTTTTATGGTAGAACAATGGACCAGAAGTTGGATTTTCCGTTTCAATTATTTCTGGGTGTTTACTGGGATCGATTGTTAAATAATTGCGCTATATAAAGCCCGCAATTTTATATTCAAATAATTTATAAGGACGTGAGACGAAAATAAGTTGAAGACAGATCTGACACGTATTGGGTCTTCTTTAACAATTGCGATCTTCCCAAGGAGCGTTTCTTAACCATTTCATCTGTAACTTGAAAGACTGCGCGGAACGCCCCTTCACTAAAATTTTTCCGCACAGTACATTTTAGACATACACCCAACTCCGAGTACGATATGGAATAGTAACTAATAACTTGCTTTTAACAAGTTTGAAAATACACCCCTCCGAAAAGAAATAATCCTTCATTGTGTCTGTTCTTTTAGAAGAACACATTAAATGAAATGAAAACTCGTCAAGAATTTCCCAACAGAAATTGTCAGGGGCCGCACCCTCATTTAGGCAAGAAACGTTCTTACTCACCACTTTCCCCCTTATAAATCTCTTTTCAGTTTGGATTAGCTTCTGGGCGGGGTTATTTATAGCGCAAATCAATCAGAGGCGAGCTGCATAAAAAGAAATTTGTTTTTAAATCTGATACGCTATTTCTGAAAAGTCGTCACTGAAATTGTATTGCATTACATAAGTCTGCGGTGGACTGGGCCTCCAAGTGCCTCCGTCCTGTTGTAGACGTGTCTTAGACTTCTTTTAGACTTCTTTTAGACTTGTCTTGGCCTTCTCTTAGACTGGTCTTAGGCAACTGATTTGTTGTCGCTGTAAGGCTCATGGAGTTCGCTGTTAAACCTTTTCTCAATCATGCCACTGTCAACGGGACTGAAAGTTGCATTTTATCTTCTCACCCGTACTCAAAATATAATAAAACCCGGCCGGAGATTGTTTCCGTGCTGTTTTTACAGGTTTGGTTTTCGAATTGGCAGCACTTTTCTCTAGCGACAATCGATTTGACAGCTGTTTTTTAATTTTTGTTTGTAATTCCATTGTAAGTAGACGTTTTCTAAAGCTTTATAAAACAGACTCACGATGCACGGCCTCCACGGTAGAAAAACTCAGGTCTGTACCTTTTGCATGAAGTAAATTGAGAGAGACCCTTACCACCTCCGAGAAGCCATATACCGTCGGTATATTTTTCCAATAGTTTTGGCAGCTCTCCTAAACCCCAAACAGGGCCTTGGTCAGTCGCGTAAATCTGCATAAATTCAAGCCTCCTTTGTTTGCATAATCCAAATAGACAAGACATTGCAAATACACACAACCAAATAAGCCTTCCTAACCGTTTCGATTATGCGTCAACTTTGATAGTTTATCCAACTCATGTTTAAACACAGTGCGAATAATTATGCAAAACTATCAAATAGGGCTTCGGTGGGCTCACCGCAAACATTCCAATCATGTGCTCGTACCCAAACGAACTTACCGACGTTGCTAGGCGAAAAGTTTGCATACTATCAATCAGTCAGAGCTGCATAATCGGAAAGATGGTTCAAATATTTACTCCACGAAAAGTTCCATCTTATTCCGGGTTCGCGATTTTCGAATGCTCTTTCGCGACTGATTGGAAATTACGTAATTGGACAAACAAAAGGAAATGGAATGCTCAAAAGTTTGCAAGGCACTATACATCGAATGTTCTTCTTCTGGTAGTTTTACGTTATTTGCACAGGCAGTTCAAATAATAAGGAGCGAAATTAATTTTCGGCATGATGGAGTTGGATGGATTGAAATTTGTGGCGACTGTCTCAATAATAGCAGTAAAATAATTCGGCTCACTACAAAATAGGGTCATCCTTTTGCTCACTTCTGTTCTTAAAGCCTTTGCTTATATAAATTAAATCGGACCAAGGAGTGGCAATGCAAAATATAAGAAAGCAATGCAATATATAAGAAAGCACAAGCCAAAGTCGAAGTCACCAAATCCTTTTAATAATGACCGGGGACAGTGGTCTAACTCAACTTAATTGAGCCTCTGAAACACACATAAATTAGCTTCAAATGCCACAGATAAATTACTCCAATAAAAGCCATTTCTAATTTTGTGCGCCTATATACCTAGCCGTAAAAACGCAATTAATTGAATAAGCTACCAAACTGTCAATACACAGGCGTGTATTTTCATCAGCTGTCGCAACTGCGTGCGTGTAAAATATAAACGTCCATAAATGTGTCCCTCCCCGTAAAATAATTAGAATAAGATGAATGCGATTCATGTTGGCTTTGTATTCTCAGCTGAATATTTACTCTTTCCCATAGTGGGGATTAGTGGGTAGATTATATTAATTGACATGGCGAAATGATTTCACATCCGCAATGAGTGGGAAATACTGTTTCCACGAGAGAGAACAAGTGGAAGTGTATAATAAGGAATAATCTGGCATTTGTATAAGGAAAACATGCGTTCAGGAGTAATAGTCACAATAGTACTATTGCAACTGTCATTTTGACACTATGTTATGACAAACTGTCAGAGTCAGACTCGACAAGTTTGTCTTTTTTTTTTTTTCAAATATCCGATAAGATGCTTTCAGGAGCAATAGTCACAATAGTAACATTGCAATTGTCATTTTGACACTATGTCATGACAAACTGTCAGAGTCAGACTCGACAATTCGACAAGTTTGCCTTTTTTTTTTTTAAATATCCGATAAGGTGCTTTCATGAGCAATAGTCTCAAAAGTACTATTTAACTGTCATTTTGACACTATGTCATGACAAACTGTCAGTCAGACCCGACAATTCGACTAGTTTGTCTTTTGTTTTTCAAATATCCGATAAGATGCTTTCATGAGCAAAAGTCACAATAGTACTATTGCAACTGTCATTTGGACACTATGTCATGACAAACTGTCAGAATCAGACTCGACATTTCGACAAGTTTGTCTATTTTTTTTTTTTTTTTTTTCAAATATCCGATAAGATGCTTTCATGAGCAAAAGTCACAATATTACTATTGCAACTGTCATTTTGACACTATGTCATGACAAACTGTCAGTCAGACTTAACAATTCGACAAGTTCAACAACAGTTTTGATATGTGAACGCACCCATTACTATTTGGAAATAACCTGTCCGATAACTAGCAAGAGCGATCCAAAAATAAATACCCTTCGGCTGAAAAGTCCTCGACAGGTTTAATAATTAACGGCCACTTAACAACTTGAAAATTAGCAATTACAACACTGCATCAAAACGTCAAAGTTGTCTCTTCCTAATATATATTCCTAACCTAAGTCTTTGTGGAGACAAAATGTCTGGCCCTAAATATAAACCCAGTCAATCATCAACAACATTAATTGCTAAGTGACTTTTAGCTTGAAAAGGGTGAGCGGAGATGATTTTCAACACATAAATCACTAGTTAATGGAATGTTCCATAAAACTGTCATTTTGACAGTCTTTAGCGAGCTTATTTGAGTGATCACTGGCGAATTGGTTACTGTCAGTCACACTCACTGAATTGAACCTCAAATGGACTACAAATGACGTAGGAAAATTGATAATAAAATTAAAAGGGAAAACAAAATGCCGGACAAAAATTGCGATTAAAAAAGATGGCAATTTGCGCTCGACTGATTGTCATTTTTGACTAAAGTCAGATCGTAGCGTTTTCTGTTTTCACGCAGTTCAAACTATAAATTGTCGTTTGCAATTCCCCATAAATATCCACAAAAACAATCAACCGAACGGCGGTCGCTGGAGTGAGCGCAGCCTAGTAATGAAACTGAGGCCGAAACTGACCTCGCCAACATAAAGTCCGGTCCGTGTGAACAGTACTGCATCAGTCCACTTAAACGTGATGCCTCGTTTTATGGGCGCTGCCCCATTTCCAGCTGGCTCAATACCTACTCAACATAATGCAGCAGCAATTGAGCCAACAACTTTAGTACAACTTGACTTGTGTGCAGCGCATCCTTTCGGTCAAGTTTTTCATTATGTTCGCAACTATTTTTAGCCACAGTCTATTGAGTGAATAATAAATTTCAGTCAAAACTGCTGCATTGCAGATAATTTAAGGCAGCACACACGGCACGGCTTGCCCACTTGCACACACGATAAAGTATAAGAAAGGGGGTGGCCGGGTTCTTGTTTTGTAGAACCCATTCGGTTGTCAGTCTCCTGGATTCGTGCCTGTATTTTACAGCCGGTTAGCTCGTTAGGTTGTTACATTTTGAAGACCTGCTGTTGTTACTGCTCCTTGACTGGCTTCGCTCAGCTCTATACACCGGCTGTGCTGTGAAACACCCGGAGGAGGAAACTACCCACTTCCTTTTCAAACGGGAAGCAGTGGCAATTATTCCTCATACACTTTGTTGAATATGCCACCAGTGGCAGCATTTATGGGCAGGCGATGGGCTTAGAAAACACTTTCGGTACCCTCTGCAGAAATGTGCTCACAACCTCTAAGATACGGACTCTCTTTTGGCAAATTCGTAAAGGTCACGACTTCTTGAATAACACGCTCACATTTTTAAACGTTACTAAGAATGGTTGTGTAATCATTTCATTTCTAAACGGCGACTGTATCCTCCTAGTCCCGCTGAACCAGCAGAGAGAAGAAGCAGACATGATTGGAAGAATTCAATTACATTTTCAATTTCATGCCCGACTTGGTAAAATGTCACTGGTTCAGGGTCGATTCAATTTCGGCCGATATGTCACTCGGCATTAAATTACGTATACCTAGAAGCAACTTAAGTTTTGACGGTTTGCACCGCGCCGTGCATCACAGAGATAATTACTTCTCCTAAATCGTTAGCTTGAAGCCGCACGGTGTTACGCAATAAAGCAGTGTCTATGTGAAAGGGAAATAAAAATAGACACGAAGAAAGGAACCCGAAGGACGAAGCAACCCTTTGTGTGTCACACACTAGTGGCTGGGCTGTATGTGTCCTTTTCCAATGCCGAACTCAAAATTAAAATATCACCAAAAAGTGAAAAAGTGAGCCACATTGAGGGTATACAACAAAAGCCACAAATATACCACATGCGAGAAGAGAAAGGACAAATCCGTTTCCAAGTGAGCAAGTGGTTGAGTTATAAAGGTCTGTCGTCGTCAGTGATATGTGCGATGCGACTGTATTTATATGAATGTCCTCAAGATATGTTCGTACATACGTATGCTGTATAGCTGGCGGACAATGGTAATGGTGTAGATGTTTTGTAATAAAATGTATACCGCAATGTATATACTGAGTGAAGAGCATATTGATTATCTGTCGGCGCTGTGCTGAATTTTAATGCACGAGTCCTTCGCGGACAGTTTGTGTTTTAATTTAGTACACAGCTCAGTAATGTAGCTTAATGATTGGTGAATTTTCAGCCATCATTTAACGGTCCGAATTATTTGCGAATTATTTGAAGGCGGCCGGGTGTAACAATTCAATTTGAACTGTCAGCAGTCAGAGCAGAAAATCAAAAACAGTTTACTTCTTATTAAAATGCAATAAATTGAATTATTTTTTAATAAGAAAATACATATATTAATTGAGGTTTGAAAAGAAAGTCTGACAGCTGACCCAATTTGTCTGAATACGTTGTCTAAACTCTAGAGGCTGACAGCGGGCGTCCGAATTTGAATTGCGAACGTTCGGATTTCTAGTTAAAGTAAGTCGGACAGCAGTTTGACAGAAATTGGCTCTCAATTGTGTAGCCGAATAATCTAGTCAAGTAAATTCTGTGAATCCACAGTTGACATTACATTTGAAATTTAGTCTAGGCGCCTCCGTTCCGAGTTCTAGTCGTTTACTTAACGAACAAAAATTGTAAGAATTTGACAGTTTAAGCAGTCGAACATTGCCGACCAATCTAGTCAAGTAAATTCTGCCTGGATACTAATTTGACATTTGAAATTTAGTCTAGGCGCCTCTGTTCCAAGTTCTTGTCGTTACATTAACTTAACGAACAAAAACTGTTAGAATTTGACAGTTCAAGCAGTGGACCATTGCCGACCAATCTAGTCAAGTAAATTCTGTGAATCCACACTTGACATTTAAATTTTAGTCTAGGCGCCTTCTGTTCCGAGTTCTAGTCGTTAACTTAACGAAGAAAAATTGTTAAAATTTGACAGTTCAAGCAGTGGAACATTGCCGACCAATCTAGTCAAGTTAATTCTGCCTGGATACTCAGTTGACATTTTAAATTACCTCTATAGGTGCATCCGTTCCAAGTTCTCGTCGTTAGCTTAACGAACAAATGTTGTTAGAATTTGACAGTTTGAGCAGTGTAACATTGCACTACCTGACAACGTTACAGAGTTTTGTAATATAAAGTTTTCACAGTTGAAATATGTATTTACGAAGTTCTCCACTACATGGGTCGTCAGCGTCACCAATAGTAAAAGTGACGTTACGGATCAATCTAGTTTTGACGTTTAGTGGAAAATCTATTCCAGACAAATCGAATGTGTCCAGTTATTTATAGAACTTTTAAATACGATGCGCTGTGTCGGAAAGAGTAAGTTTACAGAGTATATTTTACTTTTTGAGTAGTAAGTTGTCATTCCGACTACATGGGTCGTCACCAATAGCAAAAGTGACGTTACGGACCAATCTAGTTTTGACGTTTAGTAGAAAATCGATTCCAAACAAATCGAATGTGTCCGGTTATAGAACTTTTAGAACTTCTACGATGGACTGTGTCCGAAAGAGTAAGTTTACAGAGTAGATATATTTTATTTTTTGACAGCGCGACACTACACAACGAAAGTGACATCAGTGTGGGTTTACCCATAAGGCGGCTATGATTGTTCTATCTCAAACATTTTGTCTGAGGAAGTAAATACTTGTAAAAAAATTGTCTTCAGCTATTTAAAGGCTCAAAATTGATAAGAGATGTTAAGGCTTTGATAAGTCAATGATACCGGTTGACGTGGAAATTACTGATCCGATTTCGATGAATGTTTTTTTTTTTTTTAAATGGGCCTTCAAACGGCGGAAATACTACAGGTCTTGTCGTTAATTGCCACGACTACTTTTTGGGACTGTTTTTTAACGAAATTAATTTTTTTTTTTATTTTATTTATCCTGACTTCTTTCTTAGAAAATTCATATTCAATACGAAAAAGGAATACTTCGGGGAGCCATGACTTCCTTAAATATTTTAAGCTCAAGGAGCTTGCTGCTTTATGCGGAAGCTGATCTAGCGACCCAATATGATCAAATTAAATTCATAGCGAGTGATGGCCGCACATAGGAAGCACTATATGTCGTTTTCTCTGTTAAACCGGTACGAAAGAGAAGTATGCGATGTAACCTACATTCCATTTAACAGTGACAAGGATTTTCTGCACAGTTGACTAAGAAAACACACCCGGACTAATGGTGTTTTAAAATTTTAGTACAAGGGTTTCCCCCAAGAGTTTTGAAAGGAACACTGGACTTTGTGTCAGCACAATCTGCTTTCATCACGTTTAACGATAGCCTCATGCTCACTCGAAACTTAATAGTTCTCTCCATTTTGGTGTTGCTCCTTGCTGAGTGTATCCTCTTAGAAAAACACTGTCCTCCTCAGGGGAGTCTCCTCGAAATGCTTTTTTTCACACCGCCACCACAATTTTTCATTTTTTAAGCAAAGGATCCAATGAGTGGTTTGCTTTTGTGTAGAGAAGTACAAGTCATGGAGTGAATGCCTTTTTCACAGTGAAGACGAATGCGGATTCTCATCTCTTCCTTCAAGTACTTGGTATTATCTCTTTTACCTGGGAGTTACTCTTTATTCGGATGAATATCGTGAATTTTACGCCGCGAACAAAGTTGCGGACACAGATTTAACAATTTAAACCCACAAGCTTTTCAGAAAAGGTTATCAAAAGACTGGAAGAAAAATCTACAAACGATATACCTCGAGCTAAATATGAAAGCAGCTGGTTGTCGCGGGCCCAATACTTTTCGTGTTGCAGACAAACTAAATCCCAACCTTGAATAGCTCACAGAAGACAACTAATTCCACACACATCCTTGACGAATGTTCGTCACGTGTTTTTCTTTTATTACGGGTGCTGTTTAATATGCATTTGGAATAGGTACAACTTCTTCCAATTGAAGTACGTGATCCAGGGGGTCACAACGCAATTAACCAACAACACCTGTCTGTTCCTTGAGACAATTCAATTCCGTTCGCAGCTACTTTTCCGTTGTTATCATGTCATCCATCCTTCTTAGGCAGATAAATAGCTTTAATAAATATTTTATGGGTATATTTTCGTGACACAACGTTATTGTCGCATTTGGTTGTCATGTTAACCGCTCCAACAAACTGGCGTCTTTTCCGTTTTTATTAAAAATCGATAGGACAATATTTGGGGTGTAACTATGGCCACAGTGTGTGATGTCATCCGTCATCCTTTTCGGTCATTAAATTACTTCTACTGTTTTGTATATTCGCAGTTGGAGTAGGTATATATATTATGCTGTCAACAAATCAAAACAATACTCGAGCGTAAGCTTGCGAATGGTTTAAATTTGCATTATTCGTTTAGCCGGGGGTCCGGAGATCCCACTTCAAGTCCGCACTTGACCTGGATTCAGAGCAGGGATTGATGGATTCTATACTGATTTGTATCGTAAAAATCTATAATGGGGACCTTCGGCTGAGCGGATTTGGGAACTTATTCTCATGGCACTGGGGTAGTTTGTTGGGAAGTGAAAAACAAAAGCGTCTCTACACTTAAACACGTAAATCTGATGGAAATCAACTGAAGGTGCAAAGTTGTCGGTTCTGGCACTTTTGCCTCACTCACAACAGATGCGGTTATGGTTTAGATTCCGCGTTGAACAAGGACTCACTGGCAATGTGACAAATCAACGTCAATTCATGTGATAATTAAAAACGGACTCGTCCTAATTTCACTGGCTGTGATTGTGATTGAAATGAATCCGCCTAATTGAATTTAATTACGCGAACAAATGTCATTCAAACAAACATTTTTTTTTTTGATTCTTTCAAACTAAAGATTCATTAAATTTCTGTTCATTTGTAAGCAACATTGTTTATGTATGTGATTTACTTGGAATTGTGTCTTAAGGCAAATGGAGGTATAGTTTCTGTAGGCACAATCTGCCGCACTCTTTATTCCAGCGGATTACGAGTATGTGGGGAGCTTCCCGGTCCTAAGGTGTTATCAAATTGTATGGCCCAACCCCTGCTCATCCGTATGCATAACGAAGTGTGTTTTGTATGAGTTTCCCTTGCCATCGCTATGGCGAAGCCGGTGAATACATCCACGGAAACTTATACTCCTCTCATCCGGAGCACTGAATTATTAAGTTATTTTTTTCTTCTGTACCTTCAGGTGGAAAAAAGGCAGAAGAAACAAATGTAAAAGAACTAAATCACACGGATACGGAAGGCGACTCCTCCTTTTTCCTGTGCAAACACATTCTCTTCTCTGCGACGTTTAGCTTTCTTATTGCGTACTTAGTTCCATGCGAACAGGCATATTTGCTTTTAAGGATATATGAAGATATTATTTTTATACTGGTCGTAAGTAAAGGTTACAAGCGGAAATTGAGGCCAGCAAAAGGGTCAAGTAATTCCGCAAATATTGATTCGAAGAGTAGTTCAGTCGATTGATACTATAAACATGTCTTCATTGTACGCGTGGAGAACTTTTAATTTCCAGAGTAGGCAATGTTGGGGGCGCAATCCTTTTGTGCGAAAAGAACAATCAACTACCGTGCACTAATGAAAAATGAGCGAAGAGGGTGTGGCAAGCAGCATTAGCTTAACAGAGATGGTGGTTAGATTTTCAAATTGAAAATGAGAGAGGTTCGTGAGTTGGAAAAAGGCCGTAATGCCTCTTAAAGGAGCAAATTTCTAAAGCTTCATTGGCTTAGATCTCAGTTCAAGTTATGCATTCAAAATTTTTAAATAAACAAATGAGTCACTCACCCAATGTTTAACAGCTCACATCTCTTCACTTGTTGTTATTGGTGAGCTGCCAATTGAACGGTGGATATATGTAAGGACTGCTTTTCGCACTTTCTTGAGTAGTAACGAAGTAACGAAGCGATGGCTTTGACGCCTTATTCAAATTCCGAACCGCACTTTTTGGGCTTTATTCAGTTCTGAAACCCTGAACCGCACTTGCCGAATCGATGGCTTGCCGCCTTTTTTCAATTCCCGAACCGCACTTATCGAATCGATGGCTTGACGCCTTTTTCAATTCCCGAACCGCACTTATCGAATCGATGGCTTGACACCTTTTTCAATTCCCGAACCACACTTATCGAATCCCGAACCGCACTTATCGAATCGATGGCTTGACGCCTTTTTCAATTCCCGAACCGCACTTATCGAATCGATGGCTTGACGCCTTTTTTCAATTCCCGAACCGCACTTATCGAATCGATGGCTTGACGCCTTTTTCAATTCCCGAACCGCACTTATCGAATCGATGGCTTGACGCCTTTTTTCAATTCCCGAACCGCACTTATCGAATCGATGGCTTGACACCTTTTTCAATTCCCGAACCACACTTATCGAATCCCGAACCGCACTTATCGAATCGATGGCTTGACGCCTTTTTCAATTCCCGAACCGCACTTATCGAATCGATGGCTTGACGCCTTTTTTCAATTCCCGAACCGCACTTATCGAATCGATGGCTTGCCGCCTTTTTTCAATTCCCGAACCGCACTTATCGAATCGATGGCTTGACACCTTTTTCAATTCCCGAACCACACTTATCGAATCCCGAACCGCACTTATCGAATCGATGGCTTGACGCCTTTTTCAATTCCCGAACCGCACTTATCGAATCGATGGCTTGACGCCTTTTTTCAATTCCCGAACCGCACTTATCGAATCGATGGCTTGCCGCCTTTTTTCAATTCCCGAACCGCACTGTATTCCTTTCCATGTTTCGCCTCAAATTCGGCAAAAAACGTTATCTTGAATACTTCTCTACAGTTTGTGCATTGCCTTGTGGTTTCATGAGGTCTTTCTTCGATTTCGACTCTCAGGCATAAAGTGGACTAATGGCTTTAAGTCTTTTTACAGATTCCGAACCGCACTTCTTGGGCTTTATGCAGTTTTTAAGCCGTGAACTTATCGAATCGATGGCTTGACTCCTTTTCTCAATTCCCGAGTCGCACTTATCGAAATGATGGCTTTAAGTCTTTTTACAGATTCCGAACCGCACTTCTTGGGCTTTATGCAGTTTTTAAGCCGTGAACTTATCGAATCGATGGCTTGCCGCCTTTTTTCAATTCCCGAACCGCACTTATCGAAATGATGGCTTTAAGTCTTTTTTCAGATTCCGAACCGCACTTCTTGGGCTTTATGCAGTTTTTAAGCCGTGAACTTATCGAATCGATGGCTTGCCGCCTTTTTTCAATTCCCGAACCGCACTTATCGAAATGATGGCTTTAAGGCTTTTTTTTCAGATTCTGAACCGCACTTCTTGGGCTTTATGCAGTTTTTAAGTCGTGAACCGCACTTATCGAATCGATGGCTTTAAGTCTTTTTTTCGGATTCTGAATCGAACTTCTTGGGCTTTATGCAGTTTTTAAGCCGCGAACCGCACTTATCGAATCGATGGCTTGACTCCTTTTCTCAATTCCCGAGCCGCACTTATCGAAATGATGTCTTGAAGTCTTTTTTCGGATTCCGAACCGCACTTCTTGGGCTTTATGCAGTTTTTATTAAGTTTTTAAATTCGGCCAAAAACTTTATCTTGAATTCTCCTCTATAGTTTGTGCATGGCCTTGTGGTTTCATAGCTACACCAATCGCCAAGATTTAATCTGTAACGATAAATGGAAAATAGGCTGTTACCAAATTCAAATCTCTGTGTGGAATATATTTATTAAAAAAAAAGACACTTGCATTGGCTTTGTACATATTTTCTAAGCTTTTCTCATTTTGTAGAGCTCAAACACATCGAAGTATACCCCGAACCGAGAGTGCTCGCAGCGATCTTTCAAACCCCCATAAATTACAATTTTATGAAAAATTACATTTAATGTAATTCTGATGAAAACAAATCACTGAATTTAAATATCAATAGCTCGAAACTCCATCACGATTCATTTTGCCTCTTTCAACCAGTTTTAAAACCTTCTAAGCCTATCGGCCTTCAAATTTCCTGTCAAAAACTCGCGCGCCCGTCTAACGTCTCACTTAAACAGTTTCCGTTTTCTAATCGGTTTGTTCCGCCTCTTTAAAAATTCATCATTTTCGACCTACGACTTTTTGAAAGAAAGCCGACGTTATGTAACAAATTTCAGACTAGCAGTCAAATGACTGTTTCTTGAGTTTTGTGTCGATCTACTACATTTTATACAATTGTATATTTTTTTGAGCACCTCGACTTTTAGTTTGATTCAACGTTCTTTTAAATTCCACTCGCTGGAAGCGGTTAACTATCATAATCATGAACACGTAAAGAGAAAGGTTTCAAAATAAGCTGCTGCTGTCAAACAATTTCTACTTTGAATAAATATACGAAGTGTGAACCTCGGAAGTGTCAAGAAGAGTTAAGATTTCTCTTAAATTGCGTTCTGAAAAGTCTATACTTTGCTGGTAAAGATGTCCAATAAAACACGTCCATGGTTTGCTGTCAAAAGATACTGTGTTCAGATTTTCACTGAGACTGCTCAGGCACGTATAAAGTGCGTGCTCTGATCGTGTTTCGAGCGAAAAGTAAAACACATATTCAAACCTCTTGTGTTGTGTGAGATAAAAAAAAAATGAACACGAACATATTTTTGACAGTTCAGGCTCTGTTCTGATAAATATTTAAAAAGAAAAAAAACGACCAAGTTCCCTCTTGGGTGACAGCGTTTGCGAAACGTTTGACAGTCCGATTGAGGGAATATTTTAAAAGCGTATTGAATTGAAAAGACGTAAACGAGTATCAAAAAATATAATTCTGCACCGCCCCACTGTGTTTACGGCCTTTTGAAACCAGATGCAACCTTTTTACCTACGACTTGAGGGTATTTAAAATAATTACGTGACGGGTGGGAAATGGCACCCGGATCGTCCGTCGAAAATTAATTTTCCAAAAAGTGTTCCAACCAACATTATACAATACAAAATGAGGCATTTCACCACATGACGCAGCGCTGAGAGAAAGCACCCTGCAGAAAATCGACCGTAACAATATTAGAAAGCTTCCGCTTTATGGCGTGCATAGAAACACTCACTACATCAGTGAGTAGATTACATAAAACAGTGTGTTTGAAAAGAAATCTATAAAATTAAAGTACATTAAAAGAAGCCACATTCGATTCTAATCCATGCATATAATAATGGCAAATGGGCACAAGGGTGCGTGTACGCACTATTTTGTGTGCGCTTTTATGACCCAGTCACTTGGGCAAACAGTCTCCTTATCAAATTAGATTAACCCGCTGTTCAACAGCATGTAATGGACTGAACCTACACTCGTAAAAAGCTCACAGCAAAGGATCGCCATCAAAAATCACACCCTGCTCCGAGTCCAGTCCATCATGACGGGCAAGTTTTAATTTCAATAAAAAAGAAATAAACTGCAAAAAGATGAAACATTTTAATTAGCAATCAGGACACGTCTGCTTAAACAAACAGAGCTATATTGTTCACACCAGTGTACAATGAACATGTACCCGTTGTGCACGAGTATATCTCGGGTCGTGTAGATTGTTTAGTTTTAATTTTCCCCATCTCTCAGCCGTTCTTTTGTTTTGCATTTCGTGGCGTAGTATACAAAATTGTTAAATGAAAAGGAAAAACATTAAAAAAAAAATCTATTTATTTGCTTTTCAGGATTTCTCTCGTGGGACGTATCCGATTGTCATGTCGACCTAGAGGATGAACTCAATACAATTACACAACATGCCCCCGAGGGAGAGGAAGCTCGACACGGTAAGTGAAAAATGAAATAACACAACATTTTGGCTGTCGCAGATATACACTGTATACCTATACAGTGTCTGCCAGCACTCGGCAGCAAGGACGAATATAGGAATACGAATAGTACGTGTACAAGAAGCATATATTGAACAATGCGGTGGTAATGACAGCGCCCCACTTCCACTCGCAACAATAATCTTCTCCATATATGCATGGCTCCAGATCCTTGGTGATATGACAACCCATGTCGGATTGTGTTCAAGGCAGTAACTGTTGCCAGCACTGATGAAATGACACAGAATATAAGGACATGGCGCATCATCTCTGATGGACCATTGTTGTCGGTTCGCAAATAGCTATTCCACCCCTATACCCATCTCCGAGTCATGTCTCATCTGTGTGACACGCTGTCAAAGTCGCTCTAAGGCGCTGGCGCTGTCGTCGCCGAGATCAATGACAGCCGATAAATACAACTCCACATATAATGATACAAAGCACTCGTGGACGTGGCGTGGGAGACTTGCGCAAGCAACACAACATTTCCATGTACGACAACGGTTAATTAATTTGCATTGTGCAGACGCAGAGATGCCATGCTGGCGCGCTCGTTTCATTTTGAAATTACATTTCCGCTTGCTAATGAAGAGTTCTCGCAAACTTGCCACCGCCTGCAAAGCGATGGCAATTTCATTAGTGCTTTTGTACCTTTTATGTGAATGCATTTCGCGTTAAATATGTGGAGGCACTCTCAGCCGCAATGGTTCACAAAGTGCACTTGATTTTAATTTCACTCAGATTCAAACAAGCAGCATTGCAGCTCTGTGCGGTTTGCTGTAAATGGTTGTATTCCGGTGGAGCGCTCTCAAAAACGCACACAAGCGTGGCGCAATTTCGGTGCTGCACAGCACAGACAGAGAGCGAGAGGGGGTGGACGATTAGAGGAAAAAATTCTTACCTCGTTTTTGAAATAATGAATATGAATTGACTTTGAGGGGGCTTCAGTTTTAGCTGCTCTGCTCTGCAACCTTCAAAGTTCACAAAGTCGCGTATTATATTTATTATTAGTACCCACATGTGAGCGAGGTGTCCCGTCTTTGCTTCTGAAGGAGCGTTCCTATCGTTGAAAACCCTCAAGTGAATTAGCCACCCCAATTGTCAATACAAAAAAAAAAATACAATGATAATCCCTACCCTCAAAAAAAGAAAAGAAAAAACCTTTAAAACATCCAACAAATGGTATAAATATAGGGTTAGAGTGTACTTGGTGGCAGAGATCCAGTGGAATCACATTAGTTGGCAAATGTTTGCACAGCGAAGCCTCCTCGAAAGGATAAACCCTCGGGACATGAACGAGCCTAGGCGCTGCAATTCCATTTTTATTCGTTTTCGCCCGCTTTTTGCCTCACCCGCCCACCCCCGACTGTACAGTAATACAATGGCAATTCGATTCGGTATTGTGCGACATACCATGCTCTCCGTATTGTTGTGGCGTGTTGAGGGCGCACGAGATTTGCACAGGAATTCAATGATAATTCGCTTTCATCGATAGGCTGATGGCATTTTATTACACATCCGGGGTCGTAATTGTTCGGGATAATTGACAAGTTAGCTTAGTTTTTTTTTTTTTTTTTAGTAGTTTGCACACAGTCTTCATCATCCGTAAAGGACGTCTTCTTCAGAATGCATGTATAGGCAAAAGAAAACAATGCAACAACAGCAATCAAACACACACAAGGGCCAGTTCTGGCATTCACGGCGAACAATAGCCTTCTGCTGGGTGATTCTTCTCAGATCTTGTTTACTTTTGAAAAGCATACCCTCTAGATTGTGCAGAAGATTGTATAGCCTAATCGGTGCGAAGGCGAACAGCAGCAGTCCCCTACGAGGTATTTCCAAGGTTGACAATGCATCTGATGGCAATTGTGTCCGTATTACTATTGTGCGAGTTATAAAACTGTCAACACGTGCTTCTCTCCGTTTTAATGGACAATTAAGCAAACAAGAAATCCTTTAACTATACAATCGTTAAATAACATTGTGCAAGGAGTTGATCAACCCATCAATTGTCGATTAAATTTGTACACTTCGTTGATCAACGCCCATCAATTGTTGATTAACCTCGACCACCAAGTTGATCAACTCATTCGATTGTTAAGAACCTTATGAACCGAGTTGAACACCTCGTTCAGTGTTGAATGGGGGTAAATGATCAAAAAATTGCTACAAACATTGTACACTAATCGGCAAAAGTATTTTGACAAAACTAAAAGTTAAATATGATGAATTCTAGGAAGAAGTGAAAAAAAAATTAGTGCACAGTTTGCTTACTTAATTAAAAGGTGAACATGGGCAATTTTTATTTCTTAATTAAATTAATTAATTAATTTTATTAACAAAATCAACTTTTTACTTGGGCAAAATTATTTTGGAAAATAAGTTTTATTTAAAAAAAAAAATGTTTTGAAATTTAAAAAGAAACAAAATTAAATAATTTAATAAAAAAAATAGATCCGCTTTAGCCTTAATAACATTCTGTAATTGTCTTGGAACCGTTTCGACGAGTTTTTGCAGCATTTCTGCCGGAACGTCACCCCAAAGCTTTGTTTCTACAAAAACGATCTGCTCCCTGCTCCGTTGCAGAAAAACTTATATTTTTCCTTTAATACAACTTCATACATATTAAATTACATTAAAAATGAGCCAGTTGTGCCCGTTCAATAGCCCGTAAAAGTAAAATCACCATTGGAAATCCTTGTGAATAAATGACTGACCAGATGGGGAAGCGTAATCGTTTAAGGTTCGTGCTGGATCATCGTTCTATTGATTGGAAGCAAATCTGAACAACCATTGGACGGTATTCAACCCTTAAACGTTACAAGCCCGCCACCATGCTAACTGGTCAGAACGACCGGTGCATATACTTTTCCCGAGCTATTTTCGTCATACGAACAAATCTCCTTTACGGTGATCCATGAGACTCAAATGAACTCTTGATAGAACCCGGTGCAACACCTTAATGGTTTCATTTTAAAGCTCTCGGGCGGATTGTAGCCTCCTTGCTTTGTTTTCGTAGTTATATGATATATGCGGTTCTTTTCTTTACAGAAAGTGTATCCAAATCGAGTTCAGCAAGGCGCCTCCGAATTACCCTTTCGACAATCGGGCTTTCAGCATATTTTTTTATTTGAAGCTCGAGGATTTTAGCCGTTAAACATGGATTTTGAACAAACTTCCCCAAAATATATCCACCATCCTCTTAACTCCTTCGGTATAACTTCAAGTTTTGCACAGAGATCGTTCTTTTGTGATTATTGAGTTCGCTTTGACTAATTAAATTCTTCTCCAATTTTTTTTAGCCGAAAGACCGGAATCGGTCTACTCGATCTTCCATCATATTTGTCGTTTTTCCCGCATTTTAGTCAAAATGGTCCTGTATACAATCAAACTATGATATTTAATTTTAATTCAAACGATTACAGTTTATTATTTTGATTCGGCGACCACTGATCCGTAAGCTCATTTAAACAATTTAAGAGATAAATACACCTGATCACAGATAACAGTTGCTTTCGCCAAACAAAGCTTGAAAAATGAAATTGTCAAAATACTTTTGCCCAGTGAAAAAATCTTACTTTAACCACAAATAGGCCTCAGCTGTAAGGAGAGGCGTCTCAAATGGTCTCAGTCACACCATATGCAACCACTGAGTGAAAACTGTAGACAGTTAAACCGTAGCGGTTAGGAATTATTCGCCTTGAAAAGCGACTTGCATTTCTGTCAGAATGCTTTTGCCGATTTGCTGTATTTGCCACGTTACTCAAGACATTTCTGTTTTTTCCCTGCCTACACTTCGACTTCAGTGGACCAAGCGTCTACAACTTGCACCGATCAGATAAAAGGGCGATTTGAGATCAGTAAATATTCTTGTCAACTATGACCACGGAGGGTTCAACCCCCAATTTTTTACAAAGCTTGATGGTGTCACATTAAATTTTGGAACAATAATTGTGCTTATATCCCGGTAGCCATCAAGGAACCTAGCCTCGTTTATAGAAACGAAAAAGGGGCATCAACCAGATCAGTAAATATTCCTGTCAACTATCACCACGGAGGGTTCAACCCCCAATTTTTTACAAAGCTTGATGGTGTCACATTAAATTTTGGAACAATAATTGTGCTTATATCCCGGTAGCCATCAAGGAACCTAGCCTCGTTTATAGAAACGAAAAAGGGGCATCAACCAGATCAGTAAATATTCCTGTCAACTATCACCACGGAGGGTTCAACCCCCAATTTTTTACAAAGCTTGATGGTGTCACATTAAATTTTGGAAAAATAATTGTGCTTATATCCCGACAGCCCTCAAGGTACCTAACCTCATTTATAGAAACGAAAAAGGGGCATCAACCAGACATGCCTGAAAGACTAGGCACTTTAACGAACAACCAAGGGACGAAGGCCATACAAATGTTAAAGAGTGGGATCTGTCTTCCTATCTATCTTACTTCGGTGGACGATTTTTCGACACCTAATTGGACGTGTCGAAGACACCTCTACCGAACCTAAAACCCATCCGAATAATTTGGTTAGTTGCATGTCCCACCACGCTAAGGCAGTTCACAATCAGCCCCTTCTGGTCTAAAATTGTAAAATTGCACACAACCCCCGGGTAATTACAAGTAAATTGCATTCGTCGGGCTACCCCGTTTAGTACCTACTTACGAAATCCCTTTGCGAACATTTCGTATAAAATCCATTTGGAACTGTTTAAATTTACTGCAAGCCCAAGACGAGTTTACGAGCTTCTTACGTGCCAAATCGCAATTTCTTACCCCCTAATCCCATCAGGGTGGATAAGAAGGACACCAGAACCTTAAGTTCAAGCAAAAGGTTACGTGTGCTGTTCGAAATCCAAAATTAGTGCTCTATTAGTCCATAGACACTTTATGGCTTGTTTCTTGAAATTAAATTAGGTCACGGTTGTAGTTGTTGTTGTTGGCTGCATTGCATCATTTGCCTATTTTAGGTTTCATATCAAAATTAATAAGTTGACTAGTGTGATCGGAATTAATGAGAGCCAAACTCAGCGGTATACAGGTGGCGCTCGCACTTGATTACAATCATCAATCATTTATACTAAGCAGCCGCAGCCAGAGGGGACTTCCACCCCAACCATCCACAATAATTCCTTATGCTAGAAACTAATTAGACCGCTTTCAGTTTGTGTGTACACAGCCCTCTTTCAGCAACGTAGCACGCTAAGGCTGACACCATCAAATGCGCACAAAATTAAAAATATGGATAATATTCTTGTCAGCTGGCAAACATTATATTCACATCCTCTGCTGCTCCTTAATCTGTCTCGCTGTACAACAATACAAACAATACAAACAAACTGGCTCATGCAATGCAATTCCTTTGATTATATTTCGCTTTTTGTGTGACGAGCAGCAAAGGCGACGTTCAATTTTTAATGAGGTGCACAAATAAAATCAACTGAATGAATATATATTTTTTTTTTTTTTTTTTTGTTTTTTTCTGAATTGCGAAATCAACAGTGCGAACTTTCCATTGAAGAAGATTTGAATGTCGAGGATGGTGCACAGTGTGTTGCATGTTGCTTTAATTATCATTTTAAGTAAGGCTGCTGGGGAGCGGAGCGAAAAAAAAAAAAAACATTCAACCATCGCATTCTTAGCATTGAACTTTTATATGGCACAGCTCATTATTTCCTGCAGTACCTTATACAGAAGAATGGACATGGACACCAAGTCAATGATGGAGGAGGAATAGCTCAACAATGGACGACTGCACATGGCTTTGTGTTTGGGGGGTTCCATGATTAAAGAGGGTGGCGTTCCATAGCAATTAGGCCGAGAGTGCATTGTTTTGATAAGCGAGCGTCTTGTTCCGTTGGCATTGAACTGAGGCCGGATTACCTAAATGGTATATTGAAAAATGGTTAAGGCATCATTACTTGAGCTTTGTTGAATGAGTAGATTGCCGTTGTGCTTGCCAACAAATTAGGGTTGTAGACGGAAGGTTGTAGACGGAAGCGCACGAGAAAATCAATCACAAGGACAAGCCTAATGGCTTCTGAGGTTGATGTTTTATCATCTTTCGTCCATAGTGGCAGATAGTTCTGGCCATCCTTGCTTTAGATGGGGCTTATTGTCGTCCGGAGTGGATCAAGGTGTTTACAAAGCTCCGTCGATGCAAACTGGGCCGAATATCACCAGAAGAAGCTGTCTCTCGAAACGAAGTGTTTTATCCGTTTTTAAAACAGGTCTTGTCTCCGGCAAGAGCGGAAGCGTTGGGGCTGTAATTTTCCACAAAATCAGCTTTCTTTCTTTCCATGAGACAAGCTTTCGTGTACGTCTCTTGGTAGGTGTTTCCCTGCTTCAAACTTGAGCGCGCAAGACTGCCAAGGCTCCTTCTAATCTTCCCGATCTTCCTTTTCTTTTCAACAAGGTCTTTCTGTTCCTCCCTTGATCACACCCTTTCTGCAGGGTCTGCACATTCAGCCCGAAAACAGAAAATTGGAGCCCAGCTCATCGGTCGTAACAGGTTGATATCAGGGTTTCTTTAGACTCTTGAGAACACTTGATCGGCCTTCAAAACAGAACTTCCTACAAATGGTGTTGCATGTGGCCGCCGTTGGATTGGCAACACATCTGCCTAAACAAGCCATTTTGTAGTTACCTATAGGTGGCGCCACACTCCGGTGCTGGACCTTTGTACGCCTCTCCATTTAGCGCGGTCCTAGGCCAACAGTCTCGAGTTGGTAAAGGTCCTCTAAACTTCCTTCCTCTCCACTTCCTTTATTGGGTTGCCTCTCCTCCGATTTAAAGCGAAGCGAACCTTTGCACGCCTCTCCATTTAGCGCGGTCCTAGGCCAACAGTCTCGAGTTGGTAAAGGTCCTCTAAACTTCCTTCCTCTCCGCTTCCTTTATTGGGTTGCCTCTCCTCCGATTTAAAGCGAAGCGAACCTTTGTACGCGTCTCCATTTAGCGCGGTCCTAGGCCAACAGTCTCGAGTTGGTAAAGGTCCTGTAAACTTCCTTCCTCTCCACTTCCTTTATTGGGTTGCCTCTCCTCCGCTTTAAAGCGAAGCGAACCTTTGTACGCCTCTCCATTTAGCGCGGTCCTAGGCCAACAGTCTCGAGTTGGTAAAGGTCCTCTAAACTTCCTTCCTCTCCGCTTCCTTTATTGGGTTGCCTCTCCTCCGCTTTAAAGCGAAGCCCCTGCGTTACAAATTGCGACTTCCAACCCCCCCGACTCCGACCTCCCGCCTCGATTTATAAATATTATAATTTCATTCAAATTACAATCTAAACACGGGTCCAAATTTCAAACGCAATTGTCAACCTCATCAAAATGTAAGTAGGCACATCCAAATGCCGGCACTCACGCCTCAGTTAATTATGTGTGTATCTTGGGAGAGATACCAGACTTTTGCAACACATGTTCCGCTAATTCAAGTTCCCATTTATATGCCCAATTGAGTGGGGGGAAAAAACCCCATTCCAATCGAAAACTTCCCCGGACCACACAAATCGTGTTTTGCATGACAATTCAGCTCCCAATGGCGGCAACCAATCCCGGGATTACCCCCCCCACCAAACGATTGTACCAGCAACTGTTGAGGATATATCTTAAGCGACGAGTGTTAGGAAACCTTAATCTAATTACGGTTCCCTATATCCTTCTGGGGGGTCACTAGAAAGAGGCATAATCCCAATGATGTGATTATTTTTATGCGGTTTCAGCCGGAGAGCAACATGGCCGTCCTCCTCGGAATTGCTGATTGAAGAAAAAAAAAAAAAAATAAATAAAAAACGACTGCCAGCAAGTTATCCCTCGTGGCCACTTGATTTGGGAAATCAAAAATGCGACCGTGCGGGCAATAATCAATAAACATGCTTTACATCGTAAAACGGCGACGATTTTCACGATTTCGGTCGTACAACTGTGATACAATTGGCTGGCACACTTGACAGGGGGCAATTTTGGGGAGCATTTTGCGTGCGCATTTATAGCTCAATCAATACATAATTCGTTTGGTTATTTTCAGGCGAAAGACTCATTCAGTACGCTAGTGAGAATCTAGTCACTGAAGTGCTCATTCACCCTCAATACAACACTCTGATACAATGCATGAGGAATTTATTGAGCAGCTTTACAAGGCACAGACACGTGATACATGCCGGCTACACATTCACTGGCAATGGTTCCTGGATACTACAGGTAGGGCGACGAGACGCACCCAACGAAATGCATGGCTGATGGGTAAAATCTATTTTGCAGGACGGAACCTTTTCGGTGGCCGATTTTTCAGAGGCATTTCAAGAGCACGACGTACAGAGGGTTCTGCGAGCCTACCCCGACACAATCACGATGAACATTCACTGTGCCGACAACGGACTGTGGAACACCCTGCCCGATAAATCCTTTGCACGGCTGTGTAAGATTCGAATAAACCCAAATGACGTTTTGGACACGAGCAATGACAGCATTAATGCATTTATTGGTAAGGATCATAGTCTCAGCGAGGAGTTGATTTCGTTAATTCATATTTTTGTTCATCCCGCAGATTACTTGGCGCCCATGCTTGCTCCTGCATCGCTTAAGGAGTTACTAGAAACATCCGATGTAGTGGGTAACATTCGCTTTACTCATCCAACACTGTATGTCTTCCCCGGGGGCCAAGGCGACGCCGCACTCTTTGGCATCAACGGATTCAACATGTTAGGTATAGCGAGTTGTTGTCCTTCTAGTAGATGCGGAGTGGTAAACTTTTAACTTTCCTTGCAGTCGATGGAGGTTTCAATAGGAAGGCTTGTTTTTGGGATTTCGCACGCCATCTGGACCGTTTGGACGCTGTCCTACTGACACGCATAAACAACAGCAACATCAACGGCATGGCAGCGGTTGTAGAGCGCAAGCGTGAATCGCATGTCTATCCACACATTGGTCACTTCTTTTGTAATATTCCCGACCGCAAGAGCTTGCCAAGTCCTGACGGTGATAAAGACAAGGATCCCCTGCTTGTGAACTTGTTCGAGCGAGGCCATAGCCTGGTCAGCGATTTGAAGGCGTTGGATCTGAAGCCTCAGACGTGCTACCGCAACTCCGAACCAATTAACCTGTACCACAAAGTGGGACACGGTACATTGGACATGTATGTGATAAGTCCTTCCAGGGACTCTAAAGAAGTTAAGGAATTTTTACAAAAGTGGAACTCAGGAGATCAGAGACTGTTCGCGGCCAAGGACACTAGAGAATTCAGTTTTCCCGTTCAGAACTTGGTGTCCATTTGCGCCCTGCTGGTCTGGCAGCCCGCAGACCCCGACGACACAATCACCCGAATTATGTTCCCGGGCAGCACACCCGACTGCAAGATCCAAGAGGGTTTGGAGAAGCTGAAGCATCTCGAATTTATGAAATACTCAACATGCACTGCCAAATCAATTGCTCCTGTCATACAAACTGTTACTACTCGCAGAGTATTCAAATCCGGGCCAATAGAAAAGGAACCAGTTCTTCCGTCCAAAGTCGGAAAAGCATTACAATCAGAGCGAGACGCCAATGTGAATGAGACCCGCATGAAGACGACCGTCCAACAACAGCAGGACAATAAAATCAAAGAGACCGCTATCGAGACAGTGGAAAAGAAAATCGAAAAGATCATGGGTAAAGGTGAGGAGGTTTCCGCTGCAGAGACAATTGAGAAGGTAGCCCAGGAGTCTGAGCAGCAGCCAGAGAACAAAGACGACGAGAAGAAGGACGAAGAAGATAACAAAGAAGTGACTGAGAAGAAAGTCGAAGTAATGATTGTAAAACCGCAGCAACAACAAACCGAGCCACCCACAAAAGAGGATATTCCGGAAATCATCAAGGCCAAGCCGAAGGCGAAGGCAGAGAAACCCCGAGCCGAAGTCAAACCTGTCATTCGGTCACGGATTGATACCAAGCCCCCGAAATCAATGGAGAAAAAGGCCATCAAAAAGGAAGAGAGGAAGAGCTCTCCGACGGCTGCTTCCAGAAAACAGGAGATGCCAACCAAGCCGCAACCAGTCAAGGAGAGGGACATCAAGCCGAGAGTTATATCAAGGGTAGCTAAGTCCAGTCCCAGCAGTACTCCGGCAAAGAGCGCCAAGGATGCCAACAACCGCAAGGTCTTGGAATCCAAGGTTACAACCTCCCGGCGAGAGGTGACACGCACTACCACAACAACAGAGAAGAAGGAAGCCAAAAAGACCGAGCGCAAGCCAATTTCCAGGCGTCCCCGTGGAACTTCACCGACTAAGCGTGCACCGGGCAGCCCAGTCAAGGTTCCGAAGCCGAGGACAGAATTGAAAAAATCCCGCTTGGACAAGGGAGGTACCACAGACTCCAGCCTGGTGTCGACCCCCAGTGCAGATGAAGTGCCCAAAAAAATACAAGACATGGTCTTGTCGCAAGAATTGGACGCCGCCAAACAACGCGAGCTTGACGATCTGAAAGAGGAGCAGGAAGTGGTACGCGAAATTGAGGCTGTTTTCAGCCGGGACGAAAAGAAACGACAGGGCGGACTCAAAACGGATCACCGCGAAATCCGCAAGCAAGATAGCACAACCGAGGCGGAGGAAGATGAAGAGTATCTGATCATCGAAAAGGAAGAAATTGAGCAGTACACCGAAGACTCAATTGTTGAGCAGGAGAGCAGTATTACCAAGGAAGAGGAGATCCAGAAACACCAAAGAGACTCACAGGAATCGGAGAAGAAACGCAAGAAAAGCGCCGAAGAGGAAATAGAAGCAGAGATCGCCAAAGCTGAAGCAGAAGAACGAAGAAACAGGCAACAAGGTGAGGACGAGGACGCTGATGACGATGGAGAAGATGCCGACATTCAGCCGGACTCGATTGAAGAAAAGGCCGAGTTGACAACACCAGAAAAGACCGATCTCAAGGCGGAGGTGCAAGAGATTATAACATCGGCAAAGGAAATTGCCAAGGCCAGAACGGAAGAGACCGCTGTTAAGACAGAAGAGCTGTCCTCCCCATCGCCTGAAGAAAAGATGAGCAGTGCCAAGAAAACCTCCGACACTAAAGACGAACCCATTGAAGTACAGGACGCGGGAAAGGATATCAACTTACAAGAAAGTCTTCCAGAAGAGAAATTCTCGGCAACTATTGAATCGGGTGCGACCACGGCCCCCACTTTGCCGGAAGATGAACGAATTCCACTCGACGAAATCAAGGAGGACCTCGTTATTGAAGAGAAGCACGTAAAAGAGGAAACAAAGGAAACCGAAGCGACCCCACTACAGCCAAAGCCTACAACAGCAGTAGACGGCCCGGCAACAGCTGCAGATCGTGTTCTTCCACTCAAGATGACTTTTGAAACGCAGCAAAACCTGATGCGAGATGTCGTAAAAACCCCAGACGAGGTCGCTGACTTGCCGGTGCACGAAGAGGCCGATTTCGGCGTGTATGACGATAAAGAGACCCAAGACACCAGCAAACCACTGTCGCTGAAAGAAGAAATCGCAAAAGAAGAAAAAGAAGTTGAGGAGAAACAGGACATCTCAAAGGAAGTCAAGGAACCCGAAAAAGAGCCAACCGAAGAAGACGAACCACAAGAAGCGAAAGATGGTTTGGTGGTTGCAGACAGTTCCCAGCCGCAAATGGAAGAACAAGAAGACAGCGACCATAAAGATGTAGAATCCAGGGAACAAAAAGAAACGGCAGAAGCTGTAACTATAGACAAGGAAATTAAGGACGCTCTTGTGAGAGAGCAGATCCAAACCACTGACGAAATAGCTGCAGTTGCTAAAGTGGCAGAGACTGTCAAAGCAGATGAAGAAGAAGCAGCGAAACTTGTGCAAAAGAAATCCATAACAAGTCCAGATGAAAAGGAGTTGAGCGAAATGACATCAGAAGACGAGCTTCCAGAGCAATTGCCCGCTATCAGGGGAAAGACTACCGACCATCTCAAAGATAAGGAAGACACAACATCGCTCGAAAGCCCAGCGACTATCGAGGAAGCGATAGAAGTTGAAATTCAAAAGTCAAGAAAGGGTTCAGAAGGTGAGGAGCTAAAGGAGGTGCACGTAGGCAAAAGCTTGCTGGAAGAACTCCAAATCGAATCTAAAAAACAGGAATTTGAGTCAGAATCGTTGCGACTGGAGGTAGATGCTAAGGCGAAGGATTTAAAAATATTGAGCCCAGACAGTAGGGCAATCGAAAAAGCATTCCCAGCCGTGAGCGAAAAGGAAAGCAAATCAGCTCTTACTTCCGAACCAGAGTCTGTGGTCAGCGCAAAAGAAAGTGAAAAAGACGAAAAGTCGGCTCAACCATCAAAGGAAACATCTAGGCGAGAATCTGTAGCTAGCCATGTTGATGAAAAGGAAGAGTCGCGCCGAGAGTCAGTTGCAGAGGACAAGACACTCGGCAAAGATGAATCGAAACCAGAGTCAGTGGTTAGCGAAAAGGTGTCTCCAGCTGCCAGCCAAAAGGACGTGACATCTGCTCCACCATCTAAGGGAGCATCTAGGAGAGAATCTGTTGCAAGTCACGTCGATGAAAAGGAAGAAAAACCACTCGACAAAGACGAAACAAAACCAGAGTTAGTGGTTAGCGAAAAGGTGTCTCCAGCTGCCAGCCAAAAGGACGTGACATCTGCTCCACAATCTAAGGAAGCATCTAGGAGAGAATCTGTAGTAAGTCACGTCGGTGAAAAGGAGGAAAAACCACTCGACAAGGGCGAATCAAAGCCAGAGTCAGTGGCTAGCGAAAAGGCATCTCCAGCTGCCAGTCAAAAGGACGTGACATCTGCTCCACCATCGAAGGAAGCATCCAGGCCAGAATCTGTAGTCAGCCACATTGACGACAAGGAAGAATCGCGCCGAGAGTCAGTTGCAGATGACAAGACACTCGGCAAAGATGAATCAAAGCCAGAGTCAGTGGTTAGCGAAAAGGTGTCTCCAGCTGCCAGTCAAAAGGACGTGACATCTGCTCCACCATCGAAGGAAGCATCCAGGCCAGAATCTGTAGTCAGCCACGTTGATGACAAGGAGGAATCGCGCCGAGAGTCAGTTGTAGAGGAAAAGACGCTCGACAAAAGTGAATCAAAGCCAGAGTCAGTGGTTAGCGAAAAGGTGTCTCCAGCAGCCAGCCAAAAGGATGTAGCATCAGCTCTACCATCGAAGGAAGCATCCAGGCCAGAATCTGTAGTCAGCCACATTGACTACAAGGAAGAATCGCGCCGAGAGTCAGTTGCAGAGGAAAAGACGCTCGACAAAGGTGAATCAAGGCCAGAGTCAGTGATAAGTGAAAAGGTGTCTCCAGCTGCCAGCCAAAAGGACGTGACTTCTGCTCCACCATCGAAGGAAGCATCCAGGCCAGAATCTGTAGTCAGCCACGTTGATGACAAGGAGGAATCGCGCCGAGAGTCAGTTGTAGAGGAAAAGACGCTCGACAAAGGTGAATCAAGGCCAGAGTCAGTGATAAGTGAAAAGGTGTCTCCAGCTGCCAGCCAAAAGGACGTGACTTCTGCTCCACCATCGAAGGAAGCATCCAGGCCAGAATCTGTAGTCAGCCACGTTGATGACAAGGAGGAATCGCGCCGAGAGTCAGTTGCAGAGGACAAGACACTCGGCAAAGATGAATCGAAGCCAGAGTCAGTGGTTAGCGAAAAGGTGTCTACAGCTGCCAGCCAAAAGGACGTGACATCTGCTCCACCATCTAAGGGAGCATCTAGGAGAGAATCTGTTGCAAGTCACGTCGATGAAAAGGAAGAAAAACCACTCGACAAAGACGAAACAAAACCAGAGTTAGTAGTTAGCGAAAAGGTGTCCCCGGCTGCCAGCCATAAGGACGTGACATCTGCTCCACCATCGAAGGAAGCATCCAAGCCAGAATCTGTAGTCAGCCACGTTGATGAAAAGGAAGAATCGCGCCGAGAGTCAATTGTAGAGGACAAGATACTTGACAAAGGTGAATCAAGGCCAGAGTCAGTGATAAGCGAAAAGGTGTCTCCAGCTGCCAGCCAAAAGGACGTGACATCTGCTCCACCATCTAAGGAAGCATCTAGGAGAGAATCTGTAGCAAGTCACGTCGATGAAAAGGAGGAAAAACCACTCGACAAAGAAGAATCAAAGCCAGAGTCAGTGGTTAGCGAAAAGGTGTCTCCAGCTGCCAGTCAAAAGGACGTGACTTCTGCACCACCATCGAAGGAAGCATCCAGGCCAGAATCTGTAGCCAGTCACGTCGATGAAAAGGAAGAATCGCGCCGAGAGTCAATTGTAGAGGACAAGATACTTGACAAAGGTGAATCAAGGCCAGAGTCAGTGATAAGCGAAAAGGTGTCTCCAGCTGCCAGCCAAAAGGACGTGACATCTGCTCCACAATCTAAGGAAGCATCCAGGCCAGAATCTGTAGTCAGCCACATTGACGACAAGGAAGAATCGCGCCGAGAGTCAGTTGTAGAGGAAAAGACGCTCGACAAAGGTGAATCAAGGCCAGAGTCAGTGGTAAGCGAAAAGGTGTCTCCAGCAGCCAGCCAAAAGGATGTAGCATCAGCTCTACCATCGAAGGAAGCATCCAGGCCAGAATCTGTAGTCAGCCACATTGACTACAAGGAAGAATCGCGCCGAGAGTCAGTTGCAGAGGAAAAGACGCTCGACAAAGGTGAATCAAGGCCAGAGTCAGTGATAAGTGAAAAGGTGTCTCCAGCTGCCAGCCAAAAGGACGTGACTTCTGCTCCACCATCGAAGGAAGCATCCAGGCCAGAATCTGTAGTCAGCCACGTTGATGACAAGGAGGAATCGCGCCGAGAGTCAGTTGTAGAGGAAAAGACGCTCGACAAAGGTGAATCAAGGCCAGAGTCAGTGATAAGTGAAAAGGTGTCTCCAGCTGCCAGCCAAAAGGACGTGACTTCTGCTCCACCATCGAAGGAAGCATCCAGGCCAGAATCTGTAGTCAGCCACGTTGATGACAAGGAGGAATCGCGCCGAGAGTCAGTTGTAGAGGAAAAGACGCTCGACAAAGGTGAATCAAAGCCAGAGTCAGTGGTTAGCGAAAAGGTGTCTCCAGCTGCCAGTCAAAAGGATGTAGCATCAGCTCCACCATCGAAGGAAGCATCCAGGCCAGAATCTGTAGTCAGTCACATTGACGACAAGGAAGAATCGCGCCGAGAGTCAGTTGTAGAGGACAAGTTACTCGACAAAGGTGAATCAAGGCCAGAGTCAGTGATAAGTGAAAAGGTGTCTCCAGCTGCCAGCCAAAAGGACGTGACATCTGCTCCACAATCTAAGGAAGCATCTAGGAGAGAATCCGTTGCAAGTCACGTCGATGAAAAGGAGGAAAAACCACTCGACAAAGACGAATCAAAGCCAGAGTCAGTGGTAAGCGAAAAGGTGTCTCCAGCTGCCAGTCAAAAGGACGTGACATCTGCTCCACCATCGAAGGAAGCATCCAGGCCAGAATCTGTAGTCAGCCACATTGACGACAAGGAAGAATCGCGCCGAGAGTCAGTTGCAGATGACAAGACACTCGGCAAAGATGAATCAAAGCCAGAGTCAGTGGTTAGCGAAAAGGTGTCTCCAGCTGCCAGTCAAAAGGAAGTGACATCTGCTCCACCATCGAAGGAAGCATCCAGGCCAGAATCTGTAGTCAGCCACGTTGATGACAAGGAGGAATCGCGCCGAGAGTCAGTTGTAGAGGAAAAGACGCTCGACAAAAGTGAATCAAAGCCAGAGTCAGTGGTTAGCGAAAAGGTGTCTCCAGCTGCCAGCCAAAAGGACGTGACTTCTGCTCCACCATCGAAGGAAGCATCCAGGCCAGAATCTGTAGTCAGCCACGTTGACGACAAGGAAGAATCGCGCCGAGAGTCAGTTGTAGAGGACAAGTTACTCGACAAAGGTGAATCAAGGCCAGAGTCAGTGATAAGTGAAAAGGTGTCTCCAGGTGCCAGCCAAAAGGACGTGACATCTGCTCCACAATCTAAGGAAGCATCTAGGAGAGAATCCGTTGCAAGTCACGTCGATGAAAAGGAGGAAAAACCACTCGACAAAGAGGAATCAAAGCCAGAGTCAGTGGTTAGCGAAAAGGTGTCTCCAGCTGCCAGTCAAAAGGACGTGACATCTGCTCCACCATCGAAGGAAGCATCCAGGCCAGAATCTGTAGTCAGCCACATTGACGACAAGGAAGAATCGCGCCGAGAGTCAGTTGCAGATGACAAGACACTCGGCAAAGATGAATCAAAGCCAGAGTCAGTGGTTAGCGAAAAGGTGTCTCCAGCTGCCAGTCAAAAGGACGTGACATCTGCTCCACCATCGAAGGAAGCATCCAGGCCAGAATCCGTAGCCAGTCACGTCGATGAAAGGGAGGAAAAATCACTCGACAAAGACGAAACAAAGCCAGAGTCAGTGGTAAGCGAAAAGGTGTCTCCAGCTGCCAGCCAAAAGGACGTAACCTCAGCTCCACCATCGAAGGAAGCATCCAGGCGAGAATCTGTAGCCAGTCACGCTGATGAAAAGGCTGAAAAACCACTCGACAAAGACGAAACAAAGCTAGAGTCAGTGGTTAGCGAAAAGGTGTCCCCAGCTGCCAGCCCAAAGGACGTAACCTCAGCTCCACCATCGAAGGAAGCATACAGGCGAGAATCTGTAGCCAGTCACGCTGATGAAAAGGCTGAAAAACCACTCGACAAAGACGAAACAAAGCTTGAGTCAGTGGTTAGCGAAAAGGTGTCCCCAGCTGCCAGCCCAAAGGACGTAACCTCAGCTCCACCATCGAAGGAAGCATCCAGGCGAGAATCTGTAGCCAGTCACGCTGATGAAAAGGCTGAAAAACCACTCGACAAAGACGAAACAAAGCTTGAGTCAGTGGTTAGCGAAAAGGTGTCCCCAGCTGCCAGCCCAAAGGACATAACCTCAGCTCCACCATCGAAGGAAGCATCCAGGCGAGAATCTGTAGCCAGTCACGCTGATGAAAAGGCTGAAAAACCACTCGACAAAGACGAAACAAAGCTTGAGTCAGTGGTTAGCGAAAAGGTGTCCCCAGCTGCCAGCCAAAAGGACGTGACATCTGCTCCACCATCGAAGGAAGCATCCAGGCCAGAATCTGTAGTCAGTCACATTGACGACAAGGAAGAATCGCGCCGAGAGTCAGTTGTAGAGGACAAGTTACTCGACAAAGTTGAATCAAGGCCGGAGTCAGTGATAAGTGAAAAGGTGTCTCCAGCTGCCAGCCAAAAGGACGTGACATCTGCTCCACCATCGAAGGAAGCATCCAGGCCAGAATCTGTAGTCAGTCACATTGACGACAAGGAAGAATCGCGCCGAGACTCAGTTGTAGAGGACAAGATACTCGACAAAGGTGAATCAAGGCCAGAGTCAGTGATAAGCGAAAAGGTGTCTCCAGCTGCCAGTCAAAAGGACGTGACTTCTGCACCACCATCGAAGGAAGCATCCAGGCCAGAATCTGTAGTCAGCCACATTGACGACAAGGAAGAATCGCGCCGAGAGTCAGTTGTAGAGGAAAAGACGCTCGACAAAGGTGAATCAAGGCCAGAGTCAGTGGTAAGCGAAAAGGTGTCTCCAGCTGCCAGCCAAAAGGACGTAACCTCAGCTCCACCATCGAAGGAAGCATCCAGGCGAGAATCTGTAGCCAGTCACGCTGATGAAAAGGCTGAAAAACCACTCGACAAAGACGAAACAAAGCTTGAGTCAGTGGTTAGCGAAAAGGTGTCCCCAGCTGCCAGCCCAAAGGACATAACCTCAGCTCCACCATCGAAGGAAGCATCCAGGCGAGAATCTGTAGCCAGTCACGCTGATGAAAAGGCTGAAAAACCACTCGACAAAGACGAAACAAAGCTTGAGTCAGTGGTTAGCGAAAAGGTGTCCCCAGCTGCCAGCCAAAAGGACGTGACATCTGCTCCACCATCGAAGGAAGCATCCAGGCCAGAATCTGTAGTCAGTCACATTGACGACAAGGAAGAATCGCGCCGAGAGTCAGTTGTAGAGGACAAGTTACTCGACAAAGTTGAATCAAGGCCGGAGTCAGTGATAAGTGAAAAGGTGTCTCCAGCTGCCAGCCAAAAGGACGTGACATCTGCTCCACCATCGAAGGAAGCATCCAGGCCAGAATCTGTAGTCAGTCACATTGACGACAAGGAAGAATCGCGCCGAGACTCAGTTGTAGAGGACAAGATACTCGACAAAGGTGAATCAAGGCCAGAGTCAGTGATAAGCGAAAAGGTGTCTCCAGCTGCCAGTCAAAAGGACGTGACTTCTGCACCACCATCGAAGGAAGCATCCAGGCCAGAATCTGTAGTCAGCCACATTGACGACAAGGAAGAATCGCGCCGAGAGTCAGTTGTAGAGGAAAAGACGCTCGACAAAGGTGAATCAAGGCCAGAGTCAGTGGTAAGCGAAAAGGTGTCTCCAGCTGCCAGCCAAAAGGACGTAACCTCAGCTCCACCATCGAAGGAAGCATCCAGGCGAGAATCTGTAGCCAGTCACGCTGATGAAAAGGCTGAAAAACCACTCGACAAAGACGAAACAAAGCTCGAGTCAGTGGTAAGCGAAAAGGTGTCCCCAGCTGCCAGCCCAAAGGACGTAACCTCAGCTCCACCATCGAAGGAAGCATCCAGGCCAGAATCTGTAGCCAGTCACGTCGATGAAAAGGAGGAAAAACCACTCGACAAGGACGAAACAAAACCAGAGTTAGTGGTTAGCGAAGAGGTGTCCCCGGCTGCCAGCCATAAGGACGTGACATCTGCTCCACCATCGAAGGAAGCATCCAGGCCAGAATCTGTAGTCAGCCACGTTGATGACAAGGAAGAATCGCGCCGAGAGTCAATTGTAGAGGACAAGATACTTGACAAAGGTGAATCAAGGCCAGAGTCAGTGATAAGCGAAAAGGTGTCTCCAGCTGCCAGTCAAAAGGACGTGACTTCTGCACCACCATCGAAGGAAGCATCCAGGCCAGAATCTGTAGTCAGCCACATTGACGACAAGGAAGAATCGCGCCGAGAGTCAGTTGTAGAGGAAAAGACGCTCGACAAAGGTGAATCAAGGCCAGAGTCAGTGGTAAGCGAAAAGGTGTCTCCAGCTGCCAGCCAAAAGGACGTAACCTCAGCTCCACCATCGAAGGAAGCATCCAGGCGAGAATCTGTAGCCAGTCACGCTGATGAAAAGGCTGAAAAACCACTCGACAAAGACGAAACAAAGCTTGAGTCAGTTGTTAGCGAAAAGGTGTCCCCAGCTGCCAGCCCAAAGGACGTAACCTCAGCTCCACCATCGAAGGAAGCATCCAGGCGAGAATCTGTAGCCAGTCACGCTGATGAAAAGGCTGAAAAACCACTCGACAAAGACGAAACAAAGCTTGAGTCAGTTGTTAGCGAAAAGGTGTCCCCAGCTGCCAGCCCAAAGGACGTAACCTCAGCTCCACCATCGAAGGAAGCATCCAGGCCAGAATCTGTAGCCAGTCACGTCGATGAAAAGGAGGAAAAACCACTCGACAAGGACGAATCAAAGCCAGAGTCAGTGGCTAGCGGAAAGGCATCTCCAGCTGCCAGTCAAAAGGACGAAAAATCTGCTCCACCATCGAAGGAAGCATCCAGGCCAGAATCTGTAGCCAGTCACGTCGATGAAAGGGAGGAAAAATCACTCGACAAAGACGAATCAAAGCCAGAGTCAGTGGTTAGCGGAAAGGTGTCTCCAGCTGCCAGTCAAAAGGACGTGACTTCTGCTCCACCATCGAAGGAAGCATCCAGGCCAGAATCTGTAGTCAGCCACATTGACGACAAGGAAGAATCGCGCCGAGAGTCAGTTGTAGAGGACAAGTTACTCGACAAAGGTGAATCAAGGCCAGAGTCAGTGATAAGTGAAAAGGTGTCTCCAGCTGCCAGCCAAAAGGACGTGACATCTGCTCCACCATCGAAGGAAGCATCCAGGCCAGAATCTGTAGTCAGCCACGTTGATGACAAGGAAGAATCGCGCCGGGAGTCAGTTGTAGAGGACAAGATACTCGACAAAGGTGAATCAAGGCCAGAGTCAGTGATAAGTGAAAAGGTGTCTCCAGCTGCCAGCCAAAAGGACGTGACATCTGCTCCACCATCGAAGGAAGCATCCAGGCCAGAATCTGTAGTCAGCCACGTTGATGACAAGGAAGAATCGCGCCGGGAGTCAGTTGTAGAGGACAAGATACTCGACAAAGGTGAATCAAGGCCAGAGTCAGTGATAAGTGAAAAGGTGTCTCCAGCTGCCAGCCAAAAGGACGTGACATCTGCTCCACAATCTAAGGAAGCATCTAGGAGAGAATCTGTAGTAAGTCACGTCGGTGAAAAGGAGGAAAAACCACTCGACAAGGACGAATCAAAGCCAGAGTCAGTGGCTAGCGAAAAGGCATCTCCAGCTGCCAGTCAAAAGGACGAAAAATCTGCTCCACCATCGAAGGAAGCATCCAGGCCAGAATCTGTAGCCATTCACGTCGATGAAAAGGAGGAAAAACCACTCGACAAGGACGAATCAAAGCCAGAGTCAGTGGCTAGCGTAAAGGCATCTCCAGCTGCCAGTCAAAAGGACGAAAAATCTGCTCCACCATCGAAGGAAGCATCCAGGCCAGAATCAGTAGCCAGTCACGTCGATGAAAAGGAGGAAAAACCACTCGACAAGGACGAATCAAAGCCAGAGTCAGTGGCTAGCGAAAAGGCATCTCCAGGTGCCAGTCTAAAGGACGAAAAATCTGCTCCACCATCGAAGGAAGCATCCAGGCCAGAATCAGTAGCCAGTCACGTCGATGAAAAGGAGGAAAAACCACTCGACAAGGACGAATCAAAGCCAGAGTCAGTGGCTAGCGAAAAGGCATCTCCAGCTGCCAGTCAAAAGGACGAAAAATCTGCTCCACCATCGAAGGAAGCATCCAGGCCAGAATCAGTAGCCCGTCACGTCGATGAAAAGGAGGAAAAACCACTCGACAAGGACGAATCAAAGCCAGAGTCAGTGGCTAGCGAAAAGACATCTCCAGCTGCCAGTCAAAAGGACGAAAAATCTGCTCCACCATCGAAGGAAGCATCCAGGCCAGAATCTGTAGCCAGTCACGTCGATGAAAAGGAGGAAAACCCACTCGACAAGGACGAATCAAAGCCAGAGTCAGTGGCTAGCGAAAAGGCATCTCCAGCTGCCAGTCAGAAGGACGAAAAATCTGCTCCACCATCGAAGGAAGCATCCAGGCCAGAATCTGTAGCCAGTCACATCGATGAAAAGGAGGAAAAACCACTCGACAAGGACGAATCAAAGCCAGAGTCAGTGGCTAGCGAAAAGGCATCTCCAGCTGCCAGTCAAAAGGACGAAACATCTACTCCACAATCAAAGGAAGCATCTAGGCGAGAATCTGTAGTCAGCCACGTTGATGACAAGGAAGAATCGCGCCGAGAGTCAGTGGTAAGCGAAAAGTTGTCTCCTGCTGCCAGTCAGAGGGACGAAAAATCTGCTCCACCATCGAAGGAAGCATCCAGGCCAGAATCTGTAGCCAGTCACATCGATCAAAAGGAGGAAAAACCACTCGACAAGGACGAATCAAAGCCAGAGTCAGTGGCTAGCGAAAAGGCATCTCCAGCTGCCAGTCAGAAGGACGAAAAATCTGCTCCACCATCGAAGGAAGCATCCAGGCCAGAATCTGTAGCCAGTCACATCGATGAAAAGGAGGAAAAACCACTCGACAAGGTCGAATCAAAGCCAGAGTCAGTGGCTAGCGAAAAGGCATCTCCAGCTGCCAGTCAGAAGGACGAAAAATCTGCTCCACCATCGAAGGAAGCATCCAGGCCAGAATCTGTAGCCAGTCACATCGATGAAAAGGAGGAAAAACCACTCGACAAGGTCGAATCAAAGCCAGAGTCAGTGGCTAGCGAAAAGGCATCTCCAGCTGCCAGTCAGAAGGACGAAAAATCTGCTCCACCATCGAAGGAAGCATCCAGGCCAGAATCTGTAGCCAGTCACATCGATGAAAAGGAGGAAAAACCACTCGACAAGGACGAATCAAAGCCAGAGTCAGTGGCTAGCGAAAAGGCATCTCCAGCTGCCAGTCAAAAGGACGAAACATCTACTCCACAATCAAAGGAAGCATCTAGGCGAGAATCTGTAGTCAGCCACGTTGATGACAAGGAAGAATCGCGCCGAGAGTCAGTTGTAGAGGGAAAGACGCTCGACAAAGGTGAATCAAGGCCAGAGTCAGTGGTAAGCGAAAAGTTGTCTCCTGCTGCCAGTCAGAGGGACGAAAAATCTGCTCCACCATCGAAGGAAGCATCCAGGCCAGAATCTGTAGCCAGTCACATCGATCAAAAGGAGGAAAAACCACTCGACAAGGACGAATCAAAGCCAGAGTCAGTGGCTAGCGAAAAGGCATCTCCAGCTGCCAGTCAGAAGGACGAAAAATCTGCTCCACCATCGAAGGAAGCATCCAGGCCAGAATCTGTAGCCAGTCACATCGATGAAAAGGAGGAAAAACCACTCGACAAGGACGAATCAAAGCCAGAGTCAGTGGCTAGCGAAAAGGCATCTCCAGCTGCCAGTCAAAAGGACGAAAAATCTGCTCCACCATCGAAGGAAGCATCCAGGCCAGAATCTGTAGCCAGTCACATCGATGAAAAGGAGGAAAAACCACTCGACAAGGTCGAATCAAAGCCAGAGTCAGTGGCTAGCGAAAAGGCATCTCCAGCTGCCAGTCAGAAGGACGAAAAATCTGCTCCACCATCGAAGGAAGCATCCAGGCCAGAATCTGTAGCCAGTCACATCGATGAAAAGGAGGAAAAACCACTCGACAAGGACGAATCAAAGCCAGAGTCAGTGGCTAGCGAAAAGGCATCTCCAGCTGCCAGTCAAAAGGACGAAACATCTACTCTACAATCAAAGGAAGCATCTAGGCGAGAATCTGTAGTCAGCCACGTTGATGACAAGGAAGAATCGCGCCGAGAGTCAGTGGTAGAGGGAAAGACGCTCGACAAAGGTGAATCAAGGCCAGAGTCAGTGGTAAGCGAAAAGGTGTCTCCAGCAGCCAGCCAAAAGGATGTAGCATCAGCTCCACCATCGAAGGAAGCATCCAGGCCAGAATCTGTAGTCAGCCACGTTGATGACAAGGAAGAATCGCGCCGAGAGTCAGTTGCAGAGGACAAGACACTCGACAAAGTTGAATCGAAGCCAGAGTCAGTGATAAGCGAAAAGTTGTCTCCATCTGACAGCCAAAAGGACGAGAAATCTGCTCCTCCATCAAAGGAAGCATCGAGGCCAGAATCTGTAGCAAGTCACGTCGATGGAAAGGAGGAAAAACCACTCGACAAGGACGAATCAAAGCCAGAGTCAGTGGCTAGCGAAAAGGCATCTCCAGCTGCCAGTCAGAAGGACGAAAAATCTGCTCCACCATCGAAGGAAGCATCCAGGCCAGAATCTGTAGCCAGTCACATCGATGAAAAGGAGGAAAAACCACTCGACAAGGACGAATCAAAGCCAGAGTCAGTGGCTAGCGAAAAGGCATCTCCAGCTGCCAGTCAGAAGGACGAAAAATCTGCTCCACCATCGAAGGAAGCATCCAGGCCAGAATCTGTAGCCAGTCACATCGATGAAAAGGAGGAAAAACCACTCGACAAGGACGAATCAAAGCCAGAGTCAGTGGCTAGCGAAAAGGCGTCTCCAGCTGTCAGTCAAAAGGACGAAAAATCTGCTCCACAATCTAAGGAAGCATCGCGCCGAGAATCAGTTGCAGAGGACAAGACACTCGACAAAGACGAATCAAGGCCAGAGTCAGTAGTAAGCGAAAAGGTGTCTCCAGCTGCCAGCCAAAAGGATGCAGCATCTGCTCCACCATCGAAGGAAGCATCTAGACCAGAATCTGTTGCCAGTCAAGTAGATGGAAAAAAAACAGAAAAGGACCAAGCAATCCATTCCGCTGAAGACGAGGAAGATGGAGGTGCTATAAAAGTAGACTGGCAGATAGGTAGCGAAAACATATCTCCAGTTGAACCTTTGAAGCCTTTAGAATCATCAATAGTAAAGGATAAAATCCAAACAAGAAGTCACACAGTTTCATCGCCCATCGATAAAGCTCCATCAACTTTAACTGATGCAGAATTCCAACACATATCGAAGCCTTGCAAGGATAGTTTCAAGCTCGATCTCCAGCATCAAGCAAAGCCTGATGAGCCAACAGTTGACACTACTTCAAGTCCAGTGGACGTAGCTCAATCTGAATTTGTTGGTTCCCTTTCCCAAACAACAGCCAAGAGTACGGAAGAAACGAAGGGCTCTGTTGTGGAGACTGTATCGACTAGCGGTGAACATGCCAGAGTTTCAAAAGAAACCGCCTCGTCGCCCATCGACGAGGTTGCGTCTCCAGTCGACCAACATTTAGCCAGTGGTGACACCATGCAAGAGATGGTAGAAAGTCTCAAGTCCGTCGTTTCTGACGAAACTGGCAAAGCTGTCGAAATTACATCTTCGATTTGTGACGAAAGCAAACAAACGGCTCTTAAAGTCGAAACGGTAGCGGAAGACTCGTCGACAACTATCAAGAAAGAACTAATTCCATTGGCAGAAAAGGTGTCCATCCTTACCGAAGAGATCGAGAAAACTCTTGTTTCCGAAACAACCGAGGCCGTTAAAGTGTCTTATGATCTGAAGAGTTTCCACACTGAGCTACGGGAAACACATATAACTACCGTCGACTCGCCTGCACGCGAAGAAGTAATTCTGCCCGACATCAAGGAAGAAGACGAAGAGCACAGGTTCTCACCACCCAGAGAAACAGTTGCTGGCAAAACTGCTATAACCGCTACCCCTCAACCGCAGCGTCCCGTTTCGCCACGAGAAGAGGAAGTTGCCAAAATAGTTGCAAATGTCGCAGAAGTTCTAAAGTCAGAAAAGGATATAACTGAGATTATTCCAGACTTTGATGAAAAGGAACTGGAGGAAAAGCTTCTAAAAACAAAAGATGAGGACGCCGCCACCGTCCAGCGGATGTTAGTAACTGCAAGTAGCGAAGATGGTGGAGAAGAAATCGAAATCTGTCCCAAAGGCAGCATTGTTTTCACTCCCAGTTCGACACCTGATGTACTCTCTGGCAGGGTTTCCCCAGACGGTTCGAAGGACTTAGAAGGCGACCTAAAATCTGAAGAGAAGTCATCGAAATCGCAGGCAGAATCTGAAAAGTCCTCCCCTGACCTCAAATCCGGACCCATCTCTCTCGAAGAAAAAGACAAAATCGAGATTTCGGAGAAGGCACAGATTGGCAAAGCCATGCAAGCAACTACAGACCGAAAAGAATCTACATGCAGTTTGGCCGAATATCAGGCTGAAATGCGCCGAGAATCGGCTATAAGCACATTAAGCGAAAAGGACTTAACTAGAGATGAGAGCACCTACGACGAGCGCCCCGATTCTGCTGCCAGCCATGACTTTGGCCAGTTCTCCCTCGAACCTACCGATCAGACTCATGAAATCATCCAGGAAACCATTCAACACACGACAAGAACAGAAGCAGATGTCCACAAGGAAGACAGGGAATGCTCGCAGATCTCATCATCAATGACCAGCAAAATTGAAAGCGCAAAGCTTGACGAAGAATCGTCACAGACAGATATTTCCAAAACAGTATTAACTTCCACAACAGTGACATCAAGTGGAAAAGACGCCAAAGATGGACCGTCGCCCTTAAAATCGCCAGCCGACACCCAAAAAGACTCGGGCGAATCCTTGATCTCTTCTTCAGTAGTAACAACTGTTACAGGCGAAGTTAAGTCAGCGTCCCAGGATGAAAAGATTGATGAAGCGTCATCAAAGACAGGCTCGTTTGAATCCGTGGTTGTAACTACCAAAACTGTGACCTCGAGCCTGGCTGGCAGAGATGAACCGAAACAAAAATCACCCGCCGACAGCCTGAAAGAGATCGGAGAATCCTTGAAATCTACAACAGAATTCACATCAACACAGTCAGCATCCTTCGAGGAAAAACTTGCCGAAACCGTATCGACTACAACTGGCATATCTGAAACAGTTGTTGTTACTACCAAAACGGTGGAAAGTAAAGAACCCCTCAAGCCTACATCGCCAAAAACACCACCCGCTGCAGATCAGTTTTCTGGCGAAGAAGATGAGGCAGTATCTTCAAAACCCGACACCAGCGAGGCCTACAAGTCTACAGCGGTGGTCAGAGAAACCGAGTCGGCAGCTTTTGACAAAAGAATTGATGAATCCTTATCGAAAAAGGGCGTCTTCGAGGCAGTGGTCGTGACAACGAAAACACTGACCTCGAGCTTGTGTAAGGATGCACAGGCAGCTTTGGAATCAATCACACAGCAGTCGGATATTGAGAAAAAAGAGTCCCGAACTGAGTCGAGCCTGGCTGGCAGAGATGAACCGAAACAAAAATCACCCGCCGACAGCCTGAGAGAGATCGGAGAATCCTTGAAATCTACAACAGAATTCACATCAACACAGTCAGCATCCTTCGAGGAAAAACTTGCCGAAACCGTATCGACTACAACTGGCATATCTGAAACAGTTGTTGTAACTACCAAAACGGTGGAAAGTAAAGAACCCCTCAAGCCTACATCACCAAAAACACCACCCGCTGCAGATCAGCTTTCTGTCGAAGAAGATGAGGCAGTGTCTTCAAAACCCGACACCAGCGAGGCCTGCAAGTCTACATCGGTGGTCAGAGAAACTGAGTCGGCAGCTTTTGACGAAAAAATTGATGAATCCTCATCGAAAAAGGGCGTCTTCGAGGCAGTGGTCGTGACAACGAAAACACTGACCTCGAGCTTGTGTAAGGATGCACAGGCAGCTTTGGAATCAATCGCACAGCAGTCTGATATTGAGAAAAAGGAGTCCCGAACTGAGTCGGTCGTGGAGAGTGTAAAGGTTGACGAGAAAGTATCGGGCACATCAGCAATCGCAAAGGCAGAAATCGCTTCGTCCACATCCGACAGGCAAACAACCAGCCACATTTCGGAGAGTGTCACCGTAACTGAGAAGGAATCCGCCACTCAAGTGTATGGCGCTGAGAAGTCAGCCTCAGTTTCCAGCATGAAAGATGACTTATCAGAAATCTCCTCCTGCGAATCGAAATCCTCTCGCACCGAGGAAATATCAACCGAAAAGGAGTCATCCGCTTCCAAAGTGAAGGAGATAAAATCATCAATCACCCAAATCGACGTTCTGATCCAAGACTCGGCTGTCAGCTCATCCATCTCGACAGAGAAGGCCACAGTGACAGTTAAAAGCGAACAGAGCAAAGAATCCCAAGAAAAGCTCATCTCATCCGAGTCCCAGAAAACTTCCACAACGATCCTCAGGTCCGATTCAACTTCCAAGTCCGAGGTAAGTGCAAAGGAGGAATTATCGAGCTCCAGTGTCACCTCGAAGAAAATCGATTCATCCGAGACTAAGGAGAAGGTGCAAGTAACAGAGAAACATTCAGTGTCGGACCTGATTTCGGAAATGTCCGCACACAGCAAGGACACCTCCCGAAGGGAGTCAACTCTCAGCCAGAGTAGCGACGGCCGCCAAACACTGAGCGACCACGAGGATGATGAAGACGATGACGCCGATATTCTCAAAATCAAGGAGGCGCGTTCCAAATCCATCGCAACCATAATGATGACAAGCATTTACAAGCCCTCAGACGAAAGCCAATCATTCAGTGCCCTCGAAGAGGAAGAATCATCCGAGATGATCTGCGAGGAATCGTCCAACCTAATCAAGTCTTCACAATGCTACGAAACTGTCCAAAGAACAATAGCCCAGGAGTCGACCAGTAGCGGTGGCAAACACTTTGACACTATCTTTACCAGCGCTTTGATACAGGAAAAATCTCCCGAGGAACACAGAAAAACACCACCTACTGCCCCAGTGAGTCCTGGTATCAAATCCGCATACACATCAGAGCAGGGAGAATCTGTTCAACAAGCCACATTAACCACCATGCAATATGGCGAAATTTGCGGTACATCTGTGCCGTCATCGCCAAAAGACGTCTCCGGAAAATCAAGCCCAGGTGCCTTAACATCAGAGAGCCGATCTATACCTACTCCGGCAGGCCGTGAATCGCTCACAGAGACCCCCGAATCCTCACCAAAGCCGACATCGCCCTTCCCCAGAGTGACAAAAGAAGACATTCATACCACAACCACCTTTGGTGCGACGGAAGTAGCTCAGACCTCTACACCGGAACTATCTGAAATCAAAGCCCTAGAAAAGACAGCTTTAAGCGGAAGCACCGAAAAAATAATCACAACCACAATCACAACAGTTACCAAAGTTATTTCCAGTGATGGAAAAGCAATCGTAACCGAAGAAAAGACTATCACGACAACCGACACCAGTGAGCCGGCTGGTGAAAAGGTCACCGTTACTACCACAAGAACAACCAGCGAGAGTGATAAGGTCCCGCTGCAGCCAAAGGAGTTGGCTATGCTCAGATCGGAGTTCCGTAGTTCCACACCTGGCAGCGACGACGAGCGCCCATTTAGTGACGACGAAATTCCGCCTTCGCCAAGGAGCATCGCGTCTTCCCAAGCGGCCAGCTACGACCTACAACGTTCAAGTTCAGGAATCAGTAAACGATCAGATCTTGACATAGATGACAGCCAAGATGATATGCCACCGCAGTACGGCAGCGAAGAACATTCAGCGGCTCTTTCGATATCGGTAGCACGCAGATTAGTCGACCCTATGAGCACATCCTTCTATGGCGCTCTTCCCGACTCATTCGGGCCAATTGCGTCGTCGGCCGAAAAGTCGGAGCCGATTCCAATCAGGACGACACGAACAATCGTGAGTAGAACCTTCACAGATTCGCCAATCAGTCAGTCGTCCGAAAGCGAGGGAGCCAGCCAAACCTGGGCTTCACGGCACAGCGGCGATCACAAATTCCTAGACGAAGCCGACCTCGATTTCGAGAAGGCTCTCGAAGAGCACCGTCAAGTTCGCGGAGCCGAGGTCATGTCCAGTGTCACAGCGAAATACTCATACTCGCCATCGAAATCCACAATCGAAGAAACAATCGCAAAGCCGAAATTCCCCCTTGGTGATATTCAAAAGGCGAAGTCCACTGAGGGTGCTTCCACCTCTTCCACAGACGATGAGAGAAAAGACCAACCCGAAGCCAAGGCCAAGGATCCCCTCAAGGAATGGGGCAAGCCCCTAGGACTGCCATCACCTGCACCGATTCCAATTGAAAATGACGTCCGAACCACGCCGAAAAAGGAGCGTCGCATGGTCGCTGCGAAAACAAAACTGAACAACGAGAAGAACCTCAGGAAACGTTCTGAATCGCCGAGCAAAACCAAAAAAAACAGTCCCGTGTATGTGGACCTGACCTATGTTCCTCACAATGGAAATTCATACTACTCACATCTGGAGTTCTTCAAGAGGGTGCGTGCACGCTACTACGTCTTCTCGGGAACCGAACCCAGCCGAGAGGTGTACAACGCTCTACTCGAGGCCAAACAAACATGGGAGGATAAAGATTTAGGTAAGTCTCACTTGCATTTCCATACACACAACAGTCCAACACTCATTCATATATTCCCCCAGAGGTAACCATCATTCCCACTTACGATACAGACGTCCTCGGCTACTGGGTAGCGGAAAACGAAGAACTCCTAGCCAAGTATCACATCGATTTATCTCCGTCTGCATCAAGATGCACAATCAACCTGCAGGATCACGAGACCTCGTGCTCCGCCTATCGCTTAGAATTCTAGGCCACGGGGATGTTCATTGCATTCTCCCCAAGGATCGACTCACAAGAATTTACCAATTAATTACTTTAGTTGTTACCACTCATAATGTACTTAAATACACCCAAACAAGATACAACAACAACAACAACAAGACGAAACTAACGTGAAACTATATAATACCCAAATGGACACCCTCAACGGAAAGCAGGCGACAGCAAAAGCAGGAAACGGAAGAGCCGGGCGTGATGCATCAACAGCGGATGGTGTGATTATCTGCTTTTTTTTATTAAATACACCGCCGCAATTGAGCTCCGCACCGCCTCTTACATCCGCCGGACGAACGAGCTATCACAGATACAAAAACTAGCTTTTCAAACCAAAGAAGAAATTATTTTACGAAAATCAAACAAATGTTACCTTATGCCCTAGTCCCTTATATATGATATAAATGTAGTAGATACCCTATGTATTAAAAAAAAAGAAGAAGAAAACTAACTATTATATTGCATAGAAAAAACGTTATAAAACAATGTGCCTCTGTGAACAATTTTAATGAAAGTCCCAAGGAGTTCAAATCTAATTTTGTTCCTTAAACTTTATAATGCGTTATAAAAGAGAAAACTATTTAATTTAATTTAATTTTAAATCTATGCCCAGCATTAAACTTAAGCGGCAACAAAAACTGTCAAATGTACGTTAGATTTCAATTCCCTGCTGTGCTAATATTTATACCAGCTACCAATATTAAAAGTGTTTGAAAACTTGATTGACTTGCAAGTCGTCATGAATTGTATCGCAGTTACTATTAAATGTTTATTAAAATCAACAAATTCCACTTACCGTTTTGTCAATGTTAAACGAAAAAAGAGCTGGTCCACTTGGGGAACCGCATTTCACATTTATTTCGCTCTGTTCACGATCGCCACTACGGTTTGCAGCTAAAATTGGCCGCAATGAATGTCTGAAAGAATAATGTTGATTGTATCAAACTTTAGCAAAACTGAGTGACTGACGTATTATATATGGACTGCTAGCGAAATGTCAGTTTCATTGAAATTAGTTGCGAAACAAGTGTTTGGCGTTAGTGTTTTTTTTCTAAAACACAGCGTCATCAATTGCGGAAATCTGGAAACTGTCAGACAACTTATTTGGTTGCATGTTTTCGGCAACAGATGTCGCCGTTTTCTCGCGATTGTCATTAAATGTCACTTAAGTGCTTGTACATTTTATCACGCAGTCCATACATAATACAATGCAAATAAATTATATTAAATGCAGATATTATATCAAAATTGTCAAGATTAAATAATTACTTTTAGTAAAATGAAGCTTATTCGCATTTTGACACCACATGGAAACGATTTGCTGAATAACTTTCAGCTTGTTGGCGGAAGTTGCCGTGTTTAAAATCTGAAATGAAAAATGAAACATAAATGACATTTGGATTTTAAAACCAGCTAAGAGAAAGTAGAAATAAATATAATGAAACTAAATTAAAACTAAATGAATGTGTTGATTGAAAGTTGCAAGCGTAAACCATTGAAAACTACCCATAATTATGTTTCTTTTTATACTACTTATTTGGAAATAGCAATGCTGCTGTCACTCGATATGATAGGTCTGTTTATTGAAGGGTGAGATTAGTGATTGCATATAAATGAATGCACAGATCGTCTGACAAATATGACCAAAATATCAGTGCTGTCAATGTCATATGTTCTTAAAATATTTATCAAATATGTTTAACAAATGAAAAAAAAAAAAAAAACATTTCCACTGTCAAAAATGTCAGAAACGCCATCGACAAATTTCAGTAAAATTAATTTTATGTCATTCGTAACTATAAGTGTCCGATTCATTTAAATACTCTCAGAACTGTCACAAATCAAACAGTCAAATCTTACAAAAACTTTTAGGAACTGCTCAAATTTCGACGAGTTAAATTCTCTTAGAAAATCTTAGAACTGTCAAAAGTGGCCATTAACCACTTGGCACACAGACTCAACTTATCTTAGCAATCCCCTAAATTTTGAGCAATAACGAGATAAATTCTCTCAGAGGCTACAGAAAGCACGAAAATCTAAAGTCGTTTTTTTAAGTAAAATTCAGCACCCAAACTGCATGACAAACATGTCAGAATGCATAATCAAAACAATTGTCAATCGAATATATATTTTATTTAAAAATTAAGCAAATATATTTTTTACGGAATAACAAGTTGTAAGCATTTTTATGACAGAAAAGGTAGCTGCCTTCTGTCAACTTTTGCGAACGCGAATGGCGTTTGATAATAAAGAGCGATAAGGAGTGAAACCTTGTAGAAGTTAACCCATAGAGGAGCAACCCATTCCTAGGACTATGGGTCTTACTTAATCATTTGTAAAGTCCGTACGAAATATTTTGTAGGTCACAATAGAGAATAGATTTGAAAAATGCTCCCATATTGGGTTTATTAAATTTAACTTAAGAATTATTATGGTGTTGCATTAAAATTCAATTCAAATCCAATAACAAGATTAGTTGCAATTGACTAAAGTTAAATGGAAAAAAATAGCCGAGCGCGTTTTCAAACCCGAACAGACCTATCAAACAGAGCTGCAAAAAGACCACAGTAAAAGTTTAAGACAAATGAATTGTCAGACCTCATCGAAATGATCGGTACTTTCACATTAATTTCCCCTGCATGGACAAGGTCAACTTATTCAAACTATTCCAATGATGTATTCACAATGGAAATTGACGAACAAATATGTTCAATTGAAATTGACGAACAAATATGTTCAATATAAATGATCATATTAGAACTAGTTTCAGCTTATTCATTAATCGAACAAAATACATAAAATAGCAGCAAATGTAATGTTTATGGAGTAGTTAAATGGTAAAATTGAAAACTGAAAATCTGCAACACTAAATACTAAACAAACAACAGACAAATTGTTTAATTATATAAATGTATACCTATGTGTAATGTATGTTGTGTAATGTTGAACAAAACACAGAAGTATTTGACATATAGAATCAAATGTAAATGTAATCTTATTACACAAACAATTAGAAGTTATACGTGTATATGTGTAATTTTGATGTTAGAAATTATATCCCCCCCCCCATGCTTACAGTTATTGAAACGACAGATGGGTGGTTCTGCAAAAGGCAATTAATTTATTTAATCACCGCATTTTTGGTTGCACTATTATTTTATGAGAAAATAACAAGAAAAATAATCAACCAACTGTCCGCCACCTGATATTAACACAATGAAAATATCAGCAATAGAACTAATCTAAGACAATTAGTTTTAAGGATAAAGGTAAATTTAAAAAAATTAATCTCTTCATAGAAACTATAGGGAAAAAGACATTTTTTGCAAACATACTCTCTTGAAATCTATATGGAAAATAAGTATTCACAAAATGTACTTGTATTATTGTGCACCGTCCACAATTGAATATAAATAGTTGTTTATTTAGTTTTGAATTTGTATGGCGCAACTGCGTTTTTACGCGTTACCGACGTGTGGCATGCATTGCATAGGGCTAAAGTGTTATTTTTTGTTCTGTAGTACTTTTGAATTTATGGTTATTTTTTTATTTTTTTTTTCGAATTATGGTTTCGCATTTTACAAAACAAAATATTAAAACTTGTGATAAATGATAAGTATTTCACTAGATTGTTCAGAAACAAATGGAAAATGGCAAAGACAGGGATAATAAGCACACTATACGCTACGAACATGCTACTAAATATATTAAACTATTTTAATTCGCTGAGAACTAACAAATTTATTTGTGATATGTAATACTGTTTGAGTTGTTAGCATTTTACAAAACTTACACACACACACACACGCGTGCCCCAATCAAAAGCGTGAGGTGTTTCAAATTTTCAACAAAAGCAATCTTTTCGGAGAGGGACATCTATTTAACAAATTTTCTTTTGTAAACAAAACAAAAAACAACAAAAAAGGAAAAAAAAAAATAAATTAAAACATGAAAACTATTTTATACCGAATTATTTTATACATTTTTTGCAATAAGAAAACGAACAAAAATACATAAACATAGTAGTAGATAGTTTTTGATTGACAATTATTTAAATATAAAATATATATATACACATTAACATTATTATAGTGATTTAACTATACTCTAATGCTTTAGCGGGTATTTGGAAAAAATGGTCAATATGAGACGGAAGAAATGCGAATGAGACGAAATACACAATAATTGTAATAGGAATAGCGAGAAAAATTGAATGAATAATTAAAAGTGCTTCTGATAATTTTATTTAACATGATTTTGTTCGGTTTGTTAAAGATTTTTGATAGCGCGAAGCGGATTCGATTAGGGTTTTTTTTTTTTATGTGAATTAGTAAAATACTTGAGGGACTTATTGGAAACACAACACTCAAACGGCAAACAGGATATAATAATTAAAAGACAATTTTTTTCGAATTCAATTTATAACGCACCCCAAGGAATTTCCCTCTCAAAGTAAAAAAAAGTTATTTATAAAACGAAACAAAGTATATAAGAGATACAAAGAAGAAAAACAAAAAACTAATTATTGAACTAGCGGTTATTTATACATAAACAAATATATATTACTATATATATACATATATGATTATGTTAAAACAAAAAAGAAAGAGAAATCCTAAATATTAGTTACAAATATATACCACATTCTAAATGGAAAAAAAACAAAGAAGATATATACACATATATTGATAAATGTGTGTGAAAACGATTTAACAATGATTTAATTATTCAAGTCTCTTACTTCTGACGCCTTTTTACCGTAGTACCAATGTTTTTTTTTTGTTTAAGAAAGAAAATTTGAAAACAGAACTAACGAATTATTCAGCATTTGCCTTTGATTCAATTACCTAGTGCCCAAAGAACGTAAATATGTTTACAGTCTTATTTTTTTCGTTGCAATTAAATATTTAAAGTTTATTGATGAAATTGTTACTTTCAAGTCTTATTGCAATTACTAACTATAAGTAAATCTACGTATTTATATTGAGTATTATGATGCAAGACCGAAGTCAGATGAAGAAACATTTTTAAATAATAATTATTATTAAAAACAAAGCTTATCTCCAAATAAAGAATATATATACGAAAAATGTAAAATAGAGGTTTTTTTTTTTTGCTGCGCGTATACGCAATATCTTTCAGCTCGCTTATTGCAGTCGGAACTGGCCGCACAGGACGAGAACGGCGCGTGCAAGTGTCTGATAGAAAGAGCGAAGCACCGAAGCTTCGAGGGACTTGAACTCTGCTCTAGACGACACAATGTAAATGTGTCTATGTTCTATCACGGTTCAGTATCGCATTACACTGTTGGAAGTCACAACAAATGATGTCCCTATAGAGGAACATCAAGGCAACAAATTGCTTCTCCGTGGTTAGTGCACGACTGAATTTAAAATTGAAATGAACCAGTGAAGAGATTGACGAGAACCGAAAGTAACCGAATAAGTGCAAGCCGAGCCTTCAGCCGGCAGGAACCATTTTGCTGGCTGTCTACAATTGCACATAGAAACAATTTTGTGTGAGCTACCCTTATAAATAGAGAACTCCTCCATCATCGGCACTTGAAAACCATTTTCCACATTGTTGTATCTACTTGCCAACAAGGAAATGTCGAGCCCATTTATAAATGCAAGATTTGTAAGGTACACGCACGGCAAAGCAGGAAAAGCTGCGCAAATATAAGTTTCCTTCGCCTAGCATTGATGCCAATTCAAGCACATCTTGCCCAATATTGCATTTATGAATGGGCTCGTCGTCAACACACATCTTGGTCAAAAGAACTGGAAATGGGCTGGTGAGACTAACGACACATCTACCCTTGGACTGAGCAAAGCATCGTGTTACGTATAATACAAACCCCGCAACAGCAACGTTCACGCTTTGGACATTTTCCTTTATAACCGGAACACGTCGACGATGCCTGATGGCATTTTACAAAACGAATACACAATCGCGGCCATTATGAATTCAATGGAATAATTTCCGTTTCCACCACTTAAAGAAAATCTATTGCCGACAATTTTCACTATCCGCCATTTAATTTAAGATCACCGTTACTCATTGCCAAACTCGAACTAGGTACCTACATGTTTCAACACGTCCGAAAACTAAACCACAACCACTTTAGCAAAATGAAGGTATGTGACTGGAATCGAATCGACGCCTCTTTCGTTGACGTCATATCGGCCGAATCAAGTGTTTTAGAACTTCCGTTCCAACTGGAAATTGTTAAAATTGTCTTCAAAAAAAACTTTTGAAACTACTGTTGCAATTGAAGGCAAGTTTGTACGTAGGTACCATTCACAAACGCTTATTTAATCACATCCCGAGTGCACAGATGATGGAGTTGATGACAGCACCACGCATCGAATTTAGCAATGCGATAAGCTGACGATGGGCATGCAGCCAAATAATAACAAATTCAAATGAAAGCGCCAGTTCTTCGACGACAATAATGGCATGCAATACATTTCTAGGTTAATTTACAAATGCAATTCAAACTGCTTACCAAATCGATAATTTCCATCGTTGCCCATTGATTAAAAGATATTTCAATTCTAACTTTGTACTGATGCATGAACAGTTGCTGAACTTGCACATTCCAAAGGTTTATTAACTTATTTTGCTTCCATCGGTGGCAAGTTTTTGTCTACACAATTTTCTTTCTGAAATAATTTCATTCTGTCAGTTGGGAAATTCTACAAATTATTTGAAATGAATGTAAGATTTTTGAAAAAAAAAAAAAAAAAAACAGATTGGTACAGTGTTCTTATTATGAACTGAGTCAGCTGAGTGGATTTAGAATGATTTTATATCGAATTAGAGATCATGCTAATTTTCAGATGATTGGTTAAGGTCGACGAATCGAAAAATAATAAATATTTGTAGTTTGCTGAGGGCAGGCACACTCAAACCTAACAGGGCGCCTACAAATGCAACTACATATAGAGAGAGAGAGAGAGATGGGACCTAATTACCTATCTACTCTATAAACTAATATCGACAACTGAAGCCCACCGAGATCCCAAAATACACACTAAATTCCAGAAAAACATCGCATAACAACATGAGCAATGTGGCAAAATCAACGTCCTAAAATGTGAGTTACTTATTTGGAGCAAAGACCACATCAGTCAGGGCTCCAACATTGCTCCCACACATGAAACTCTGATACACACTATCACGAGCCAATAAAACACAAATTGGGTTTGTTTTTGAAACGTTTTATATTGAACAGCTCCGCTAAAATCATACATCGTACGGGTGGAGGTGCATACCATCCTTCCATTTCAATTCGCCACCATCCTGTCATCGCATACGCACACATTTTCATGAGACTTTTTTTTTTTTTTTTTCTTCTTAAAGATCATACAATACATTAGAAACGCTTTGCATAAGAAACACAAAAGTGTCAATATAGACGGTGAAAACGGAACAAACGCGACCTAAGTGTCTATGCTCTTAATGCAGTGAATTGATGGAACACGTCTAGAATATGCGTGTCCAGGTCCGAAGTGAACAAAAGCGTTTCCAAAGTACTGCTGTATTTCTGAACTTGCTCGTGGTGCTGAAAGAAAGAACAACAAATCATACAGCGACCGTCTCATGGATTGTATCGGCTTCTCGTTACCATCAAAAAGACCTGCTGCAGCCGTCCAATTGTCCAACGATACCAATCTGTGTCCGGGTCGCGACCATCTGTGTCGGATCGCACCAAGTGCTCCGACAGTATCATGATGAATCGTTGAAATACGATCAGGAACAAGCGCTTTTGATCAACATTGGCTGCTTCTAGTTTCTCCTCCATGCGCTCGACCATCTGGGGAAACAAAGAAAAGACAAAACTCAATCAAACTGGACCTGACATTGAATATGTGCAATTAATCATCGCGCAAATGGTAATACAATTAATTGTGCAACAGCGCATAATTGGATTACCCAACAATAGCCAGCGATGCATGGCGCACCTAACCTAGAAGTTCAAACACGAACGGTGTTCCACTCACCTCTTCCGACGGTTTGTCTGCATTGTTTTGCGGCTTTTTACGCTTCTGAGCACCGCCTTCCTCTTCCGATTCGCTTGAAGACGAGTCTGCTTTTGCTAGTTTCTCTTTCGCATCGCCCAATTCCGAGCCTAGAAAGTTAATGGCATTGCATCAGCTCTGATGCGTTGACAGTCACTCCGTTCATACTTACTTAGCTTGATCACGTGCTTGTTCATCTTCTTTATTGTTAGGTGAAGGATCTCCCAGAGGTACATCTTCGTGAATTCGCTGGTCATTTCTTTGGAAAAGATCCAAGTGGCTACGGCTGAGCACTCAACGACCTGCGTCTTCAACAATTTATCGATTATGACCACCATCATCTGCTGGTGGTTCTTCCACAGCTCGAACACGTTGTGTAGAATGCATATTTGCGCTTCTTCCGACTCAGCAAGCGCCTGTAAATTGCAAATTAGCATGCAGCACTCAGTGTGTCTTAGCGCAACTCACCTTGAACACCAAGTGGAACTTTGATATTGCAGCGAAGCTGTGCGAGAACGACTTGGATCCCAGGTTCAAAAGTGTCTGCACGAACACATCGATCTTCAGCGGATTGAACGAGCTCTCCGACATCTCGTTGTCGCCGTTTTCACCGGAATTCGGTAGCTCCTTCAGCACGTTGACGACCTCCTCGGGGGTGCACTTCTGTCGTATAGCCACGACAAGTTGATGGGCCGTTGTCGTGCCTGGCAGTGCAGCTGAGGAAAAACATGACATAAACAGTGTGACAATTATAACCGCCTACTGGTTTCGCCAAATTAACAACAGATAACATTACATGGCACTTCTCAGTTCTCACTCTAGTGGAACACGATCAAATGCCTTGCCCAACGATGCGGTAACTGAAGAAAGCCTTTCCTACTTTCTGTTCGGGTGGAGACACGGATTACATAATTAATTGAAACTGGTGTTTCTATTGCTGCTGTTAATGAAATCATCTCGGGCGGGGTGCTATTGACGTTCCGCTCGGCCTAACCGATGAAGTTCTATCGATCTATCGAAGCCTCCCCTTCTGAGCGACTCATGAACTTCACCGACGGCCCAACGAAGCCGAAAGTGCTCGAAGACACACTCGCTGGAAACACTATTAATTGAAGCACAGCGGAGTAGCTGAAAGGGAGACGATTACTTGCGAAATTTCAACGCAACAATGTGGAAAACTTGGCGAGTTATTCAGTCGTCTCGTGTGCGTTGTGGAATACACTCAACCAGGCGGAATGTATCGCAAAAAGTTTCTATTTGCTGTTGCATTGGTAACAAAAGACTGCGGTAAGACTGATGCAAATTTATTTACCACTCCCATTGCAGCTGCAGCTCTGCCAAGCCGCATTCGAAAGAGACCTGCTGCTCACGCCGAAGGAGGGTGTGCGCGTCTTTGGCAGGACTCTGTTCTACAATCCCCGCACTAATGAGACAAACGGACTGGTACCGTGGGAGCAAACGCTCAAGCACGTCACGTTTTTGACCCTCTTTGCGGACGGTGGAAGGAGTTCAAATTTAAGGTAGGTCCCCCACATACGTTCATCAAACTCATCGCTAATAAGAAATACTTCCATCAAGTGACATCAAGGACTACACAAAGTTCATGAAATCCAAGTATGTGCCCATGGACGAGGAATATCCCAGGTTCGGGGACATAATCACAATGGCACGGGGTCGCCTAGAGAAACATAATGGCTACCGCTTTGTGGAGGGCATCTGTGAGCTGCGCTGTGGGGGCGACGTTTTGGCGCTGTGGAGGGTGCAGAAAATACGCCATCGGGATGCGGAAAGGGGCTTTCGATACGAAATGAAGTTAAGCGTGACACCTCTGGACAGTGGCGGTGTGATACAACACATGCAAACGCAAACGCACACGCACAACGAGCAATATTCCAAGTCGTTCATTATGAAAGACGACGACTATCCGGAGAGCTTCAACGCACTGACGCGACGATCGGACAGCGTTGAGAACTTTTCGAACGAAAGACAGGCCAGGATAATAAATGAAAATCCGCAAAGGAACAATGCTCTTCTGTCCCACCTACCCGCACTGAACATTGGTGAGTACTTTAAGGAGGCCCCGAGGGCTTCATCCAAAGTTGGGTACCTTTCCAACACGCGGCCCGTCTTCCCAACGACTTATAGGCCCAACTATCGGGTCAAATTTACAAAGCCCGAGGTTTTCGAGGCGCCAGAGGAGCCTAAGACCGTCGTCACGCACCACTTTCATCACCATTACTTCATGAAAGACGCAGAAACCTCTCAGCACATATACCCGAATGCTATTCAAGTCATAGAGGGACCAAAAGCCGAGCAGCTGTTGCCCCAATTCACGATAAAGGTACTCCCCACATCTCAGACGACTACTACGACCGAGCCACCCCCGCCCGCGCTCTTCTACATGCAACAGATCCCATTGTACATACAGTCGTTCCCCAGGGAGCAGAGCACCATCCAACAGGTGGACAACAAGCCCTTTAAACAAAGCGAACAGCAGTTCGATGAGATACGGTACTCTGAACCAGATCCACTGTACGAGAACGTGGACACGGACACTCCCAGGAGTTATTCAGAGCCCGCTGCGGAAGAGGTACATCCACAAGTCGAACGACCTCGTTCGCAAACGGCGGAAAAACCACCACCACCGGAGGAGCACGAGGACACGCAAGTGCCATACGTTGAAGAGAAAACGACGCGGCAGCCAACACAAACACCGTCATATTCGCCGACGCGAAAGACTCTCCTACCCAAGAGTAAGTACTTCATCTCCACGTCAACGTCTGAGAGTCCCCTCAAGCAAGCAGGTAAACTATCGCTGCACAAGAGTCGCAACAACCCGCGCACCACGTCCGAGCAGCCCGTGTTGAGATGGAAGCCCAGGCGAAAGCCCAAGCAACAGACCACCAACGAACACCCGCCAGATATAGACGAGAAGGTGATCACGGTTACTCCGAGCAAAGCGGATGTGGCTGACTTCGAGGTCCTCACGCAGAAGTCCGTTAGCAAGTCGATTAGCGTGAAGATCGGAAATTACTCTGAAGAAATTCCCCTCCCGATAGAAACCGGAACGACGGTCTCCAGCGAAATGCAAGGTTCTGACGAGGGACCCACCAAAGCATCATAGGCATAAGCCCCATTTGTTATCAATGTAGCTCGAAATAAAATCAGAAATAAATGGCGTCCCTTGTACTTACCAGCTCCTTCTGTGGAATACTTATAGCTTGGCTGCGGGGCAATAGGTATCAGCTGGGCATATGCCTCCGGCATCATTTCTGTGATTCTCTGGTGATAGGATAACCTGTGGGATACACACAAACATCAAGCGGCATTCGTTTAGATTGTTTTCGAACTCACCTCAAGCATTTCTGTAGCACCTCCTGTATGAATTTGGGCCTGGGGTGTTCCGGGTCCAGTAGCAAACAGCTGTCCCACTCATCCCACGACCAGGTAAACTTAAAGTTGCTCAAATGGTAAGAGAACCAGTTGACGAACCGATCGAAACAAGAAGTGTTCATGGAATCGATTCGCATGAAAAGAATTTCTGTAGCCTGAGCCAACACCTGAGGCAGGGTGGCTGGTTGCAGTTTGCACAGCTCGATCAGAATGGACCCGTAGACGATGTCCAAATACCGGGGAGTCGGCATGTGGAAGAGTTCGGCGAAAATAACTTCCACGATACAATATTCGAGGGGTATTTTGTTTTTGTATGGGAACGCTAGCAGCTGAGCTGCACAATCCTTGCGCTCGAGCTTGTGCGTCTCAATAATATGATGCAGATGCTCTTCGATGAGGAAGCGCTCAATCGAATGGGCGCCAGGCAAATTGGGTCCGTCCGGACAATCTGTGTAGTCAAACATGCGGTACACTACCCACGGCATGGGGTAGATAAACGACTCGTGGTGTTGTGGCGGCACGATTTGCGGCAAGTTATGCTGCAATGCCTCGCAGAGCACCGAATCAAATGCTAGATAAGGCCTCGGAATGTGCTTTTCGGCCCAGTTGTCTTGACGGAGTTTCCGAATCTGTGCCCATAGGCAGTCGAGGTATTCCTCTTGGGGATGTGGCGCATCCACAGCCCACACACGCAACGCATTGTGGTGCTTCTTGGTGCGTTTGTTGAGAAAAACCTCAATTCTCAACAACAGACTCTCTAGAGAAGATTCTTTCTTCTCGTACAAATCTCTGCCGACCCATGGCAGTGTGGAGAGCACTGCAAAGACATACCAATCTCTGCGAACCTGTGGCACACTGTCTTCGTTTGACACATCGATCATTATGTCCAAAAGTTGGAGCAAACTTGAAGCGGAAATGACGTGGCAATTGACCAAATCTGCCAGAAACCTCAGCGAATATCGGGCCGCATCCCACCGGCAAGCTTTCAAACTGTCCTTAAATGTCTTGACCATATGGTCGACGAACTCTCCGCCGAACTTGTAGTTCTTTGCGTTCAACAGACCTACCAGCGTTGTGTAAATGGTACACTTTTCGGGCATTTTTACCGCACATTCTGAGAGAATGCGAAGGATCTTCAAGCGGAAGGTACCCAAATCAGCTTCCAATACGGAAACCAGTCCTTCGAGATTTGATTCCACTGAAGAGGTACTTCGTTCGCCTACTCGCAAAATAAGCGACTCGAGACGATCTTCAATCTCCTGGTTCTCCGAGACACGACGACGTTTTTTATTGCGATGGTCTAAAATAGAAGAAAATCTCAGTCGTTTTTCCGGAAAAGAAGTTTTTAGAACAATTTCCCTTCTTTTTTTTTGTAGGTTAGTTGAGTTTTGAGGGGAAATTCAATTCGAAATGGCCTGCTTACCGTAGCTATCGTCATCATCGTGAGCTCGTCGTCTGTTCATTTTTCTTGTTGAGAAAATAGATTTCGAGGAAATTATCTGTATGTTTAATGCGGTTCCGTGAAAATTGATAAAACAAAATTAATCGACGAAATAAACGACGATGCAAAGACGCGTCGCTGATTAAACGTCAAATTGAAATTTGACATTTCCCGTGGAACGTTTCACTTTCCAAATGTCATACGAGGATGCACTTAAAATGGCGGGTGTTAAGGGTGAGTACGCAATGGATTTTCGGAGTTCCTATGGCAGACATTTATGTGGTATTCGATTGGGCATCTTCAGATTTGCTCTCAGATTTCACGTGTAAAATGAAATACTTACCTTTTATCACTTTCATTTTCACATTTTTTTTTACAAAACTCACTACTCTTTGTGTCGCGCACGTTCCGAAGATATGAAGAGTAAGATAGGAAAAGCAATTATGCGTCAATATTGACAATTTACGCCTCATTGGTGTGTATTGGAAAATGTTCAGACCTTGAGGATACAATAACAGAGTTAAAAGATGGACAGAAAAGAGCTACAGTAGAGAATGCACTTCCCCAGGTTAAAAACACTGCAAATTTGAATATAAGAAATTTCTTTGGGCTTAAATATGACACTGACACTTCACATTAATTCAATTTTGAATGTTATTTATACGATTAACGATTAAACGCACCTTTTCACACTTTTGATTGGATGCACCTACATAGATCTAATTTTTAACTATTATTTTTAGCTTATAAACACTTCTTTCAAAAGTCACAATTATTTGTGAGAATATTTATGACTAATCGGATAAGTTGGAGTAACTCTGCATAATTGTTTTAAAAACATTTGTTTGGGCAACGATTTCGGGTAGAATTAATGGTTGCCACCCCTCACTTGCCTTTAGCTTAGATGTTTATTCGAACTAATTTGAAAAGGCCCGATAATTCAAGGTGGGCCATCGCTAATTTTCCTCACAAATTTTACTGAGAAAAGTACTGAAACAGACCTTTCGCTTTCGCTAATAGGAAACTTCTAACTTACTTTAGATCACCCAAGATCTTCGAACGACGAATGTTCACAAGGGAATTTTTAAACGAAAAATTGAACTTTTGAGCAAACCTATAGAATCGGGACCTTATCGTCTGTCCAAAAAAATAACAAGTCAATTGCAGGATGGTTCAATAGGGTATAGCTTGTTTAGCAAACTTTGGATCTCGCTACTACAAGAGAACTATAATTCGCAAACTGTCATCTGCATACCCAACATACCTACAGAAGAATCACCTCCGAGGGCTCTTAAATCATTTAAGGCTCGCCTCTTCAGAAGAATTAAACAACAATTCAATTTATCAACTTTAACAACACGCAAAATATGTCCAAAAATCTGTTAATGCGATTATGTCATACCAAATTGAAAATAAACCAAACATACCTACCAACGGACTCGTTGCTTGGCTTAAAAAAAAAAAAAGGATTTCCCAATTTAAGCTGCTCTGAGCCGGTGGTGAACATTTACCAATCATCAGATATATAGTCTCCGGACAATAACAACAACCCCAACGTTCTGCACCCACCCCTTTGCCGGGCGAACAATAAAAGTATTATGCTAATACCGCACGCCCGCCCGCCCGCCACCCACAAATAGAGACATTCCTCCTGCAAGCATCCACACTTCATCGAGGACCAACTCTCGGAGGAAAACCGCGCATCAGATTCAGAGTATCGTACATGTGACACATCGTTGCACGATGATGCGACAGGAAAACAATATAAAGCAGATTTCATCGCAAACTCTCTCGGCACCGGTATACCGAAAGATTCCATAAACTCCGGCAACAGTCGGAAGACACTTACCCCGCACATGGTAGCTATGATACCATGGATGGAAGAAGGAAATAAAAGCATGCAAAACGCTCTGGAGTGACACTAAAAACCATCCCCCACACCATCCGCAATTGTGTTACCAATTGTGGTCGCACTGTAGCCAGGGGGACGTGCACTTGAAATTTTCCTATACCTAATATACTCGCACGCACACGTGGATTGGATAACAAATTACGAGTCCTGGTGCCTACCTCCTTGTAGTGCAATCGGCACTGAATGTGCAAAATAATTCAATTTGGAACCAAATTCAATTGAAATCTGTATTCTAATTTACTCGTGTTTATCTCTCCCAGGATCACATATGTGAGATGTGAGTGACAGACGCCGTGATAAATCAAAGGACTCGCGTACGTAAGTATATCACACTTAAAATGTTGACACACAACAAAGTGCTTGAGCATTCACTTTGGTGAAGCGAAATTGTGGCAACGGGCGCTCTTTGTTCTTGCTCGTTGCTTAGTTGATTGCGGGACTGCAGGATTTTGTCCCATCCCCCGCGATAGGCAGACGCACGCACGGATAGCATCGTCTCATCTCAGAATCCTCTAAAAAAAAATAAAACTGGAACGGGACGCAGACTACACGAGAGTAAATAAAAAAATAAAGAAAAAAAACACGACAAAAGCTTTAACGAAAGAAAGCATTAGTGAAACGAGGATACCAGCAAAGTCATGCAATACGCCCGCCCCCTGGGCAACTCAAATCTCGGTGTGAACTGATGAGGATGTGCATACATTCAGGAAAAAAGTATTTAACAATGCCTGAAAAGCATCCGTCTCTGAAATCATTCGGGGAGTGGAAAAAATTGGTACACCACGAAGTGGTATTTATTACAATCCGAAGAATATTCTGTGGTGTGCCCAGGGACGGTTGCTGCTCCTACTTATTCGCCTTGAGGGCGAAATTCTGTGCTCGAATCCGGGAAGCATATTCGCAGCCAGCTCCCCAGCACTATAGCTGTTTGCAGGTTTGATTAGCTTAATTGAAAATATTTAGATTTCCTGTTTCCCATATCGCAAATACTGCTAGGCGCAACGAACGCCATCGCACCAGCCATCCCTGCGCCCCGCATAGCAAACAATTGAAAAATTAAAAAACAAGAGGAGAAAAAATACTATATACCGCTATAGCTCTGTGGTATAATAGCTGCGAACAATTGCTGTCGGTTTACCAACACTTTTTTTTTTGTTTTTCCTCCTTTCCTATTCGTCCTTTTATTCCCCACTCCCGAATATAAGAATCTGCATGAGGACGTTCAACAGCAGTAAAACACAGATTGATGCAATGTTGTCTGTTGCGTTGCTCGGTGATTTCTATATGTTGCCTTGCCTCAGATTTGCTCCTGATGGTGATGGCGATGGCGATGATGATGATGATGCTCCTGATGGTTGACGGCTGCTCTACCTATATGATTTACTTGGTTTTTTGAAACACGCGCCAATACAACAAAAAGCAAAAAGCAAAAAGCACCGACTACTCGACCCTTCTTCATGGGGAGAGGGTGGAATTTAAAATGTGTTCTCGGGTTTAGATATAAAACTCACAATGGTTGCTTGGCGGTTGACGGTGTCGGTTTTGTGCCATTCGGTTCGGATACGGATTCATTTGAATTTAAACCACTACCAGCGAAGGTGGTACTTGTAATTACGGCAGAAATAACTTCAGTTCGTGGCATAAAGTGTATCGATAATTCACTCAAACGGTTTAGTGCTTGCGGATTATTTGCTTTTCCGGTTAGTAAAGTGACTTTTCGAAATAAACACTCAAACTGTTGGTGTCGAATGTAAGTTCAGAATGTGTGACAAAAAGTTTATGCAAATTTCATAAACTCGTCCTTTTGCCGACGGGATAAACGCGAGCAATACTTCATCAAACTGCCAGTGTCCGATTTAATGAAAATAACGTTAGGGCCCAACTGAATTAAGCCCAAGTTAAGTGATTGAATTCATCCCTTCTTCTGCAACCACGGAACGCAAAATTTAAATTTATGTACCACTTGTGGATGTGAATTACTTCGGCAAAACACAACCCTCTGCCTCGGCGATATGCATATCGAACTTACCGTATACATAGGTATACCGTATACCGTATACGGGTGACAAGGATACAGCTCAATATACATGTGCGTACGTAGGTGTAGACGCGTTTGCAGGCCAACCGAAACACACGTGATGAATGGCCACATTGAACCTTTGCGTAATCGTAATGTGTTTTCGACTATGTTGCGAATTGCTGCCGATTAGCACTGCAACCCTTGGCATCGAATATGTAAAAGGGGATGGCGAGGTTGAATGTTTGCTATTTACACCGTGTCGATGTGGTCACGACTTTTGTTACACAAGTCGGGAATATGGTAAACCCCATCATCGTTTTATATGCACGTTAGCAGATGTGTTGGCCCATTCAAAAGTGAAAAGTGAGAGTCAATTAGTACAGGTCTGGAATAAATTATTGTACAGAAAGATGCCAAAAGAAGCACATTTCTGAAAGGGAATCGAACCTCGAACTTATTGCAACTATAGGTGCCGACAGATTCAAATGCGAAAGACTTGTTCCGCGCGAACGAAAATACAAATATCAAACCAAGTCGATGACCGACGGAGATAGGTTATGTTAGGCTAGGTTGAGTGGGGTTGTGAGATCGTCACAAAAGACCAGGCACCATAGCGGGCCCACAGCCATCCCCAGGACCGACGGAGCATATAGATTGCATCAAATACTTGGTGGTAACTATCAATTTTCAATGCCTCTAGTTCAAAAAAAAAAAACTATTATACTTGTGGTCATTACATTCATCTTCTTTGTCAATCAAGTCAAATACATTTGTCTGGAATTGATGAATCCTGAACGCCAAAAACTATATTGGTCTTCATCGATGTCAGACTCACGAAATTCTCGACTTAAATCTTCGTCGGCTACCCCTCCGTAAATGAGCGTCACGTCAACTGAGAACTGTTGTTCACTTGACCAATCTAGTCCAATAAATACTGAAGCAAATTAAGTCATCTAGCTAGCTGTCAGACTCACTAAGCTTGAGTTTTAAACATTGACATGTGAAATATGCAATTTTTTGCACGTCTTAGAGAGAGTAATAGCTCTTTCTGCAGTAAGTGCTAAAAAAGACGATTCAAGATCATTGAGTTAATGTGACAGATAAGTTTTAGGTATGGATTCGAAAATAGAAGCAACTGATTGACTCTAGATTCTTCGTCTGGATTAGCCCTGTCTGCCTTAGTTGTTATGCTTTCAATTTTACTATCTGCCAAATATTGTTGACTAAAATTTATAGTAACGATCATGGTCATGAACGAGTGGCCATCAGGGCACTGAGACTGACTATAGATAGGCAAGGACCGAAGTTCGATTTTTTCTTCGAATCGGTTAAATGAAAACATGTTTCCAGCAAGCAGAAAAAGTCGTCTGCAAGTTTCACAAGTGTCCGATTCTGGTGAAATGGAGTTATTCAATGATGCGCTTAGTCGTTTTCGAAATTTTATATCCCCCCTCGGAATAATTGTAGTAGACGAAGACGCCTCCAAAGAGTTGGACGCTTTTTTAAACATGTATAAGTTAAAGGACAAGGACTTTCTTTAAATATTGTATTGAAAAAGTTCGAAAGAAGAATAACGCTGCCATCTATACATTTTAAATATTCTGTTGCCCAACGCGTTAGTGTAGTGAAGTCGTTCTAAAGCTAAAAGTGTCATTTATGACAGCTGCCGTCATAAAAATTCGCTCTTTCTATTGTCACTCGGGTGTCTCTCGTGAGATAACGCTGCGACAGCCAGCGTGACCAGACCTTTATGACAGGCGATCACACGTAGTGACACATTCAGGGCAAGTGTTTACGTCATAATGACGTCGGCATGTCAAAATTTGCCACGAAAAATGGCACGTGTAGTCTTAGCTTAATCCAGGAACTGGTCAATCACAATTAGTGTGAGGAAATTAACGAGAAAAATTCACTCGAGTTGCTAATAAACAAGTTTTCTCTATCTCTCTTAAAATAATGACAAGTGAGCAAGTGACTTATTTCAAAATGTGGCAGAATGAAAGTGAAAGGAGTTGCATATTAATGAAAGGGGTTTTGAAGTTAATTTGCAGCGCATATTCAAAACACAATTTCAATCGCTTTCGTAAAATGTATAGTTACACACACATATATCTTCACGGAACTGGCCGAATCCGTTGTCCCAAAAACTTGATAAATATATTGCAAGTGTTATCTCGATTCTTTTAAAAATAGAAAAAGATCAAATTCTGATGAATTTATCACGGAATAGATAAAGTATTCATTTTTAGTGTCGAGGCAACATTTTTCTAACTCACAATGGCGAAAATTTCAGTACAAAATTGCGCATATTGTGACCTATAAAATAATTACTTTGCTTTAACCTACAGTGTCCCCTTTTAGTCCTTAATCTACCAAAATGAGTGCCACATGAAAAGACATGAGAAGTGCATACGCTTTCTGACGCTAAATTGGACCTGGAATAAAAAATCTGACAATCACCAAAGGCCGTCATTTTGAGCGGAGAAAAAAGATCGATACAATAAAAACAGAGTTGTCTTGAAGTTTTGCCGAATTGGTCATTTGCGACCAAATTTTGGTAATTTTTTTCTACAATGTCAGTTTTTATTTCATTTGGCCATTTTTTACGAAATGAAAAAATAAAGTCGACTCTGATTTGTATGCAACCGAAAACGTCTGACTGAAATTTATTTGGTCATTTTTAGGTACAGTTTTTCATTTTTATTTCCCATTTTGGACAACAAAACGTCCTCTAAATGTTCGCATTTGTTTTTGTTCGACAAACTATGGATTCTTACATGAACTCTCAATCAGATGAACTCGCCGGCGCGCGATTGAAATCTTCTCCCGGGAAATAGAAGCGAATGAAACGCAAATCGCCTGCTTCGTATGGTTGTTTGTCTGAGGATCTAAAAAATCCGTTTAAAGCTCGTCTTTGCTTAAATATTCTCACTGAGAAGGAATAACAGACATTGATGGTCAAGCGGTGTCGAACCATATTTTTTCGCTTACTGTCTGACTGTCAGGCAGTTAGCCACTGAAAAAGTGAAATTCAAATCGAATATGTGGGTTATTCTATCCCAACCAACAGTGGACCAATAAAACAACTGGCCACCACTCTCCAAGGAAACATTTATTACACCACTGAGTCTCTTTTAGCCTTTTTTAAGCGGAAAGATTACGATAAAAGAAGTCTTATTTTGGCTGAAATAAAGAATAACTTTCGCTAAGGATATCAAAATCTTCTTTGACAGCCGAGCAGGCATCAATAAGTCTCTGTAAACTCTATAGTAGCCCTCGACTGTGGCACATTTCTCAGAGTGAGTCCAATATTCACCTTTTTTGGGTGAATCTCAGCGATCTAACAAACACAGGCATTCCAGTTTTTCATAACAAGCTAAAAGTGTTTCAACGAGTGCGGGGAAAACAACTTATTCGTACATCGGCTTTTAGTCGCCACTTCCTAACCTATTCCGCAACCATCTTCAAACGCCTGCCGTCCTTAAGAGCAACATTTGTCGTATTCGAATAAAGCCAGGACTCAATAAAAAAAAATAACCATCCAAATTTAGCTGTAAGCTGGATTAGTGTGTAAGAAAGTCCGTGATGGACGTTGGAATTTAGAAAGTTTTTCGTAAATCCCGCATAAATCTCGCGATTTATCATACAAAAGCAAATCTCATGAAAAGGGAGATTAGAAATAAATCTCGATTACCAACCAAGTTTGCGTGCAGAGTCCGGTTTGTGAACACACTGATTTTGACTGAGATGTCAAAAATACCAAGCAAACAGAGCTGTATTTGACATCGTGTCATAAGAAAAAAACATATCCAAATTTATTTCTGAGGGAATTAATATTCTAGTCAATTTGGGACGAAACGACAACAATCAACTGCGATTTGTTCCCTTCTAGCTACCAGAATATTAACCAAACACTGATGGGGTTTTTTTCTCCTGGCCAATGCAAAAACATCAAAACTATTCTTTTTTTTTTTTTGTAAAATTAAATAATAAGCCAATAATATTTTAATATTCCTGGAACTATTGTTTTATCAATTTAATCTTTTTTCCTACTGTCACAATTTTGGGTTCTTCGATTTGACAGTAGTTGAAAACATCTGGGGAAACGTCAAATTAATCTTGTTTTTGTTTTTGGTGGAAGCACCTCATGATTTATTTGTAATCTCTTGCCCTAAATCTCGCTATTATTGTCTCCGGTGGAAACGTAGCATTACGGTCTTTGGCTTAATGTGAGGATCGTTCTTTTGTATCTACAGTAGGGATCTATAAATCTCTATTGTTCCATTTTGGTGCCTTGTTTTTAAAGCCCTAAAATCCTCTTTCATCCGATGGAGATGTATAAAATATTTTTAAAAATTCCGTTTTTCTTATTTGATACGACTTTCTTTACATTTTTTCTAGAACGCTGTTCGGGCTAAAATTTAGTGAAGTTATATACTAGTTGCCTAACGGCTGTTTAATTAGTTCTGTAGAATAAGAATGCAGACAACTGTTTTATTCTGGTTAAACTTGAAATATTCACATCAATTGTGAACCGAAATCTACAACATTTTCCGTGATCTGTCAAATGTAAGTCAACGAAAATCTGTCCCAGATTTTACTAAATAAATAAACAAATAGTTGGCGCAACAGGTCCGAAGGGACCCTAGGCCTAGCTTCTCAAAACTCATTTTTGGAACGAGTGGAAGGGATCTACAATTTTAGGCCGAGTCCAAACGGCCAGAAGCTCTTTCAAGACAGTTATACTGTCGGATGTTTGTCAGACATTCGCGAGAGGTGGCGCAGTGGAAAAAAACCCGAAGTTGGGCACATTTTATTGAGCCAGCTCAAAAACAATCGAGTGATTTCTGTACAGTCCGATAGGAATGCTATTGTTCATTCTGTAAACCAGAATTACTTGTCGTTTTTGATGCATTTACTAAGGCTGTAATGTTTTTCACTTTTGACATCTGTCAACTGTCGTTCTTCGCCAATAGATTCAAATTTACAACGAGACTGCTTAGATACCGATGCATAAAGTGACGTTTGAATCATTTTCAAATAATACAACAGCTATCCCCGACTTTAAAGGACCGCCCTCCATCTTTTCTGTATTTAAATTCAGAGTGAAACCAATTGGTATGCATACCGCTAAAGTAAACTGCTCACTTCGTGGAGTAATTAAAACAAACATTCTTCGTCTGAAATGGCTTTCCTCTACATTCTACTTGTTTGTTACAACTTACAATTGTTTTTTCTCTTTTCTATCCTTGCTTTATCCTCCTGCAGATTTCGCAGGAAGCATCTTATATGCAAACACACAAATTGAAAAGTAAGAAGCTGCACTTAATTGCCTCAACAGGCAAGGGAAACTCTTCTAAAAAAAAAAAAAACCAAAATCCAAACCACTTTTTATAGGGAAAACTTCTGCCTCCAAGTTGAATTTGTCTGTCAACAACTTATAAAGTCGTTGATTTTCTGGATTAAGCCAGCTTATTTATTCCCCATAAAGTATAAGTATAAACGTAGGAGTTTTTATTGTCGTCGCAATCTGCGACAGAATGTCTCCCGTCCCTATCACAACCGCACAATGCAAATTTTAATTAACAAACGCCGCGCTAAAAATTGTTATTGTTCCGTAATAAATTCAATTTTGGAACTTTTCCATTACCACCTCTCGCTCGCCTACGAGTATATAGAGTGGCTGTCCATAAATTATGTATGGCTCCAGCGGTGGATATTCCTACCTTGGAAGATATCTTAATTAACATAATCTAATTTAAATGAAGCGCTTCTTATTCTAACAATGTCATTGAAACAGCGGCTAACAACATAAGGACGCGGCTACACAGATGCGAAAGGACGGTCATCGGGGGCTCGGCTATTCGTGTCCTAATGAGAAAACTAAACGAATTAAATATCCGAACAAATTTGGCCTTGTGAGGCACAAAAAAAGGAGCGTCTGCAACACACATAAAAAAATGTGACAACTCTTGTTCCGAATATCAGATACAGGACGTCGACAGATGGAGGAACATTTTTTGGTAGACTGCACAACTCATCCGGAAAATTTTAGCAAATATGCGACGAAAAAAGTGTCATGTTTGAGTTGAGCTGGATGGCCAGTGGCATCCTTGGAGGTGTGATGTCTTAATCGTCACGTTAAATCCTTTCAATGTGGTTTTGTTCGTGCAAATATCTGTGTCCTTTTGATACAAAAAAAAGAGGAATGTGAATCTGAATGTGCGTCTCGTATATCAAAGCGAGGCAGCTTTAAAGCATTCCATTAAAACAATCCTTTGACGATATGAAATAAAAACAGCAGATCCTTTAATTAATAAAAATGCGCACTGGCTGTAGCTGTTACAGATACTCAAGAGAAACCCACTGCAAGGCAACCCTACTGCTGTGTTGAATAAATGTTTAATATGGACAACAATGGGAATGATGTGGAAGGTGGTGTTTGCATTGTCCTTACGGATGTATGCAAATATCATTGCTGCTCTTGATTCACTTTTCATAAGGAGATTACAGGGATTTTGCTTGAGTGTAAATCTTTTGTCTTGTTAACAAATCAAAAACAGCTTACGACGGGATATCTTGGCTTTCCATTCATTTATAAGAAATTTGGGTCCTCAAAGTAGGATAGGGAAGACTCTTATATACGTTTTGACTAGTTTATTCAATTGGTCCCTGTTTTGGCGAGTAGGAGAAGAAAATATCCTTCAAGTAGCTCGAGCACTGAAACGACCCTGTGAAGTATCAGTAGGTGTGCACTTTAATGAATGAAACTTTAACGAGATAAATATTAAGACAGTGCCAAAAAATAATACAAATCTCAACGTTTCCTTGTCTTTACAGATTTCCTCGATATGGCAGAGGACCAACAGCGTCACCAAGAAGCCCCATGCTCTCCGCAAAATCAACAAAAGTCCCCGCCGAAGGAGCGCAAGAGCATACATGAACTGCGAAACCAGGACTATGTGAGCCGGCTCTTGGCGGCAACGCCGCCCTATTTATACTCGGCACCAGTGGGGCCGAACAACTTCTTCTTCAGCGACATGCTGCGATCGCTCGTCCAAGCAAGGAACAACGAAAACGCTCGCAATTTGCAGATACAGCAAGCCGCAGTTATGGCTAGAAGGCCACGCAAACGCTCCTGGAGTCAACACAGACCGTATTTTGAGCACCTGAGGGATCGCAAAGGGCTTGAGGAAAAGCCTCCAGTTTCAGAGAAACCACTAGAACTAACAAACAAGCAATTTCTGCCAATGGCTGCCGCGAAATACCCCAAAACTGAGCCTGCTGCGAAAGACTCGCTCAGTGGCAAGCCACCGAATGACTCGAATCAGACGGAAAGTCAAAACACCCCGCAAGAGAGTCCAGCGGCAGCGTCTCTACCGCCGCAGGACTTGGTACTGCCCCCGCCCCCGCCAGTCTGGTACCCACCCATTTATCCCCCGTACGGGATAGACCCGCTGCACTTTTTCATCGACCTGCGGGTGTCGGGGCACATATACGACCGCAAAAAGGAGAACGTCTCCCCTCTGGCAAATGCAGAAAACAACACAATCGCATCGACGGAGACTGATGCGCCTGGAAAATATCGGCATGGATCCGCGTTTACAGTACCTGTTCCGCGAAGCGAGTCCAAGAGCTCTACAGCCATCAACTTGTCGTCTTCATCTTCTTCTGCATCAGCAGAAGCAACAAACAAGCTAGAGAACTACGCCAAATACTACGATTTGGGTGAGTCCAAGGAGAACCACCCCACTGCGAAGAGCAGTTCAAACTACGTGCTTCAAAACCTTCCGCGACTATACAGTCAATTCAACACCGCTAAGGATCTGACGGAGGAGAACTTGTTCGACACTGACAACAAGTCAGATCAGGAGGACTCCGTCGAAGAGCACAGCTCTGAGGTTTACAGAGAGAACTCGGCGCATATTGACGTGGAAATGATAGAGTCCACAAAGTTCAACACCGACGATGGCACGAGTCGATGTGCCAGTCCTGACGAGTGCAATATTACGCAGCAAGATGATTAAGGCTTCGAGAAGTATATAGTCGAGCAAATAAAAATAAATCTTCTTCATTTAAATTGAAAACAAAAAAAAACGTGTTTTTTTTTTTTTTTTGTTATTAAAATTGCTTGAAAAGGACGTCGTGTCCACAGGAATAGGACTGAGTTTGACTTTATACAAGCGCCAAAGGAAAAGCACTCCGCACGCTGATTGCCAAGCTGTATGCCTGTCAAAATTTAGACCGAATCTGCCCGAGGGATGGAAATCACTCTCACCCAGTCGTTGACGCTTTAATCGGCGCTTCTTGGCAGGTGTTGATGATGAACCACCCGCGATTCGTCACCGCTCCAAGGGGGTGAATAATTTCCACGCTTTTTTCCCTCGGCGCATAATTGACGATGAAGATCTGAAAGCAATTTCATAAATCATTTACTGACGTCGTTGCCGAGTGCTTGTAGGTATTTCGTTGTCGTTATGGAAAAATGGGCACAAAAAAAGCCATTTTTTTTGCATTGTACTTTATTTTCAGGATATTAATTTTCTCCCCCACCGCCTGTACACACGAGTATATACTACATCCGTATCTTCCGTTCTTTTATCAATCAGTTAGTTAGTAGGTGGCAGCGGCTCGTGATTGCGATTCAGCGAAAAATCCAATTCACTGCCTCCTACTGTGGTGCGCAATTGAAGCCACATCGAGATGTGGATAATTGTTGCCACTCGATTGAATGCAAGTATAGACATGAGCACAGAACACAGAGCACAGAGCACTCTCCAGTCCGGACAAAAAATTGGACATTTTTTTAAGCCCATTGAAAATGGAATCACCGCGTGCGTCTGTTCAGTGTTCACCCCCTTTTTAAATTAGTTTAAAAGCCAATTTTGTACATTTATTACAAGGGAGAAGGGGTTGAAACTGAAACGCAAACCCGTGCAGGGTGGGGGGGCGTGTTTTCTAAAATTTGTTCCGAGAACTTCAAAGCCAATTCATAAATCTTCCACCGGCCGGTAATAACTCATCTTATGGATTTTTTTTTTTTTTTTTTTTTCTGTTCTGTCTTCATCCCACCCCATAAATATAATAAGGAGTAAGAATGACAGTGATACCATGACAGTGAGTTTTTCACAAGATGTATTATTGCGTAAAAGGACACGCCGTAAGTATTTGCGGCGATAAATATCCTTTCTTAGGGGTAAAGCAGATTGTTATAACCAGGAGGAGAGCAGCAACAAAAAATCACTTCCCATTCGTATTTTAATATTCATCATTCTTTGCAAAGCTGTTGTCAGTACATACAACTTCTACTGGACACCGAAGTGGGGTAGTATTGTTGATTTTTAAGATTTAAATTTTTTGTGAATAATCCCCTATACGGAAATGGGAAGGGTTGGTTTTACTGTGAAGTCGATTGTCTTCGCAATCAAATGGATTTTAATACTTTATTAGATTGAATAGCCAATGCGTGCTACATGGTCGCAACTAAACAATTAAACGAGGACTATACACAATTATGTGTGTGAAAAAGCTCCTCCCCATTTGGTTGCACTCGTTCGTTTTTCTTTTCTTTTTCATGCGGCTGTATGCCAACCGGCGACAAGCTTTCTTTTTCAACGATACCCCGCATGCCTTGGCATTCCTTGAAAGTGTAGTGGAATGTATATTCTGCATGCAGATGTGCGAGATATCCATGTTGACGCCTTCTTTAGAATGCACCGCCTATTGGATGTTTGCGCTCGCAAAAGGGGAAGTTGTGAAAGGTAAAGACGATTGGCAGAAAAGTCAGACAATGCAGCGGATCAAGATTTCGCTTTAAGTGACACAAACTTGGGGCAGAGAAGGTCAGCCAATTTGGCGTAGTGAGCAACTGAGGATCGTACATGCAAATTCGTACTTCCTGTGGCATTAAAGAAGTTCTAATGATGTTTCAGATGAGGTCTTAGCACTTCCGAGCAAGTGGAAGGAATTTCAAAATCCGGATTCTTCTTCTAAATCTTTCAAATAATTTAGAAAAAAATTGCCGATTGGTCGAACGACTAGGTGCAATCCCATTCGGGAAGACGACAGTCAGTCACTCCCGGGAGGGTTTTTCGAGTCCCTCACTATTGCAGAAGCATCCCTCGCGTACTTGCTCTGCAATATCTTTCGATGATTTTTCCTTCCAGCGAACTCCGGGGAATACATTTTGGAATTGCCACTCAAAACAGGCCCACGGTTAATGATAATAGTTGGCGCAACAGGTCCGTAGGGACCAAGGCCTAGCTTCTCACAACCATTCGTTTTGTGTGAGCTTCATTTTTGGAACGAATGGAAGGGATCTACAACTTTATGCAGATTCCAAACGGCTAATTGAGAAGCACTAAAGACAGTTAAATTCTCGGGTGTTTGTCAGACGTTCGCGAGAGGTGGCGCAGTGGAAAAAACCCCAGGTTGGAATTTGGGTTTTTGCGGGATTCGAACCTGGGACCCCTCGCTTAGTAGTCCAACACACTAACCACTAAGCCACTGCGCCTACAGGCCCACGATTACTTGCTTAAATAATACCGTACATGTAACTAATTCGGTTACTTTACAAAGCTTGTGGAAATGTCAGCGAAAGAATGATACCGAAGAACCTACCTATATGAAGTAAAGGAGTAAAAATATAAAGCAATAGGCATCATCTTGACGTCTATGTGATCAAGCATTAAGGAGCGGAAATAAATTCCAATATTAAAAAACCTTACAAAGAACAAATAACAGAGGACAACTATATAAATGTGAACCCCAACTAAATCCGCCTCATCACTTAGGTACCTTTATCAATTTTATGGCCACAAAACAAATCAAAAGGTACTAAACAAATTTCATATAACATCCCTGGCGCTCTGCACGTGACAGGGTATTACTTGCGGCTCAATCATATCTATCTTCAGATAGCACTCGTGAAAAAAACACCTCGCAAGTTACCCGAAAATCTATTGCTGGCCGGAGTGTTCCGTACAACTCGATCGAATCTTTTTCTAATAAATTCGCAATAAAACATTCGGTTTAACAACGCTCTATAAATAATGGCTTCCCGTCTAATTCAGAAAATTGTAAGAAACGTGTGCTTTAACAAATATTTTCTACAAAAAAATAAATTGATCTTCCTCTCACCGTGCCGTGCGTGACAATTCCAAAGCAATTTATTAACTGCTGGTTGATTAATCGAAATTATTAACTAACATCAATTGATTGCTAAATTCTTGCTCTTTTATTTGCGTATTTGTAGTTGAAAAGCTTAGGACTTAGTTCCATTGGAGGGGAGAACGTGGCCGCCCCAAAGGTGGTCAGTATTTTGTATTTGTTTTTACATAACAAATAAAGTAGCAAACGCAGCCAATAGATTCTATAACAACAGCAGCTTAATAATTTATATCACACCACATACCTACTGATCAAATCGCTTTACGAAAATGTGTGTTAAAGTGAAATTGAGTATCCTTTGATGTACGTTTTAGGAAAAATTTTCTTAACCTCCATTCTTCGTCTTTGGGGCATTATGTAACCTCATCGGAAATCTGTCTAGGATATTTTTTGATATTTTTTCAGTGAAGCTACTGTTACAATTAGAAAAATGTCGATGGTTCAAATGTGTACTCTTGCAATTTTAGGCCACTGCCCCAACCACAGGTCGAGCATTTTCCTCCGCCGGCAAGAAGGTAACACTTATACCTGGTGATGGCATTGGTCCCGAAATCTCTGCAGCAGTACAAAAGATTTTCGCTGCTGCTAATGTACCAATTGAATGGGAATCCGTTGATGTCACTCCAGTCAGAGTAATTATAGCTAGAAATAAGTTTTGCGCCACTCTTGCTTAACAGAACTGTTGTAGGGACCAGATGGAAAATTCGGTATCCCACAAGCTGCCATCGACTCTGTGAACAAAAACAAAATCGGCCTGAAGGGGCCGCTCATGACTCCCGTGGGCAAGGGACATCGTTCCTTGAACTTGGCGCTCCGTAAGGAATTCAACCTGTACGCGAACGTGCGTCCGTGCCGCAGTCTCGAAGGTTACAAGACCCTTTACGATGATGTCGATGTTGTGACCATTCGCGAGAACACAGAGGGTGAATACTCGGGTATCGAGCACGAAATTGTCGACGGTGTTGTGCAGAGTATTAAGCTCATCACTGAAGATGCTTCCAAGCGTGTAGCCGAATTTGCTTTCAAATATGCCAAGGACAACAACAGGAAGAAGGTCACAGTAGTGCACAAAGCCAACATCATGTGAGCCCAACAAACGATTCCCATCTAATCCCAACTAATCCGTATTCTTGTTCAATAAAGGCGTATGTCTGACGGTCTCTTCTTGAGATGCGTTCGCGACATGGCTGAGAAGTACCCTGAAGTGAAATTTGAAGAGCGCTACTTGGACACCGTCTGCCTAAACATGGTGCAAGATCCAAAGAAATACGATGTTCTGGTAAGAAAAATGTTGCTCTAAACTTGTTGTCGCTAAACACCTGTCCTCTCTAGGTCATGCCTAACTTGTACGGTGACATCTTGTCCGATATGTGTGCGGGTCTGGTGGGAGGACTTGGCTTGACACCATCTGGCAATATTGGCTTGAATGGTGCCCTTTTCGAATCGGTAAATCAGACTGCAAGCAAATTCATAAGAGAAAAATAATGGTACGACTAAATCTTGTAGGTGCATGGTACTGCCCCAGACATTGCTGGCAAGGACTTGGCCAACCCCACCGCTTTGTTGTTGTCCGCAGTTATGATGTTGCGACACATGGAACTCAATGACCATGCTGCCAAAATCGAACGTGCCTGCTTCGATGTCATCAAGGAGGGCAAATATTTGACCGGAGATCTGGGAGGCAAAGCCAAATGTTCCGAATTTACCAACGAAATCTGCACCAAACTCAACTAAACAAGTGAACACCTTGCGATCTATTGTGTTAGAATGCCAGTTTCCATTGTTCTTCGAATAACAACAAAAGCCGAACACACATAGAACCCCAACAGAAACAGAAGTGGTTACGATTCCATAAACCTACTGCATGGAACTCTAGTTGTCATTTATATATGCGTACACATTTATGTATATATCCCTCTTTTACTTTAATAATTATTGTATTATTTTATTTATGTATATTTTTGAAACCTGATCTTTTAATTTCGAATCCATCCTAATACGTAGTAGATACTCAAGCAAGCGAAGATTAATTGAATATTTTGTTGTTACGGTATTATTGTTTTTATTTTATTCTTTTTTTTTTCTTTTTCTCCAGACGTGGTACTACACCACCAAATCTATTATTATTTATTATTACCCCAATTGGCGGAAAAAAAATATGCAGAAATATAGTTCTAACAATATGAAGCAATGTAGGTATATTTCTTGAACTGTAAACAACCGCTACAACAATGTTTACGTCAATTAACTACACAATGCCATTGAATAAAGTATAAAATAGGTAAAAAGGTTGTTCGTTTCATTGCAAAGTTGTCTACCAATATAAATGATTGCAGGCTACTCATTTGACCACTGAATCCGATGAGTTTTCTCTCAGCTAACAAGGGAAACTTCGACCTAAAGGACCCACAGAATGCTTTTAGTGAACCTAACAAATTGTGAAATGGTTTTCGAAGGATGAAGATGTCCCTATCAAAGTTTTTTTTGAAATGGAACAAATTGTGATATGGTTTTCGAATGACTGAACTAAAAGGAACGTGACAGATGTCGCAAATTACCGCAAAAATCCTTCCCATTCTGGGCGTACGAATTATAAAAGGGAAACGTTAGAAGTGAGTTATGATTTACCAGTAAAAACAAGTAACGAAATAGCCGAAAGCAATTGACTAGACGGTAATTGTTCAAAAATGCAGGAAAAACTCATTTTATATATATTTTCTCTGCGATGAGGTGATGAAGGTGTGCGTGCACATTTATAATAATTGAAAAACAATCTCGATTCGGATATTTTCTCTTGAATTTTGAAAATTCACGTTTGTTCATGTTTGATTATGTACGATAAGTTGGGTATATGGGGCTTCCTTATCTTAGAAATCTGATAATTATGTATGTACTTACAGAAATGGAGAATTTCACAATCGCACTCATTGTTCGCCATATAATTGCAATAATTAACACTCAAAACACTTTATGCACAACACAATTAATATTAAAAATACGTTTTTAAAAAGTTCCCGACGACTGATCACTGCCAACTGCAAGTCTTTTTATTACGTGCTAACGTTGAAGCCACTGGAATATTCCAGTAACGGTAATATCGAGAAAAAGAAAAAAGTGAGCAAACAACTGTCAGATTTTGTGCAAAATGCAACACGTTTGGGCGGGAAGTGGAAAATTTATTCAAATATGTACAAATGACGCACGTTATAGATATAACGACTTTTAACCGCTATTTGACGAAGTGTTCATGTACGAAATGGACAGAAATACGTAGCCACTCTAGTTTATCTGGTTGAAGGAAGTTCTTTTATGAAATCTTCGAGCCAAGTACCTACATAGTTTGTTTTACCTTTTGATAGATCGTGTGCATGAATGGATTTCTTCACAAAGTCATAGGCCACGCAATAACAATCAACCTTAAATCAGTTGTAAGAATAATTGATTAAAGACAGTCTCTAACATTAGGGGTATTTTTTTGAGCTTCAATCTCAGTAAAGCAAAGTAAAGTAGGATTTTCCGCACGCAATTACAACTATTGGGAGTCTTGAAGTGCTGAAAAGTCTACTTTGCTTTGCTCTGCAAAGAACGAAGCTCAAAAAAACAGGCCTGATATTAGACGATGGGTCAGTAGTCGTGAACGACCTATACATGACGGAATTTGTTCTTGTTTCGTGTGTAAAACGAGTATCATTCGGTAAACAGGATGTTTGACTCATTTTACCCAGTTGAAGGAAAATTCTGCCACTTTTACAGTGATTGCAGATTCATAAGCAAATGATTTAGCCAATTCGCAGAAAAATGTTCTGAATTTTGAAACCAAGCTTTATTTATCGCGAATTCACTTCAATTCCTTGTGATAGTCTGTCTTTCACCGAATAAAGGTACAATTCCTGCGAATTCAAGTGTTTCCAAGTATTTAAACTTACATTGGATTTGATGTGTTGTTTCTGGATCCAAGGCCTACTGTTTCTTCGTCGGACCTGTTAACAAGCAGTACCATACGGCTATGGTACTTTTCGTATAATAATAAACATTAAATTGTATGTTATATATTTCGCTCATATATATTGATACATATAGTTTTTCTTACGAGTCTACGCAATAAAAATATTTATATTTGCTTAATAATAGTATTTGCTTAGTTCTTACTTAGTAAATAAGTTCGTTTTAAATCCTTTTGGATGCCGAAGGGAATAATTTTTATTTATTTTTTTTTTTCATTTGAGTTGCATTAGGAAAGAGACGGCTACTTTCAGCTTTAATAATAAAATATGCGGCTTTTAGAATGGGTAACACTTTCAATAACTTAGCTACATTAAGGTCTAGTTTCTGTTTTTACATAAATTTGTGTCTGTGGCATGAGTAAAACACGAAAAAGAATAAGAAAATGTTGCAATTTAAATTTTAGTGGGAGACTGTGCTTTTTAAAACTAATGCTGTATGTACCTATTTAATATTTATATGCTGTTAACGAATTTAAAATGTTTCCCTCGACTGTGGAAACTACCTACCGTTTGCAATTCTTCGAAAGAACGCGCTCCGAACCTATTGAAGGGTGCTCCAGCGCGACGTCTCCTACTCGAAGAACATCAGCGGATATTATCTGGCGGGATCGTCGAAGTTGCCTCCGCTCGAAACGACTGTGTATTCACCCATGTCGGGGATCACGGATTCCTCGTTGGCATGAACTTTGTCGCTATGCGTGCTCGCGCTGGAGGTGAAGAAATCGTAGTTCAACTCCTGTTCGTTGGTACCCATTGAAGGTAAAGAACTTATGTCCGGATGATGGCAAAGACCGGTGGGAATAATCTCATGCATAGTGATGGCGCCAGGGGTTGGAGTTCGGGTTTTTGCTACTATTGCGGGATTTGTCACAGATGCAGGCAACTCAAGTGACGTAGGCACGGCAGGCGGAACTCCAATTGCACTAAGGCAATCCTCCAGCGTAGCAGTAGCAGAGGGGTGCGTCTCAAATGTGGGCTTACTCTTGTCCGAGGGAATTTCCTCTATCGACATTTTGGGAGCTTGATTGAGAAGAACATTCGTTTCACTGGTTTTCGCTTGTATTTGAGTGGACATGGACTGGAAAATGATGCCATCATTTCTGGTTGCTGTGCCAATATAGCGCAGCCCATCAGGGGTTTCGATTTGAAGGAGTTCCTCCGAGTTGATAAACTGTTCTTCTGAATACAGACCCGATTCATCTAATGCTACGGTTAGAATATTCGAGGACGCGTCTCCACTGTGCAACATGTTTTCTTGCATGACGATTTCCTGCTGCTCACAGATTTCCACGTTGTACTCGCCGCCCGCAATGATGGCGTTTGTCGGATTGCAAGTGTTTAGCAATTCTTGTATAACCTCTGGTGTCAAAGTATAGGAATTTCTGCTGGCATTTCTCTGTCAGAATAAATTAAAGAAAACGTTTTCATCTAAAATGAACTAATGTTCTCCGATGTTCAGTATTACCTGTCGAGTTGGGTCGATGGGCTCCTCCTCCAGTACAACATTATCGCCATCCAAATGTTGTATTAGGTCATCTTGTACCTCTTCTGTTTCGATGGTGACTACTTGTAGGAAACCGTCATCTCCGTCAATTTGATGTTGCTGTATGAACTGCTCCTGCGCCAGTTGTTCCTGCACGATTTGCTGCTGCAGACACAAAAGAGCTGAGGCCTGTTCGTCCACAGAAAATTGTTCGGCGTCCTGCATTTGAATATCATTTGACTTCACGTCGTCCTCCATGGTGGCATGTTGTTGAAGTTGCTGATCGTGGTGTATCTGAACTACGCGTGGCTGCAGAACATGTGGCGCCCCGCTAGAAATCACTTGCAATACATCCGGATTGGGTTCTCGTTGACAATCTGTCAACTTTCTATGGGCTTCTGTTAGAAATTCATCTGGCACTTCGACGAATCGAGTTCGGTCCGCAGACAAGTACAGCGGTCTCGAAGAAACCTCCCTATACTTTTTGTCGATCAGTTCACACAGCAAGAACGTCTGTGGATAGCCGGGCACCGGCAGCGAGGGTACTGCATATCCTACGCCCGGCCCCTAGAAAGAGAAATATTATAACAAAAGGGGATGTGATTCAAGTGTGAAACCTTACATCAGATCGTTCAGTTGGGATGCACGACATCACGTGTGGCATAATTTGTGGACTAAGGCTTGAAGATTGCATCTGGAACTTCATACTACTAGTGCACATAACTGGCGACGCAGTTGACCGAATAGACTGCTGGCTGGTCATGAAGGAAACCGACCGAGATTGCTGATGCGTTGTGGAATAAATTGGCGAAGGTACAAAATCACTTCCCACCGACTGTTGCATTTCAGAGTATGGCATCAATTTATTGTTTTTATTTGCGGCCGTAGATCGCGTTGAACGCTGACGTACTGGTTCGCAGATGCTTCCACTCGAGCGTTTGCCATTACTCTTCATCGGTTTAGGGGCTGTCTCCTTCGCTGGCGGAATAACTTCTGGCTTGGGTTTGGGCGGTCGTCCGCGGCCCTTTTTAACTGGCGGCATCGGTGGTAAGGCAGGCGGCGGTGGCTGTGCTTCGTTTGTGAATGTTTCTATAATCTGCCCGGGATTGTGATGAATTCGTTCGTGGGGAAGTGACAGCTGGACAGGAAGTGGTGGTGTTTGTGGCAACGGTGAGTGCACGGGCAATGGTGATATGTGAGGAAGTGGCGATTTGACTAATGTTTTTTTAACAGTAGCAGCTGTTTGCCTCGGTTTGCGTTGTTTGGTTGTATTGAAAGGTTCAGCAGCCAGCTGTTGCTGTGGTGGACGTTGCGCCACTTTGCTGGGCTCTGGGTTGTTTCCCATGACCACTGTGTTGGGTGGAGCCTTTATTATAACGTACTTATTGCCGCGAGTGTCTACACCCATCTGCTTTTCGGTCGAAATTGATTGGTTCACTTTTTCTGACGAAATTTGCTGTTGCTGTTGTTGTTGTTGCATCTGAAACTGATGTTGCTGCTGCATCTGCAACTGTTGCTGTAACAGCAACTGTTGTTGTTGTTGATGCTGTTGCATGAGAAACTGCTGTTCTTCTTGCAGTTGCTGTTGCATTTGGTTTTGATGATGCAGTTGGAACTGCTGCTGAAAGTGCTGTTGTTGTTGTTGAAACTGCTGCTGCTGTTGCACCAAATGCCCTTGTTGCTGTTGCTGTTGTCTTTGTTGCTGTTGGGCTGCGTGCTGCGACTGATGAATCGTTTGTTGTTGTTGCTGTGGTTGCAGTTGAAGATGTTGCTGCTGAAGCTGATGCGAATGCTGTTGGTGTAATTGCTGCTGAACCACTTGATGCTGTTGTTGGTACTGCTGTTGTAGATTGTGTTGCGGAACGGCTTGTTGCTGCGAATACTGTTGTTGATTTATTTTTTCTTGGCTTTGCAATTGTCGGTTCTGTTGTTGTTGTTGTTGTCCTTGCAGTTGTTGCCTCGAGGGGGTGCGCTTTGTTCTTACATTGGACATTCTACGCATCGGTATCCCAGGATGAGGGCTGTTTCCCGCTGTAGAGCTACTGGCTTCTGCCGAAGTACTACTTGAATGCAAGTGCTGTTGGGTCTGAAACTGTTTAATGACTTGCGGATTCGTTGTCGGCGTGATGACCAAATGCAGCTTATCATTCATAATAGCTTCGTTTGACAGGACTATCGGCATGGTAGTGATGTCGAAAACGCCCTCTTCCGGCGCATTTGTCTTCTGGGTAACTGTGAACATTGGCTGGGTAATTCCCGCACGCAAAATCTGCTGATTAAGTATCTGCGGCTTCACTGACTGCGAGAGAAGCATTGCGTTCTGCTCGTCTTTTGACAGCTTGCGAGTTATCTCAACGTGCGGACAAAGGGTCTGTATTTGGGCAATTGTTTCTCTGTCGGCCGCTTCGGCTTCTGCGACGGTTTTCGGACTGGGCCTTTTGATGATGAACGAGGGTATGTCATCTTCCAATGTTTGCTTTCGCTTCCTTGCGCCGCCAAGTTTGCAATCATCTTCAACGACGCTTCGATTAGTGCCCAGAATGCTGGCTATCTGTGATGACAGCGGATTTGAAATGTCAACGGTGATATGAACTTTCTCCGGTGTTTGCTTTTCAACTGGAGCGGGAGATTTTGCCGAGTCCGGGGTCGCACTATTAGTCGATCCAACCGAATCGGCTCCCTCCAATGAGTGCTCTTTCATGTACTTTAGGACAAAGTTTTCTTCATACTGCTCTGCAAATGTTTTCCTGCGAGCAATTGAAAACTTCGGCTCCTGTGAAAGCTTTGGTATTTTAGCATGAGGCAACTCTCCTTCCGTTTTCTGCACATCGGCGATATGTTTGCGCGGTGTTACTTTCATGTGGGAGCGCCGCTTTCTTCGCACAATCTCCTTCGGTACTTCGGCAACTGGGTCATTTTCCATTGGTTCCTCCTTTATCTGATCTATGGGTAAGAGGTCTATGTTTTCTTCCGCAGCAGGTGAACCGTCGGGCACCACCGATGGCGTTTGGGGCGACTCGTGCGAATCGAAGACGTTGCTTGGTTGGTTGGGAATAAGTAACAGCGCTTCGGCGGCACTCAATTCTTCGCCGTCTATTTCGGGTTTGTTACCGTGAACCACAGCTGCGCTCTCACCTTTGCTGAACTTGTTTAGTCTTATAATCGTATCAGACTTTTGTGTGATGGTGTAAAATGAGCTCTTGCTAGTTTGATTAGTTGTTTCCTTGTCCTCGGAGCTGTATGACGCTGATGTTTGGCTTTCCGGTTCGTGATTGGCTGCCATGTTTGAAATTTGATCCCCAAATGTGGCTGGACTTTGATTGCTTGTGCTACTTTCAACATCCGAGTTGGTTGGCGGTTGTGTTTTGGACTCTTTTTCATTTCGAGTTTCGGCTTCTTCTCCACATCGATTGGCGCCGTTGCCAGAACTAACAGTGTCTCCTGGTCGGCTGTCTGTAGTTGAACTCGGTTCAAACGCTTCGCTGTCCCCACTCTCGTCTTGGAGTGATTCTATTGGTGGCGAACTTATCTCCTCTTCGTCCGACTCGGAGTCTGTAGCCGAGTCTAGTGCATCTTCTTTGTTGCTCGCTGGATCGCACACTCCCTCGGGTGCGCCTACTTCGGTTTCAGATGCCTGTTTTTCATTTGTAAATATGCCCGTTTTGGAAAACCTCCTTTCCGGTATTTCGTCCTCTTTCTCGTGCACTCTTTCGTTTGAAGAGTTTTGCTCTACATCATTCGATCCGCTTTCTTGCGTATCGTATTGAAGCGAATGGACCACCAACCTTCGGTCCCTCCTACAGCCTAGCAATTGACTTCGCGTCCAGCGCGGAGTTTTCTTAAGTACATTTTCTTTTGTTGGCTTGCTTTTTGAATTATTGGTAACAAATTCCATGTTCGTTACTGGTGTCATACTTTCCGATCTGCATCTGCTGAGCATGCGCTCCTCTTCCAGCATGGACGTAGGCGAACCAAACTCAGCTTCTGCGTCCGAAATCACCGTCTCGTCACTGGAAGTTTCACCCGGTATACTGCCTTCTGCAGCGGGTATACTCTCATCTTCCAAAGCTTCAACGCGAACATCTTTTTCGTGAACCGAACTTTTGGACTGATTTGTTGGCAATAAGGAGTTCGACTCGTCCGAAGGACCCTCATTATCCGGTTCTGCTGTTGCCACAATAAAGTACTGACAATTGTTACCCACACCATCTGGCGTAGGGGAAACTTGTAAATTCCCTCCATTGGCATCTGTAGTTGATAACGGCTGTTGGTCATTATTAGCCTGACCTATTTCTTTGAAATAATGTCCTTCATCACTGCTGCGTACCACCACTTCAGAAACTTCTGGTACAGATCCTGATTTGAAATGTTCTAGCGTGTTCTCCCCGGACACGTTCGCTTCTTCGTCGTTGCTCATACGATCCACAATGCTTGTGACTTCAGTGGTTATGAGCTCATATTCGGTATTGCTTTCTTCGTAATTGTTTTCGCTAGGCTTACTACTTCCCTCGGCATCGTACACTTCTATCTCATACACCGGCTCACTTTCTTCAACGACGAAAAATTCGTTCATCTGATATTCTTCTGCTTGCGCAAACTCCTGTGATTCAATATCGTTTTCCGTCTCTAGAGGGGCAACGATTACCTGGGTCCCGTCATCAACATTGGGATAATCCGCTGACTGTGCTTCATGTTCTCCTTCAGTAATGGCGATCTCCTTTAAATAAGTTCCTCTTTGTGGGTCCTCTTGAAGAAGAACGTCCTTATCAACGCTGCTCTCAATCTGACAATATTCTGGATGACTTCCTTCTTCCACCATATGCTGTGTTGTCTGTTTTTCCGTGATGCTATCTTCTAACGGCTGTTCCGATTCAGATTGGGAAACTATATATTCTGGGTGGCTTTCACTCATTAATTCGCCGATTTCCACTAATTGTTCGGCTCTTTGTTTAACCGCTTCTTCGTCAAGGATGTTTTCAGTTTCAGGATGGGGGAGAGTATATTCTGATGGACTGCCTTCTTCAATATCAGCGGAGTTCTCATGCGGAGTTTCTTCGAAATGATTTCCTTCTTCGGCCTCCTGCTCAACGCGGATGTTGTTTAAATGATTTTCTATAACTACCTCCTGTTGCACATGGGGTAAAGAAAATATGTGAGTCACAGACTCCGCTTGATCTTCCACCATTGCGAGGCCGCTTCCTTCCAAATCATGCTCACGTTGTACCTCCTGTTGAAGAGGCATCTCCTCATCATCTTCCCGAGGAATAGAAAATGTATAATCCGCCTGTTGTGACTGGCTCTCCATCACTACAACGCCACAAGCAGCGAAATCCTCATCAGATGATTTACTCTGACTGGCATAGCCACCTTCATCGGTCGCGTCTGTGCGATCGACTATACTACTTGAGGAAACATGACTTTCCCTATGGTCTGGAGACTGACTGGACTCAGCCAATGGCGCATACACTTCCGATGGTGAAAACACGATTCTGCCGACAATCTCCTCTTCGGAATTGGTTACTTTGTCATCCATTGTGTCCTCGATTCTACGAAGCGCATTTTCAACTTCATCACTTACTTGGTTTTGTGAACACAGTTCATCTGTGACGAGAACCATTTTATCAGGTTTGGACGAGTGCTCTGCGTTGTTGCTGCTTTCGGGTAAACCAGACTCTGTTATATTACAGTCTGTAGTTTGAGGGACGGAGTTGCTTTGCGTCGCCACCTTCACCGTTGAAGTAGTTGACACTGAGGAACAGCTATCAACTCTATTCCGATTTCTGGATTTGAAAATCCGTTTGCCACGTTCTTTTATGGGCAAAGTGCGAACTTCGTGCAACGCGGACCGTTGTTTCGCTTGCGAAGGTGTTGCCAGTTCGACTGTCAGTTGTGTTGTACTCAGCAATGATTCAATTTCGGCGGACAACTGATTGTCTTTGAGTTCCATTTCGAGCTTCTGAGCGTCCGGTGTCTTTGGTCGGCTATCCCTACCAAAATCGTAGCTCTTCTCTGGGGAAATGTATTTTTTCTTAAACTTTGCTATGGACGTTAATATATCGTCTGCTTCATCTTCCTCCTGAAAGTCGAAACATGAAAGAGAGCTTTTACTAACAGAATTTAACGATTTCACGTCTTCGTGTTTTTCCTTTAAGGTGTCCGGCACTTCAGTCGACTCGACAAGGGGTTGTCCTGCAGCATGTGGTTTGTTATTACATGGAACCATGGTGTTTCCTTCTTCTTTGGGTGGTTCGGCCTCGAAAATTTGTTCATTAGATGGTTCAACTGCGGATGTCTCCTCCTCTACAGGCAGTTGTTCACACGTTTCTTTGGTGGACGGTTCTACAGCTGACATCTCTGCAACAGGTTGTTGTTCCGAATTTGAGGGAACGTCAGCCTTTTCCACTGCAGTTTCTCGCATTTCATCTGGTTCCATTGTATATTCGTTTTCCAAAGGTGGTTCCTCTGGTTCTTGTACAGACGAATTTGTGTAGGATTCTTCTGCGGGTGGTTCTTCAGGAGATTCTTCGACTGCCAAGGGTATATCGCTCACCTCGCTCATATCAGGCATTAATAACCCCCCATCGGACGGTTCCACAGTAGAATCTTGAACGGCAGACTGTTCTGCCTGCGGTGTTTCACTGTTTTCAGTTGATTCTGGAGAATGTAACTGTTTGCTGGTACATGGCTCCATTTCTGATTGTTCATTAGATAATATAGGCGATTCCACTCTGGATGACTTTATGATTATTTTGTTGGACCATGGACTCGCAGGTCTTACTGTTCGTTTGACTCTTGATATTCGTCTAGTTGATTTCCGTTTTCGAGGCTTTTTCACTGTAGGTGTTCTTTTAGCAGGCGCCTCTTCCTCTTTGTCCACTGTGGAAGATACCACAGTCGGTTCTGCTTCTACATTAGATGGGGATGATTCAACTGTAAATGAAAATTCCACAGTTTCGGGTGATTTTTCGTCAAATGGCGTAACTGTGGTTAGCTCCTCAACAGGACGTTCTACAGTTTCTGATTCTGTCGTATTTGATACCTCTTCGACAGCCTCCTTTTCGACGGCCTCCTTTTCTATAACCTCCTCCGCGACAGCCTCCTCTTCGACAGCCTCCTCTTCGACAGCTTCCTTTTCAACAGCTTCCTCTTCAACATTAGATATTATAGGCGATTCCGCTCTTGATGATTTTATGATTATTTTGTTGGACCATGGACTCGCAGGTCTTACTGTTCGTTTGACTCTTGATATTCGTTTAGTTGATTTCCGTTTTCGAGGCTTTTTCACTGTAGGTGTTCTTTTTGCAGGCGCCTCTTCCTCTTTGTTCACTGTGGAAGATACCACAGTCGGTTCTGCTTCTACATTAGATGGTGATGATTCAACTGGTAATGAAAATTCCACAATTTCGGGTGATTGTTCGTCAAATGGTGTTGCTGTGGTTAGCTCCTCGACAGGACGTTCTGCAGTTTCTGTTTCTGTAGTGATTGGCTCCTCTTCGACAGCCTCCTCTTCTATAATCTCCTCTTCGACGGCCTCCTTTTCTATAACCTCCTCTTCGACAGCCTCCTCTTCGACAGCTTCCTTTTCAACAGCTTCCTCTTCAACAGCCGCCTCTTCAACAACCTCCTCTTCGAATGCGTTTTCCATGTACAAGTCTGTGTCGGATGATTCTTGGATGGGCGACTTCTCCGCAACCTCTTCGGAAACTATTGCTTCCGTTGAAGAAGATTCTACTGTCTGTGACAAGTACACTCCCTCATCTACATCAGATGGTTCTTTGGCAGACAGCGAGGTTTCGTCTTCAAAAGAATGTCTGTCAAATGGTGTAGACGGTCTGGCTGCAGATGATTCTACTGCAGGTGGTGATTCTATTGCAGGTGGTGATTCTGCTACTATACTCGCTTCTCTAATGTGTGATTCGCAAACAGACGCTTCAACCACGCATGTCTTCACCTGTGAGTTTTCTATTGCCGGCGGTAAACTTTCTCTCGAGGACTTCTCCAGCTGACGAGTATCCTCGCTGGACTGCTGAGGTGATATATTAATGATTTCATCGCTGCTGTTGAAGTCCGTGAAAACTATATTTCGTCGGTCCTTTTTGGGTATATTTCTGATTTTGGGCGACGGTTTCTGGATGCTTAGCTCTTCCGTAATTGACACCGGTGCTTTGAGGCTCACTTGTGGCAGTTCTTCAGCCACCTTCGGATACTGTTCTACCTTGTTCTGGTGACTTTCATCATCCTCGTCATCTTTGTCCTCGTCGAACCAGTCGGCAAGGAGACTTTTTTGAATTTCTTCCGATTTGCGAGCGTTTTCCGTACAAATTGTTTCGGTCGCTTGAGGCGGGGAACTACTCTGCTCTGTGGTGAAAATATGCTGTTGCTGTTTTGTTTCTACTTCAGATGAGACATCATATTGAGTTTGGTCATCAGAACTGTTCTCGGAATCGTCCATAACGTCAACGATGATATCGTTTAAAGGCGCAATGCTTATTTTTCTACTGACCGGCGTTTGGCAATTTATAGTGTTCGGTAGCGGCGAAGATGTCCCTACAACAACTGTTCGACTCGAAGAGCCGCTGTGGCGCGCTTCACTCTCTGTCGACGAAGTCATAGTCGCACTGTTTGTCAACGATTTTGTTCTCGATGCTGAAGCCGTACCAGTATGACTCTTTCTGTGGAGAACCATAACGTTTTGGCGTGTGCTTTGAAAATCACACATACTGCACTTGTAGATAGGCGACGAGCTAGATGCCGGACTTGCTACGATGCTTTGAGTGGGAGTGATGTTTATTATTTTTGTTACATTATCCTGCAATACAGAATAGAGAAATTTCTATAAAAGTGCTCGGGGGCCTACTCTCTATTTCGTTCCGAAAGTCAGTCCTATTCGAAATTGCTTTTAAGCTGGTACTCTGTAATACTTTCGGAATTCTAAATCGGATTAGTAGTACATTTCATTCAGCTTTCGAAATAGACAGTACAACACGTTCATTTGCGGAAAATGTTACTTTCGAAACGAGATACAGAGTAGGGCCCCTGGTCTGCTAGATTGATTGACTAACACAGCGTTTTCCGTTTCGGTTGCGATCGCCTTGATGCGGTGATTCTCCAAGTATCGCCTTAACAATGCTATCGGGCCTGCTGTTGAAGAACAACGAAGACCTGGTTACCGATCGTGTTAAGCGTTCAGCTGTTGACACATCAGAGGGAAACTTCTCCATGAACTTCCTTTTTGCCTTAAAGAGTTCTATAAAACAAAGAAAATGACATTTCCATGCTATGTGGGTACATATGCAATTTTTGTATCAACTTACCATGTCCCTTGCGGATAAATTCATCTTTCTTACTACAATTAAAGGGCAATATGTGCTTGGAGGTCTTCACACACTCACTGAAAGCAGGTTTATGTTCTGTTACTTGGTTAATAGAGGATTAGGGCGGAACTTACAAGGAGTCTTCTTGAAAAAATTTCACAACACAATACGGCTTGCGTTTTGCTTGCTGAAGAAAGCCTTCCGGTTGCCTTTGAAGGCCACACACTTCTCCTGGCCACCAGCTGCTCCCCAGTTTAACCCACACAATATCCGCGTCTTGGTAGACATTATCGCCGGACATCTTGCTGGTTGCTAGTCAAAGTCGAGTATTAAATAAGCCGGCCCGCACTATTTAATCAAGCAAACTTCAACCGATGTTCATTTAGAATGCGAACTCTAAAAAGCAAAGAAAGAAAGGCGAATAAGACTCGGTTACTACACACGTCATCCCAGTTAATTAGATATAAATTTGCATGCGAGTCGATTTTCATTTGTTTACCATTCCCGATAATCCATGGAGATTGTTTGGTCTTTCGTTCCGTGGGTGGCTTTGTCGAAACACCATTCGCTATCTAATCTTCTCTCAACGAATGTAACTGACCAATTAATAGTTTAGCCCTACTGATAAGCAGCGAAATTCGTCGTTCAGAGTACAAGGCGATTATCAATTTGTGAAGCGAACATGAAATAACAAACAACAATCGAGTGTTGAATCCAAAAAGAGGCAAAGAAATAAAAAAAAAAAAAAAACATACCACATCTTTGAGAGTGTACAACAAATAAGTGTTTATTTATTTATTTCTAATTTCTATACAACATAACCTCATAATTGTTCACATCCTCTTTTATGCAAGCGTATTCTTCCAGTTAGATTTATTTGAAATTCAATTGATTTATTAAAAGGAGTACAAGAATGAATTGCTAAACTTTAAAATGCAATCGAAATATCGGTAAGCCTTCGATAAAAGTATAAGATTGGTTCCCGCGCTTGGTTTAACCAGTGAAGAATCAGCAACGCAGACTGTCGGGCCCTCAAAGTAGGCCAGTATTGCCAACTTCTCCGGCTGTTGTTGGCTTTGGTCGGTGTGTGTTCACTGCTTCGATCGGCAATTTAATATGTTCTACTTTGCAACCGTAGGCCACCGGGGTCAGTTTGATTATGGTGTGCAGTGGAACATACAAATAGGGCAATTCATCAGCAGACTTGTCCAAGAAATACGCAAAAAGGCACCGCAACACTGCCTGATGTGAGACAACCAGCACGTTGCCCTGCCGTTCCAGTTCCATAATGACTGGCTCGAGCCGAGCCACAAGATCCTCGTAACTTTCGCCTCGCGGATACCTGTAGGCGAATTTATTCAGATCGCGAGCCTTGAATTCCTCGGGGAATTTTTGCCGTATGTCTTCGTAGCTCATTTCCTCGCAATTGCCAGCATCGATTTCATTTAGTGCCTTCCATCGCTCCTGGGGGGCCTCAACGTCGGCTACCGTTTGAACGGATCTCTTCATCCATGATGTCCACACGCGAAGGCCGCTTATGCTTTGCTGATCGATATAGGCGGCCAGCGCACCGGCATAGTGATATCCACGCTCGCTCAAGTTTGAATCGCCACCAATAAGGCCCTTGATATTGTGTTCGCTTTCGCCATGACGCGTTAGGTAAATAGTGCGAGGTGTTATATGGATGTTCATTAAGTAGTACACAATTCGCGATTGCACATGTCCCTCGTTATTGTAGACCACGACCTTCTTGCCAGTGTTGTAGATTTTCATGAACGACAAGTGCGACTCCCTGTCTTCGTCCAGGGGCTGGTACTTCTCTTCATAGTGCTCTATCCTTTGTAGGAAGTCACGTACCACCAAGTCTGTGTTCATATTCACGTAATCCGGACTGCTAACCTTTACCTCCTTGATGTTCTGCTCTATGATGCGGGGGTCGTCGCATATCGATTCGACAAAAAACAGCTTAAAGTTGTTTTCTTTAACAACAATGTCATAGATAAGCCTTCTGCGGTCAAAGGTTGAATTTGTGGCGTCAAACACAGCCACACTACCCTGCCCGCTGTGCAGCCATCGACAGGCGTCCGCCAGCGCTTGGGTAGCACAGCGATTGCGAATTTTCATCGCTTCCTCATTGTCTGGTCGAAAGAACTCGTGACTCTTGTATGCAGATGTTGCATGGCGCCTGTATTCGCCCAAATTGAACACCCGCGTGCCGATGCCAATCCAATTGAGGTAACGCGTCAGCTTCTTCGAAATGAAGGTCTTTCCGCGAGCTGGCAGTCCAACCATTGCTATAACGTGCGGCGCCGACACGTCCGTAATGGCTCGCTCACCACGAATGGGAAACGGCTTTGTCATAACGGTTTCCGAAGTGGGCGGTAACATCTTCCGGGTATCCTCCGACATTACGCTCGGACAGAGATGCAGCTCATTCTCGATAGCAATGTCTGTGCACCGCTTCAATTGGTTCAGTGACTTTGTGCGAACGCGCAGTGACGGTGAAGTACTGTAGCGTGGCGGATCCATGTCACTAAGTTATGGAATTCTTAGAAGTTCTTGGTAACAATCAGCAGTGGAAAAGGAAACAAATGCGAAACCGCATTACGCGTTACCCGACTAAATGCAAAATAAAATTGCAATTCCTGCTGTTGCTAGCTACAACTAGTTTGCTTCCTCTTTTTAATCTCGCGGCGAAAGTTATACAAGTTTTATTTTTTCTGTTTTATTGTTACTTTTTTTTTTTATTTACTCTGAGATTAGTGGAGAAATTTTGTTCGAAAATTGCGCAGCGTTCCTCTATTACTACAGTTTACTATATCATGCGCCGTTGGTCTGGAATAAAACATAAATAAAAAAGAAACATATGTTTAAAAACAAAAGGCAACAACTTTGTATTATTATGTTTGTTTGTTTGTTTGTTTGTTATCAATGTAATGCACTGATATTTAGTCTTTACAGATTAAGAAGAATGGAGTTATGATTTAAGCACAAAACGTACAGCAGCAACAGCAGCAGCAGCAGCGGCAGTGGCAGTATCAGCGAAGCGACTACTTTCAAATTTGACAGAGAAATTGTTAAATAACATATAGCTAATAATTCGCAATCGGGAATATTTAGCTTTTTAAGGTCAAACACGGACAGAGTATGTTCTCTCGTTGCCGTTTTTTCTTTTCTATAGATTAACACACAATTTTGTCAAGATAATGGTGTTTAGGAGTGATAGAGAGCGCGAGTGCACAAAGCCTTGAGGGTGGGGTGTGAGATAAGCCACAAAAACAACTCAAACATTTGAGCAAAAACCTTATGTGCTCTCAGTCAAAAAACAACTAATAATAATTTATTAATTAAGTATATAGATAATGTAGGGAGGATTGAACATCATCGACCTCATGTAAATAAGGTTTATTACTGTTTTTACAAAAAGCGGCAGCGGCGGCGGCGGCGGTAATAGTAGAAAAGCGAAAATGTGTATCAACATGTGTTTGTTTTTTCTTTTTTTATTATTATTATTAACAATTTTGTTTGCGTGCTTGGGAAACTCTGTATTTTTTGGCTGCTTCCGAGATAGTATTGGTGCTGCTGCTGCTACCCCAAGTAATAATAATTTGAATACAGGTGAGGAAGCTTGTTTTGTATGGGGTGAACTTTCACCCGAGCGCTCTTTTAGCAATCAAAAAAGAAAAATATATAAATCAGTGATCAGTGCATTTCATTTTGTTGTTGACTTTAATACAAAAGTCTGCCTTTAGTTTTTGTCTTCTTTTTTTTATGTTTAAATGTTTTACTTCTTTCCAAATGGTTTCATGTTGTACCTTTTGTTAAACAAAACAAAAAAAAAAAAAAAAACATCACTTACGTTGCAATTTCCGTTTTTAATACCAAACCACACACTCGCGTTCGCGTTTTTTGTACATACAAGTACAAGTTAAGTTGATAATGTAAAATATGTAATAATAAATATATAATTAAAGCTAGTAACAAAAGCGTAGAAGCAAATACAAACTTTTAGCCCAACATCAATGGCTGCGCAGGAATGCAATTTTTACCTCCAATGAGGCTAATTTCTTTTATAGTGAACTAACGATAGACGGAATAGATGTGTAACTTCAAAGGGCATGTAAGAAATCGGATGAATACTGTCGGCAAAGAGAAAGAAAACATGTTGACCTGATCAGCTCTAATGGGTGCGTCATGTTTATTACAGGAAGCTCCTCGAAAAGAGGTTAGGTACTTTGGCAATTTTATTTGCATTTTATTTAACGGCACAACATTCGGAAAGGAATGGCTAGTTGAAATCTTTTTGGGACAAAACATCGTGGTACACATCTGCCTGACACTTTGTCGACCGCGATTTCCTCAATCACTCAACAAGCCGTCAGAAAGGCCCTCCTAAGTGACAAGTTTCACCAGGCGAACACCAAGGAGAAATGCTGACGCGCTCATGCGGCCAAGCAACGTCTCTATTTCAATAACATCATCGACTTTCTCAATGCCAGAGGTTTGGTTTAGAGCTATAAAGACCATTCACTGTCAAAAAATGTGATCAACGTCGAAAATCCCCCAATGAAGTCAAATCTTACCTAAAAGAGCTGATAAACTGAACGTTACTGTCATTCATTTAATAGTAGTTTCAGTCCAGAAGAAACACACAGGACCGAAGAAAGAATCGAACAAACCACCGAACAATAAGTTACGTGTCAAGGCAAATAGGATTGTTTTTGTGTAAAATACAAAAGGACATAAGTAATAGTTGTGCTCAGCACAATAAAACAAACGCAGTCAGTTGAAGAAGTACTCGTAACCAAGTAAATGGTATCGGTTGTTTTGGTAGCCGGCCTACAAATGCGAACAAGTGTCCTTTTTCAGTGGGAATACATAGTTCCGGGTTGAGTTTCAACTCACAAGTTGTGGGAACTTAAAAACAAGATCCAGTTGAATACTACAGTCATTTGGATAGGTATGTTTCATGTTTCAATACGTGATATATTTTACTAAGCAACAGGAAGAGGAAAATACTCTCTCCTCGACTGTGATTTGTTTTAAAATATAAACGGAAGCTTACTAGTAAAAGTATGCGGAAACCTTTTGAAGGATCTACACCTCAGAATATGTACCTATGCAGATCGGAAACAGACTAGCCCAAAAAAAGCAAGCTTTCGAATAACAATTGTCACCACGTCTGACTGTTTTTCACCAAAAATATAATAGGTAAAAGAAAAAATATATATATATTTAAAGCACAAGGTAAAAATGAAGGATAATTCCATGCCCATGACCTTGTAATACGACTCCCATAGCTAGACCTAAACGACTAACTCGACAATAGCTACAATACTTAGAAAGCATAAATGCGGAGCAGTCTTTGCTTATAAAACCGGCAGTTATTTTTCTATCAAGCAATTCATCCGTTTCCGGACGATTTGCGCCCAATATACATATATACGAATATATCTATATATGGATATATACAGCCGTGTTCATAGGCGTTTTCTCTAATCTCCCTTTCCACTGCAAGACAAAGAATAATACTCCCAGTTCTTAGGCTCTTTGGCCAAATAGTGTTTATAGAACTTGTCCAAAAGAAGTCTCTTCCCAGAAGAGTTGCGCGACAGATTATTAGAACAATATTTTTTTTTTAGTTTTAATTACTTTTCACAAATTAATTCTGGACAATTCGATAATATTGGTTATCTTGCCAATTATCTACATTGTAAAGTCAACTTCCCAAAACACACATGTAATTTTAGCTTCAATTCAATTTAGTAGTGCAAGAAAATTTTCAATTTCATTACTTTTGTCGTATTAGGAAATGGCGATTGTTTCCAAGGTGCGAATGCAGAAAAACAGCAAGATATACATAATAATGATGGCTAACACAGCTAGGAAAAATGAGACATCATAAGGAAAAAGAAAATTACAAAAATTCACCTTTAAATCTAATCAATTTCAATTGAATTTCATTTTCACTGAGTAGACAAATGTTTCGCGAAGCGTTACAGATTATGTTCAGATCAATTAGTTATCAATTTCGATAGCAATATTTGTTTTAAGTCTTTTGTATTGATGAAAATGTATCTCGGACATATGTATCAGCGGACATATTTTTTTTCCGAATTCCTTCAAGCATATATATACATCTCACTTTATGAAGCATATTAATGTAGAAAATACGCTGGAGTGAGCGTGACAAGTGTGTTATTTCAAAATCGGGCATCTCCTCGTATCGTTGGGTGCGTTCAGCGCGAAATGACTAGATTTCTAGAACCGATCAGTAAATAAAATTTTAAACCATATTTTTTTTTTCGAAAAGCTCAAAATGTATCCAAGTGCAAAATGTTCAATATTTTAATAAGAAATGTTACAATTAAAGACTTAAATCTATTTTATGACATTGGAACTAGGTCCAAAACAGCAGCGACAGTGCCATAATTACACAGGACACAGCAACGTACGGCGACTTCCTTTCACCTATCCGTGCCAACTTCCAAAACACACCAAGTAACCTTTAATTGAATTAAACGCATAAATACGTGCACATTTGGAAAAACATATTTCATAATTAGTTGGTCATCTTACCCCGTCTTATTTCTGTCCATAATGCTGGGGAACAGTGAGCGCAAATACGCACAAGTGCATATCAACAAAAGTATTACCGACAGCAGACTTTGGAAATTGAACAAAGCACTCTGTGAAAATGTGAAAATAATAAATTAAAACCCATTTAAGCAGCTCATTAAGTTTGTTGGATTATTCGCTAATTACCATTATGATTGGAAATAAAATAAATTCGGAACTTTAAAAACAAATTCGCGATGACTGAGGTGACGTTTTACTGCCAGCATATTTGACATGTGTCAGGTTGATGGTCAATTCACAAGAGCAGTTACACCATCGTTACACGTTCGTTTAACGAAGAAGTCACAATTAGCGCATTGTTTTGGAAACGGCTTGGTTAAAAGCTGGTTAAAAGTATAAAATAGGGCATTTTCTCTCAGTAGCCATAACATTTTCTTCACGGTTTTAATATCAGCCGACTCTATTGAAAAGAAGACTTTTTTTCCAATATATTTATACCTTTACATAAATATTTTTCTTTCGAATTCACATTAAAAAGCTAGAAACATCAATTGACTATAGCACGAACAAATTTAACGTTAAACTATAGTGCATGGGAGGAAATAAAACACTTGTGAAATTGATTAAAATCAAAGGAGAGAAATCGTTGTTTCTCCTGAGCTATAACTGACTATAGAGCAAATTACCACAGACTTTAATAAAACATCAGTTCCAACTAGTTATTGTGAATTGACGTTTTGCAACCAACACGTGCAGTTGAAGGAAGATGTCAACAGTTCTGTTTTTGTTTTAGTGCTTTCCATATTATTTATTACCGAAGTTGACAAAATGAAAAATTTTAAGCCTTTGAATACGAAAAAGTATCAAAAAACCGTTCAGGAAGTAACTCCAGATAAAATATATTGGAAAAAACTTGGCGTGCGTATAAAATAATCTTTTAAAATCTACCAGTATAGGAACTAACCTCCTCCTGTTCTAGGTACCGACATTGGTGAAGGAATTCGGAGCTATTGACTACATCGACTTCAGTCCAGTGCAACCGCATTACTTTGCAGTGACATGCTCCGTGCGAGTACAAATTTACAATCCAATCACAAAACTCGTCGCTAAGAATTTGTCTAGATTTCAAGAGAACGCTTATGGCGGCAGTTTTCGTCAAGACGGTCGCCTCTTGGTAGCCGGCGATGAACAGGGATCTGTAAAGCTCTTCGATACGACGAGTAAAAACGTGCTTCGGCTTTTTAAAGGCCATAAAGCACCCACACATAGAACATTCTTCACTCCCGATTTGCTGCACATAACCAGTTTCAGCGATGATAAAACAGTCAAACTCTGGGACATTGCAACCGAAAAGGCGATACACACATATGAAGAACACACCGACTATATTCGAGCGGGTTGCGTGAACCCTGTTTCAGAAAACATCGTTGTTTCTGGAGGATATGACAAGTTAATTAACTTCTATGACACTCGTTCACAGAAAGTATCGTTTAGCGTAAACCACGGGAGTGCTGTCGAGTCGTTACTCTTTCTACCGACTGGTGGTATATTTATCAGTGCTGGAGGAACGGAGGTCTGTGTTTGGGATGCATTCGCCGGCGGAAAGCTGTTGACGAAACTTTCGCAACATCACAAGACAGTTACTTGCTTAAGGCTGGCTACCAATGGCAAGCGAATAATGTCTGGTGGTCTAGACAGGCACGTAAAGATTTATGATGTTGCTTCATACCAAACCGTGCATACTTTGTCCTTCCCCAACTCTGTGTTGAGTCTTGCCGTGGCGCCGAATGACCAATCTGTTGTCGCTGGTATGGTTGATGGACTTGTTTCGATTCAGAACATGGAGGACACAACTGACGGCAAGAATGACGCTCGGCTTCCGTCTAACCATATCAAAAGACGCAATCAAACGTCTGTGCAAGTAGATCACGAAGTTCGGGATATAAGGAGGCAGACAGAGAAGATCTACGATACCCATCTACGGAAGTATCAATACGCAAAATGTCTCGATGCTGTAATAAAACCGTATGTTATGTTTAAGACACCCGAAGTGACTGTGAGCGTAATGCAGGAGTTAATACATCGCAAAGGCTTACACCGAGCACTATCTGGAAGGACACACAGGTCCATTGCCAAAATAGTCAATTTTCTCATTCGGTACATCGGCGAACATCGTTTCATGCGCGTTCTGATCGATGTCGGCATGATCCTGCTGAACGTATACGAAGACACGTTTCACGAGTTCACTGGCAATCTCGGCAAGGCGTTTATTCAACTGGCCGATATTCTGCAGAAGGAGATTGATCTTACCTACGATTTACTGGAACTGGAGGGCGCCTTGGAGTTGCTTGTTGCTGCTACGAACGTCGCCGAAGACAGTGGCCAGCCGATTAATTTCTTGCACAACGAACGTCGTCCTGGCATAAAGCAATCCGCAATGGCGAAGGAGTCATCTATTCTGACTGTGTGAATGTAAAATCAAATATATTCAAACGTTTCGTTCCGAAGAGTTGCTTGTTGATGTATTTACTCAAATGCAATTAAGTTAGGTTAGGTTAGAAGGATCAAAAAGATCTTAATCAAACATATAGGTACTTGTGTTTAACTAGTGTGTGGACGGTAGGGGTACATAGTTAAATATATTAAAAAAAAAACGATCTATACTAACACTAAAGAGACAGAAAGGGGATCAATCAACATCTTCGTTTGTATCTAGTTGGTGAAGCCTTAGATGTGATGTCAGGGTGGACACATGAGCGAATCCCCGGTCGCAGTATTTGCACATCCTTAGTTTTCCACTGTGAACCTCTTGGTGCCGTGCTAGATGCCGCTTCGTTTTGAATCGCAGGTTACACCCTGAGCACGGAAATGGTCTCTCCCAAGTGTGCACGCTTTGGTGATTAGTCAGTTCGCTAGTTGTGTGAAATCGTTTGTCACACTTGTCGCACTTGTAGTTCTTTATACCCAAATGCCACTCCATGTGATAACGAAGAACGGTGTACAACTTGAAGGTTTTACCACACTTTTCGCACACATACGGTTTGTAACCCGTATGTACACCATGGTGGAGGTTGCGCTGTGTGTTTGAAGGGAATGTCTTATCGCAGAACTTGCATTTGTACGGCTTCTCGCCCGTGTGATTTCTGCGCACGTGAAGAATCATGCCGTCCTTAGTTGTCGTCACCTTTCCGCATGTGGGACATGACCACTTTGTCTGGCTGGAGTGCCTCCACTTGTGTCGCACCAGGTTGTTTTCGCTTGCGAACTTCTTTCCACACATGTCGCACACATGCTCCGCCAGCACTGTTCTACTTTTACACTGTTTAGGAAGCTCATCATTCTGAAAGTATTCCTTTTGAAAATTCGCTTTAGTTTGACCGCTTTTATTGCACGGCTCTGACACTAAAACTGTTGACTGCGGATTATCAATCGACTGCTTTACAAAGTCAACTTCTATGGACGTGGTATCACTCTGACTAGCGGTGGCATCCTTTATCTCATACGATTCGACTTTGAGTTCTTCTTCCCTATATTCTATGAGGTCCTTGGTCTCTTCCACCATTAGCTCCTACATAAAAAACATTGTATCGCTTCCAATAACCAGGCAAAATGAAAACCCACCAATTCTTCACTCGTCGAGCGTTCGTCCACCACATTCGATATACATACGAGCCTCTTTCCGTCGCTGCTTTGGAAGACATCCTGAAAGTCGTGATCGACTCCAATGTGTTCTATGAATTCATCAAAAAACTCAAAATCCTGGTCGCATGCAACGCACACGAATAGACATCGGCAATCGGTCGTAAAAAATATCTCACCGAATTTGGAATACAATCTATTGTTTTCCACAAAATATTGGCTTGCTGGAGTGGTCGAAATTTCTTCTTCACTCATTGCTATTTTTGAGCAATAGCGCAAAATGTGTACTAGTGTACATTACCGATCACACGGACACCTTCCGTAGAATCAGCTGAGCGAGTATTGTCACTTGACCGAAAGCAAATTGTCACAAATCAGCGCCGCGTTGCCAAGTCAGTGCAAACATTTTCGGCTTCGGTTTACAGCGTATAATATCTGCCAATAGGTTTCTAGGGTTTTTCTTTAACACCTGAGCATGTAAAATTATCTATACCAATGAGTAGGGTTTTTTATTGGACATCTATCTCAGCAAGGCAAAGTAAAGTTGAGGTAAAGCCGCCTTATT